>CM031240.1:912720430-913185235 GCA_018340775.1 Taxus wallichiana var. yunnanensis | reverse complement strand
AATATAACAATTTTGGGCATCGGGTATTTGGTGAAAAAGGCTAAAATGGCTCTTTGGGAATATCTTGACACAATACAAGAACTTTCAGGCAAAAAAACAAAAAAAGACCCATTATTTTAAAAGTACGAAATTTTTTCAGATAGGGTAGTCATAGATTTCAGGATAAAATCTGGGTACACCAATGATTGAAGAAATTGATGAAAGAGTGAGGAAATACCTTTTCAGAAAGAGAAAATTTCAGTGTGTTCTTCTCATTCTTTTCCCTTTCCAAGGGTGCATCTAACTCAAGTTCATGTTGAACTTCTAAAAGACAAATTGTAAAGAAAATTTCCCTAGATGACAGGAAGATGTTTGGAGCAGAGACTAAGAAGGGGACTATAAATGAGAGAGCAACTGCTGCAGAAGACTCAACTGCTAGGAGCATAGTAAAGTGAGAAATGGCTACTAAGGATAATGGAATTTGGATAAAGAGAAAATAATCGCCATAGATGTCAATGGAAAAGGAAAAAGAGGCAGATTATATTGACTACGTTTCTCATAATCATGATTTTTTGGTATTTGATGCCTATGGATGGTATTTGATTTTTTTGTTACTTCAAAAGATACTTACTCTTCATCTGCTCATTCTCATCCATTCAGATCATTCTTCCTCAAAAGATACTTGTGCCATCAGCTTATTCTCCTCCTTTTGACATAAATGAAAAAAATCTTCAACAACCTGCCATCTTGTACTGATATTCAATGATGAACTACTGACACCAATTGTTTGATACCAATAGTTGACACAACACACTCACCTTAGGATCATGGAGCTACATGATATTAATTTGGAAACAAAACATGCTCTCCCTTTCTGATCATCTTATCAAAAATTGCTCAACCAGTGCGTACTTGTGTCATCTGCTCATTCTATCAGCAACAAAAGCTCAACAACCAAGATATGAGGCAATATAAGAACATACTCTCCTTTTTGACATAAATGAGATACCTGTAACTTTCTTGACCTTTAACATTGAAGGAGATACCTGCAACTCTTGATTCTCTTCTTTTACATCATACCAAGAACTCACCATACATGGAAGCAATGGTTGGAAACATCAACCAAACTTGGAAGCATCAACAAACTGATCATGACATGCTCCCCCTTACTCAATGCATACTTTCTCTAAGAACTCAAATCATAAGGCCACTAACCTTATTCTTGACAAGACAGATCTGACGTACACCATTGATCACACACTAGGCCATATGTCTGATACCAATAGTCCAATCTCAACTGCTACCAATTAGAAACAAGAAACAATTTTGCTTATCTTTCAAGCATCAACCATACTTCTCTGCTCTGTCCAATTTCCAACCTGTCTTTATGACTCATCAAACCTTCTTATCACTGCTACCCTGCTCATGAAACTAATAAACTAACCAATTGTTGTTTTTGCAAACCTTACATACATGCCCTTGATACAATTGATATGGACAACCTTCTCAAACATAACAAGAAGTCCTTTGTCTTCATCAAGTGCACTTATCCAAAGTACTCAGACCTATGCATGAAGAATTTCACACCAATAACACAACTTTTGCATACCTTGCTTCTTTTGATTCTTAGAGCAACACAAGCTCCAATCATCAAACTTGATCAAAAAATCCATTTTGAGCCAGTTTGAACCTTATCTTTCCTATTGACTTCAAGCTAGGGTTTAAGAAGGGTTTATAAGCTGTTTTGGTGTTAACGATTGTTCATAAAGCTCTGGACCTTAAATCCCAAGCTAATGCCAAGAATTCTTAGCTAGGACACATACCAATCTCTCCCAAAGAGCTTAGGTTCCCATGTAAAAGTTTCACGTGCCAATGAACATCTCAAAGTACACCTCAAGCTAGGATTCTTCATTTTCAAGAACTCAGTAAGACCAAAACTGCAATTTCTTGCTAAATACTTCAAGTTATGACCTGAAACTAAACCCATACGTCTGAAACAACATGCCAACACACTTCCCATACTCGAATTTGTATACTGGTACTGAAAAATGATCAACCTACCTCATTAGGCCATGTTTTCTTCACCTTGTTTGGTCTTCATGCTAGAAACTGACCTTCATACCTCTGTTCATGAACTCTAAACCACATTCTCATGCTCAAACAACCTCTACATACCTGTATCCACTCATTTCACCAAGCTACCATGCTCATACCTTCTCACAACATCTTTGTCTTCACATTGTCTTCAAATTCTCTCTTCTGTACTCAAAATGACCTTACAAACAACTGACATCCACCATGCAGACCTTGACATCATCATTAGGCATCATTTGACATCAATGACAACTCACAACAAACTCTTCATGATATCCTTTAGCATTAACAAGACATAACTCAACTTTGACATCAATGAGAACAACTACAAGTTCCTTGAACATCAACAAACTCAAACAATCTCTTCATGACTTATGGCATCAACCATGACACCATCATGACATCAATGACAATCTTACAACAATCGTCCCCTTTGTCATTGATGGCAAACATACTACAAACTGAAATCACTTTTTCTTATTCATTTGATAAACCAATGCCACCTAGAGATAGTTGGGAGAGTCCTCTACATGCTCTAATCATTAAACTTGATCAAGGACTTCAACTTCTTGTTCTTCTTTCTTTGACTTTTAGATCATCTAGAGCACTTATCAGTTCTGCCTCTAAGTTCACCTCAGCTTCTTCATCTTCTGATTCTTCCAAGAAACTATTCGAACACTCACTTCTTGCTTCCTTGGCCATGCATATGACTTCATTGTTGTCTTCCTTGGCATCTTCACCATCATCATCTGATGAACTACTATCACTAGCATCAGAAGGGTTGTCACTATTTTATCTTCTTTGGAGTAGAAATTCTTCTTGTTCTTGGATGAACTTTTCTTCTTGTCATGCTTCTTGAATCTCCTTTTGTCATGCTTATGAGACTTCTTGTCCTTGTCATGATGTTCATCATGTTCTTCATGCTCATCATGCTCATCCCTATTCTTGTTAGGACATTTATTTGCAAAATGACCAATCTTACCACATTCAAAACACTTAAAGGGTAATTTACCTTTGTACTTACCGAGCCTCTTCTTAGCCTTCTAACAAACATGGCTTCTAGCTTGTCATCATCAATCTTTGAATCAGATTTATCCTTTTACCTTCTTACCTTGTGCCTTATTTTCAGCCTTGAAAGCAACATCCTTCTTGGTAGGTCTTCCATCATTAGTTCTCATCTCATAGGTTGTCAGGATCCCATGAAGTTCATCCATCTGCAGGGTCATTTCTTGCTTCTTCTACAGCTGAGACCTTAGGATCAAACTTGGTGTCAAGGACCTCAAAATCTTTTGGACAACTGTTGATTCCTCCATCTTCTCTCCAAGACCTTTGATGATATTGACAACTTCATCAACTCTCAGCAGATAAACAACAATATTTTCATCTTCCTTCATTCTTAGCCTTTCAAATTGTCTTTTATGGGTTTGCAATTTTGCCATCCTCACCTTGGCGTCTTCTTCATATATGGTCTGCAACTTATCCCAAATTCCTTTGGCTGTATCACAATGCATGACCTTCACAAACTCAGTCTCTAAAAGACCACATAAATAGCAGTCATAGCTTTGGAGTTGTTTTCACAAGCCTTCTTGCCTACTACATCAGTTGGTGGTGTAGAGGGTATAGTATATCCAACATCCACTGATTGCCATATGTCAAAACCCAATGACATCAAATAGTTCCTCATCTTGATACTCCAAAAGGCATAATTACTCCCATTGAAGAGAGGAGCCTTACTAGTTAAAAATCCTCCTTGAGCTTGATTATTATCCATACATGTGCTTCTATGATCTCCTTCAAGCTTTTAAACCTATTTCAGAGAACCTTGCTCACGATACCAATTGTTGGAAGCATAATCACTTCAAAAGATACTTACTCTTCATTTGCGCATTCTCATCAATTCAGATCATTGTTCCTCAAAAATATACTTGTGCCATCGGCTTATGAAGAAAGCATGGTCTGATGAGGAAGGTGGATCATTTTTAGTACTAATATTTTGACAGTTATAACAAATAACATCACTCTTAGCATGATATGAATTGAGTTTCCTTCTACAATCCATAGCCCTATGTCCATATTCATTGCATGAATAACAATAGCCTTTGAAAGAAATTTCATATTTCCATGAATACTCATTCCTTGAGGGCCTTCTACATTCTCTTGCTCTATGACCAAACAGTATGTATAACAATAACCATTGAATGAACTTGCATACCTCATGGCATTTGGCTGTCTAACAGAGTTTGTTTTCATGTTGTTCTTGAGGTTGATCTTCTTGTTAGCATTAACATCTTCCATGTTCTCCTTTTGATCTTCTCTGAAGCTAGGACTTGCATTGTCATCTTCATTGCTCTTCTTGTGGTCTCCAATGAAACCAAGACCTGTCTTGTCACTAGAAGACTTCTGACTGCTCAACATGTCATTTAGAGCCTCAGAGCTCTTCTCAAACTTCTCAAAGGTATTTAACCTGCTTGTTTCTTGTTCCAACTTTACCTTCAAGGTCTTCATCTTTGTTTCATACCTGATACAGTCTTCTTCCTTAGCCTTTAGGGATTCAATCTCAGTCTTGAACTTGGTACACTCTTCTTCTTTGGCCTTTAGAGCCACTGTTACTAACTCAACCTGAATCTCAAACTCTATTGTAAGTATCTTTTTGAGGAAGGATGATATGAATGGATGAGAATGAGCAGATGAAGTGTAAGTATCTTTGGAAGTGTTTGTGCTTCCAACATCTACCACTCTGCTAACGAAATACACACAAATAAAATCAAATGATTGCGGTCTTTGATGCTCTACCTTTAGAGTAACAGACTGTTCTATGCTTTTCTTCAAATATACCGGTTTCAATCTTCAAACAAACCTGTGATTTTTCTTGCATAATTATATCTGCAAAAAGAAAGAAATTACACACAAACTCATATACACTTAAAACAAACCCAAACACAGTTACAGCAGGGCAGTCCCTGAGAAAAGAAAAGTACAATTTGTTTTTATCACAAACCAAAATCTTCTTTCCTTCCTCCATCTATTTTTTTCCTTTATTATTTTATATGAGAGGATGAAACCCTGTTCTAATCCAACCATTCCTATTTTTCGTAACATCAACTATATTTATTCCTAAAATTTCTGTGTTGCTAAAATAGCATGCCATCAAAATATGGATGAACATGCAATCCCGGGAGGCAAACATGTCCAAAAATTAACTCCATGAGACCCAAAATTTCTGGAGCTTTCTTTGTCCTTTGTCAAATGGCGAGCTCCAGCAATTTGAGCGAGTTAGTCAGATAATGAAAGTGTCCTTGATCAACCATAAGTTGAATGTGAACTAGAAGACTGACTCCACCTGTGATGGAAATAGGGGAACCATCAGTATCTCTTGTTGCAATGATGGGGTTGCATTGCCTTGAAACCTTTTATATATTTTGCCCATATAAAGACTAGGGGTCTGGTCAAAATTGATATTGGAAATTTATTTAGCATTCTGGATAAGAAACAAATTTGAAGATTATGTCTCCACCTAGACACCACTGAAAACTTTCCCATTTGAATCCCAGGTCACCATACGTTCAATGCATAATGTGAATATCGCATTGGTTGGACTTGGCTCTACCACTTAATGATAAAGTGGTTGTTGTAGATATTGTTTTGGAAATTCAGTTGTTTTACTCATTTAGCACCAACCAACCAAACATCAAGAAAGGTTTGTTTCTTTCAATTTTAGTGACGATGAGTATCATAGTAGCAAAAATCAAAACCATGTGTTCTTAACCATTTCAAATGTGCCTGAATCATAAATTGTGTCTTTGAGCCTGGCACATCAGTGAAAACTGACAATTACTTGGTCATACATATAGGAAATTAAAAAAAAAATATTGCGTAGTTGGAAAAATATGAGTTTTATGAAACTGATTGAAAGGGGGAAATTGTTAATTTTTGCTAATTTTTTAATCTTCATTTTCTTAAATTGTCAAGTTTTCCCCATTTCAATCCCAAGTAATTAAAAATCACTTACACTCTAAACACGAGTCATTGTCATGTAAGTATCATGCTACCATCAAATCCTCACTTCCAAAGGAAATCAAGACTGTGGCGTCTAAGCACATGAACTGTTTTTTTAAATGAGGGACATTCATTTTTATGGCTCACTTGTATTGCACAAACATAGAACCTTTTGGTCAACAAGTCCAAATCCCAAATAATTCTAAAACTGCATCACAAATACAAGTAGTCTCCTAAGAACTACCCAGTCCACTACCCCAAGCATAGGATTGGAACATGTAATTAAGCTTGATCCTACTAGGGTTCCTGTACTGTTTTGCCTTTGTAGGTGTGGACACTTTCAGAAATCAAAGATTTAAATAATTTTAATTATACAAAAGTAAAGCCGAAGAAATAATCATAACAAAGAATCAAGATTAAGAATATATCTGATGTCTTCTTGGAGCTTGTTGGACCACCATGTAGGAGGCAAGCCATAGCAAGAAGATTCTTATTATCCAAGGCCCAATTAGCCAAGCCATCTGCAACTTTATTCCTTTCACGAGGAATGTGATTGAATTGAACTTCTTGAAATTTCTCCTGCAATGTTTTTATCTTCCAACCTCTTTAGCAATTCGCCAGTTGGGAGAAGAACCAACACTATTTTCAGACAACAACTTCATAATGATTTGAGAGTCTGCTTCAATTTGAATTTTTGCCACCCAATTTTTAAAGCCTCTTGCATGCCTTTATAAACCGCTTTCACCTCCGCAAGATTATTGGTAGTAATACCCAGATTCTTTGCAAAAAAGAATTGCACATCACCTTCCTTGTTTCTACCAATGCCTCCCATAGCAGCTCTTCCTGGATTTCCTCTGGAAGCTCCATCTGTATTCATTTTCCAAAACCCAAAGTAGGGTCTTTCGATTGACTTTCTTACGATTTTCTTATTAATATGAAAATGGGGCATAGAAGCATCCCTAGGATCAAGAGATAATTGATTGCATATATGCTCCCATTCCGTAGAAAGAGTATGGGGCAAAGATATTTTGTGTTTTAGACTTTCAACTATATTGATTTTAGTTTTTTCCCAGACATAAGATCCATCTTTGTTGATTTGCTGGAAAATTCTACTATTTCTTTCTTTCCAAATATTCCATAGGAGAAGAGAGATACCACTCCATAGCACACGGGAGAAGATTTTGTCCTTTAGGGAGAAGTCTTTGCCAATCTTTGAAAACTTGCTCAAGGGAGCCAAAATTATTCAGTGCAATTTAAACAGAGCAGAAAGATGTTGCCAAATTGGAATAACCCAGGGACAAAGGAAAAAAAGATGAGTAGAAGATTCTTCATCTTCTAAGCACAAAGCACATCTGAAAGGGCCATAAAATCCTTTCTTCATAAGATGGTCCCTGTTAAGACTCTTCTTTGAATAAGAAGCCAAACAAAAAAACTAACTTTAGGCCACATACCCGGCTGCCATAAGTGCTTAAAGAGAAACTGAAGAGGATGAGGATTATCTATCATCAAGGAGGCATAGCCAGTGGACATTGTATAATTACAGAAGGGTCTTGTCCCCATCCCAACTTGTCTAGAAATGGGGAAGAAGAAAGAGGACGAGCCTTCAACACATTATGCAACAAAATCTGAGCATCATGCTCTATAACAAGTGGCCATTCAGAAACTAGAATCCAATCTTTTTCACTCTCCCAAGGATGAGTAGACGGTTTACCATAGTGGGCTACCTTAACCCAACCAATATCTTGCATTTGCTTCATTATAGTCTGAACCGAGGAAATTGAAGGATGAGAGGGGGCTGTCCATCCCAAGAATCAGTCCAAAAATTAGCTAATTGCCCATTATTAACAATCCAGAAGAGTTGCCTTTTAATAATTTCCTCTCCCATTCTGATAAACATCAAGGTCGGAGACCCCTAGTAGGAAGGGATGATCTAATGATTTTCTCTCGGGGGTTATTTTCAGCATACTTTGCTCTGAAAGTGGCAGCCCAAAGATCATTAGGATAAACAAGCAACCTCCAATATAGAGTTTAGCAGCTAAGGCTTTATTCTGCTTAGGGGAAGATCTAAATCCCAAACCACCTTCCTTTTTTGGCTGAAAAGAGTTTCCCATTTAACTAAGGACCATTTTTTCTTATCTTGAACTCCGCTCCATAAGAACTTTTGGCAAATAGAGTCCACTTGTTTCAAGATAGTTCCAGGAATGTTTAACACAGAGGCAACATATATCGGCATAGCTTGAAGGACAGATTTGATCAACAGCGTCATCCTTCCTCCTGAAGAAAGCCATTTATTAGTCCATTTTTGTAATTTTAATTCAAACTTGTTGATTAACCAATGCCAATCCTTTAACTTCTTAGAAGCTAAAGGAATACCCAAATATTGTAAAGGAAGCACTCCCTTCTTAAAATGGAAGATATTCAGAATTTGCTCTTCTTGTCTTCTAGAACAATGAAAAAAGAAAATACTGGATTTTCCTTGATTGATCAGCTGACCAGTGGCTACCGAAAAGGTATGAAGCACTTTATGGATTTGTTTAGCTTCCAAAGAGGTAGCTCTTCCAAGCATCGTAGAATCATCAACAAATTGGAGGCAAGATATCGGATGAATGTTTTTAGCCAGCTGAATTCCATGATTTTTTTTTTTTCCTGACAGGCTTTATTGACAAGTCTCCCCATGCATTCCGCCAAAATAATGAATAAGAAAGGTGATAGGGATCTCCTTGCCGAATGCCTCTGGAAGCTCCAAAAAATTCTGAAGGAGAGCCATTAACTAAAACAACAAAGGAAACAAAAGAGATACATGCCTTTAACCATTGAATCCATTCCATAGAAAACCAAATTGAGCCAAAACTCTGCAAAGGAAACCCCAATCCACTCTGTCATAAGCTTTGGATAAATCCAGTCTAATAAACATTTCCAAGGTTTCTCTGAATGTCCATAGAGTGCAAAATTTCCTGAGCTAGCACAATCTCATCATGAATATGGCGACCAGAACAAATCCACCTTGCTCAGGAGAAATAATCTTATGAAGAAGGGTTTTAGTCTTTCCGCTATAACTTTGGTAATAATTTTATACAAGACATTACATAAGGCTATAGCCGGAAACCAGAGATATCCTCCACTTCATTAGCTTTAGGAATAAGAGCAATGAAAGTCTTATTTATCTCTTTAAGCATAGTTTTGGCCATCCTTACTTCCTCAACCACTTGTAAAAGGTCCCTTTAATAATATCCCAAAAGGCCTGGAAAAACTCAATCGGGAAACCATCCGGACCAGAGTTTTGCCTCTCTTCATATTGAAGACAATACCTTGGAGCTCTTCTTCCGTAACAGGTTGAGTCAACTTTTCATTATCTGTTGAGAAATACTGCTAGGTAATATGTTTAGAAGTTGTGTTGTGAGTCTAGATCCAGAGGTTGAGAGGTGAACAACTGCTGAAAATATTGTTGAGCCACCTGCTGCATCCCTTGAATCGAATAAACCTTTGTTCCATCTCCTTTGGAAAGGGAGTGGATATAATTATGGGCCCTCCTAGCTAACAAAGATTTATGGAAGAAAGCTGAATTTTTATCTCCCTCCTTTAACCATTGAATCTTGGATTTTTGCTTCCACATAATTTCTTCTCTAATATCCCATTCTGTAATTTTGCTTTCAGGAGACATTCTTTCTTGAAAAGGTCCAAAGAGAAACTTGAATGTCGGTGAAGAGCATTAATATCTTCCAACTGATCAAGAATCTTTGTTTTTTTCCTTAATATCTCCAAACTCATTCCAATTCCAAGCTTTTAGCTTGAATTTTAAGTAGGTCAATCTCTTGACAAACATAAACATTTGAGTTCCAAACCTGGGCTTTCCTTCCATCCACCATTGTTGAACATACTTAGCAATATCTTTATGACGAAGCCACATGAGCTGAAATCTAAAAGGAGCTTTGCATGGAGAAGTTCTACCAATTTCCAAGCATATTGGCCAATGATCGAACCACTATTATTGATAATCATTGTCTTAGGAGCACAACCCCTTAACCACCATTCTTCTGAGATCAAAAAAAGTGATCCAATCTTTCCATGATACAATCTTGACCCTGCCTTCTATTAGACCATGTCATCATACCATTAACAGTAGGCACATCCACCAAATGATGAGTCTGAATGAATTGAGTCATGACAATCGAACTAGCATCAATATGGGGATTACCACCCTGTTTCTCTTGGATATTCAAGATAGTATTAAAATCCCCACCTAAAATAACAGGCAACTGAGGAAAAGATTGGATAATAGAGGTCATACCCTGCCATTGTTGTCTTTTGTCTTCCATAACCAAGAGGAGCATAAACATTAAAAAATAAGAACTCCTGGTCTTCCATTTTAGAATAGGCATGCAAACATAATGCACCCTTAATCGCACAGGAATTTAAGACAATAATCATTCTTGGGTCCCAAAGAGAGACAATACCTCCTGAAGCTCCTTGAGAGCTTATAGAAAGGTGTTTAGCTTTAGGCCAAATGTTTTCAGCTAGCATGGACATAAGATCAATGGAGGCTTTGGTCTCCTGGATACAAACCATCGTGGGATGATCAATATTAATCATTCTTCTAAGTTCTTGAACTTTTGAAGGAGATCCCTTCAAGCCCCTTATATTCCAAGTGATCACTTTCATTGAGAAGAGCTTTGGAAAAATTGGGACAAGTCCCGAGCTGTTCCCGAATTACTCATCTTTTGACCCTCCTGCTGAAGTTTAACTTGATTGACTTTCTCCCAGCCTTCATATTGGTATCCATTTTAAATTTCTTGTTTTTTTCCTGATCCATGCCTAAAGAAGACTCTATTTGATGTGACACATTAGAGTCTCTAACAACAAGAGCTTTTTTCCATTCCTTCCATCTCTTTTGTTTGCTGATTATGTTCTTGAAATTGCTCATGGAATTTATTTTTACGTTGGTAGCTTTTTACCATGTTTTCACTTACAGTCTTATTAGGTTGTGCTTGAAAAATAACCATCTGATTTTGACCTCCGACATCCGGTTGAACTTGAGCTACTTGTTGCTTATCCATCTGTGTTTTTGCACCTGTGATTCCATAAATACATTCGGTTCCTTTTCCTCTTGTTCTTGTAGGCTAGCAAATCTATTATTATTACTAGTTTCAGCTTGTTCCTTGCCATTCTTTTTGCCATTTGTTTCTTCTTTGGAATAATAAAATCATCTTTAGTCTTTTCTTCCCCTGCTTGTTCTGAAACTTTATGCTTGCAATCCCGTACCAGATGCCCATATTCATGGCATAAACGACATCTAAAGGGGATGTTTTCATAGTCCAAAACTTGGTCCCACTTGTCCTCCTCTATGACTAGAGATATTTTTGTAGGCAATGGTTTATTAAGGTCCATCAAAACACAGATCCTTGCATATATCATTTGTTCCAACTGTAGAGAAGCATCAACAATCATCATAAAAGTACCCAACGTGTTGCCAATTGCCATGAAAACATTTTGATTCCAATACTCACTGGAAGCCCAAAAAGTCTTACCCATATAGGGGCTACCGAGGGGAGTTCTTCGTCCGGTTTAAACATGGGGTGCCAAGGTTTCATGAATAACCCAACCCTTCCCAAGAACCATGGTCCACCTTGAAAAATGAGTTCACGATCGGAGGCTGAAGCAAAGAGGATCAAGAAATATCCATTAGGATAAACAAAACTGAGTACTCACCTTTTGTGTTCCATACTTTTTAGCCCACTCCTTGAAGACCCCAGCGAAGGTCGGAAACCAAGAAATCGAACAATCAGGCCTCGGTTCTCCAACTCATTGATGTTACCTTGTACATCAGTCTTTTGAAGTTGAATAACCGGTGTTCCATCCATTGCTAGCATGCACCCCTTCTCATTCTTCCTAGGATCCAGCTTGGGCATCCTCAAGGGAAATTTCTGGAGATTTCTACCATTTATATTATTCTTCGAAGAACCACGAAGGGCTTCTTTAAATGAGGTTTGGAAACAATTCATAGAAATGGGAGAATCTTTTTCCTACATCGTCTTCTTCATGTTAGCCATTACCACCAAAAACTCAAAGGGCTTGCCGCACCTGCACATGTTGTACACTCATTTATATTATGCATATATGGATTACAAATGACGAATCTTCTAAGAAAAGAAATATGTATAAGGAAGATTCTATTAGGAGAAAATGTTTAAAGAGACGACGTGTGTGGATACATAAGAATATGAAATAGCCCATGTAACCATCTCATCATTTAATAAATACAATAAGCCATGTGACTGTCTTATGTTTTCCTCCTGGCTTGGAAGAAATTGTCCTCAAATTTTTTTGGCTGCATAAAGTTTTGCTCAAATGTTGATTAGGACATCCACTTAGCTTGAGTAGGAAATGATGCTTTGTGACCAGCTAATTGGTAGCAGAGTTGCCCTCGTTGTTTGATTGCGAACATCAAGAAGAGTATCTTTGTCCAAAGGAATTTGAATTCTGGAATGGTGTGGTTGGAATGAGAGATAATTACCTCTTCCTCCTGTGGTGGCTCATTAAGCTTGGGTTGACTTACATTCACAACATTATGTATACCAAAATAAGAAGGAAAATCCAACCTAAAAGCATTTTCTCCAAGCTGCTGCAAAATAATATAAGGCCCTTTCTAATATGTTTCTCAGAACTGAAATAGAAACTAAGAAAAGAATACACACAAAGACACAGAGATTAAAGAGCTTTTTGTCAAAACACCATGTTTGCACTCTTCATTGTTATGGAACAAATAGATGTACAATCATGAGGATTTCTGTTGACTGCATAAGATCATGGCCAAGAAAAAGGACAAGGTAGAAAGCTAATTTACAAAAATGTTTACAAGAGTGAATCTCATCATTTATCAAATATGTTTGTGCTTCTGATGCTGCTGAGGTTTAAATCTATGCTTATCTAAGTAGAGATAAAATTTATCACTAGTCTGAAAATATTGAGGGACTTAATGAGTCATTTCTGATCATGAATATATTTATATTTGGCTCGAATCTTCATGTATCATGAACTTGTGTGTTGACTAGCCAAATGCTGGACAAAAAGCCTTAGCTTGCTTCTTTTGTCAATGAGATGAAGTTGTTTTGGGCTGAGCTACCAAAATCTTGGAGCAAGGGGTCAATACCCATAGCTCATCTCAAATGTAGTGTCTTGTAGAGACTGGATAGCTGTATTGTAACTATGTTGCAACACATGAAGATTCTTGTCTCTCTACTTATTCTGTTTTTGGTAGACGCGTTGTGCATGACTAGGGATATAGAGAACCTCAACTAACATTCTAAAATATTCCACAAGGTTTTCCAAAAGACTCTAAGAAATCGTCACAATTAGAAATCATAGTGAGTGGTAAAGCCCAAGAAACACCATTGTTATTGAGAAAACAACTCAATGGCTTTGGGAGCACCTAGAGTTTTGTTACATGGAATGAATATGACCCTTTTAGAAAACCTTCATACAACAGCAAACATGCAATCTGGCCTCCAAAAAGTAGATTTCCACCCATTAAAGTCCATTGATATGGGTTCCCAAGGCCTGGAGGGAACTGGAAGTGGCTGGTTAAAACCAAGTTTTCTATTAGAAGGTTCAAATTGAGTGCACAGTGAACATTTTTTAATAAAATCTTCCACATGGTTCCTCATAGAAGGCTAGTAGAAATATCTTTGTAAATGATGCGCTGTCCTCAATGTGCCAAAAGATGAGTGTTCCTCTCTAATGAGTGTGAAGCCAGCTGAACCAACTGTAACATACATGATTTAATTTCATATAGCAAAGCCCTTAATGTCTAATAAACAAAATGAGTTTGTTTTGCCATTGCAAGTTGTAATTATGTTAAGCGGTGAGAATTACCCGAGTGTGGATTTGAAGAATAAGTCACTTCCAATCTTCATATGCGTTTAGAACTGGTATTGAGAGTATTAGAAGTTGGTATTGGGAATATGCAAAATCTTGGGAGGTAAACTTGACATAATAACTCTATTAGTAGTCCCCTTTTTGTACTCAATGAGATGAATTGTTAAATAGGGGAGAGGAGCCAATACTTGAGCATGGTCCAATAGTGGACATAGAGTCTTGATTACACAACACCCAATAGTTGTCATAGTACAACTTGATAGTTGTCATAAGACTACCTAGTGATTATTTAATTTTGACATGACAACACCCAATCACATCATGACATGTAAGATTTATTATTATTAAATATTCAATGTTCAACCATTATCACCCATGTTCAAGTATTGGTTTCCATCATGGTGTAGTGTAACTCAAATTTATTATTTTAAATCAATTCAAAATATGTCTTTCCCTCCAATTAAACACTCAAAGAAAAATATAAGTTAAGAAAAACTTGAACTACATGTTGGTGAAAAAATTGCGATCCCACATGGTATAGAATTGATTTTGTGGACCCCTTAACTTAGGGTGCACCACTACTAGCTCCTCTCCCCTATAAGAAGCCTATTTAAGATGCCTTTGTTCTTGAATCTTGGTTTGCGAATTTAAAAACATGAGGAACTAATTATTTATATGAAGTATCCTTTACTTACCAAGGATGTAATGCCTCTTAACGCTCAAGTGCTCGAGACAATGCATAGAATCCATCATCATGTGTTGTAGTTTTGCATTTTTGCAAATAGTGTTTCTTAGTGGCATGCATTGAGGTGGCGTATCTGCTTAAGAACAACTCCTATGGCATAATTGGATGTATTTGTCTCTTATCTCTAGGGGTCAATACAAACTGTAAGAGAAAGCACTAGAGTTGAATTTATTTAATATACTATCTCCTTCATTTGTCCTTTAGTATTTTTCATTTCTTGTTTAAATTCATACAATTGTCACACAAGTGAAATATATGAATGTTTCCTTTATACACACATGCACCCACACATGCACCACACACACAAAGACACACACATAGACGGAGACACACGCATAGAGATACAAACACACACGCACACACATTATTATGGTGACCAATCTTAAATTTAACACCCATTTGATCGTCATTAACGTTAATTTGTGATCATATGGGAGTTTTTCTTCTTCCTCATTCAAATAAGGAGATGGAACCGATAATCAATGTGGGATGCCAAAAATCCAAGATAGGTACCCCAAATTTGATATCTCTCATCATTTTTAGGCAGATGTATTTAATATATATAACTACACTAGTTAGTGTGTTAACAATCATTTAATATGAGACCACCTATACGAAGGTATACAAGCTCTATAATTAGTTCACTATTAACTAGTTAAGTGAATTCATTAATTAATTAAGTAGCTTGAAAAAGAAAAAGAATGGTGGGGAGGTGGGTAGGAAGGGCGTGCGGGGAAAGGGGTGTGTGTACATTGGTCAAAGGGAATGAAAAAGGAGAAGAGGGATAGGATTTACACAAGATACGTAACAAAGGTTTCCAAGTATGACACAATTTCCAACCATCATCTTGATTCAAATTATTTGGATGCTTCTCAATCCCTATAGTCTCTCAACTATTGGTGAAACGATTCTCCATGCCTAACATTTTGGTGTTATTTATGCAATAGAGTAATTTGTTTGGTCTTAATGTTCCACTAGGGAAAACCTATTAACTCTACCATGCTCTAAATCTGCACAATCCTCCTTAATTCTAGTTTGAAATGAACTTCCATCTTACCAATGTAAGATTTTCCATACGAGCAAGGGTTGTGTAATCATTTTTTCTTAGTTTTGCACTAATGGGGTCCTTGGTGTTCCTAAATCTATATTTTTATTTTTTCCGTCGGTAAGGGGGTTTGGAGGCACTAAAGGAGATTACTATGCGAGAATAGCATTAAGCTACCACAAGTCAAGGGCAAGTGAGAGCTGTTAGTGGCACAAAATATTGGAGTGGAGCTCTAGTGGAGGAATAGGATTGTCATATTTTTTTCCTAGTAATTGGGAGTAGAGTTATGATGCACATCGACTCTTTTAAGTTTTTATAATAGTCTATACTTTCTTATGGTTTGATTTCTAATTTCTATGTACGAAGATCAATCTTTTAGCAATAGTCATCTGAGAGCTTACACCATTGGCGAAATGCTACCTGAAGCATAAGAGAGTGAGAGCATGCTAGCTTCTATTTCTCATGGAAAGTATTCAGAGAAGAGGATTTGTAAAGGAGCCATGGTAATGTAATATCCCCTTCCCAATCAAAGACCTTTGGCCTATTTTGTCAACTCGACGGCCAAAGGAAAAATATAAGGGTGACTTAAGTTATATTTAATTATTATAAAGTGCCATTAATAAAAGAAAAAAAAATATATAGAGCACTTATAATAATTTTATGACTTAATAATTATTAAAGCTAGGATGTAAAAGGGATCCAAATGTAATTTTTTATTCATTTTAGGAAAAATGGCGACTTGTCCTAGGAAGGGAAAATGGAGGGTAGAAATTGCATAGAGAAAATCATTGCATGTTGATTGGATATTTTGGAGGTTGTTTTGGGTCTCTTCTTCCTTTATAAGGAGAAATCGACTTGAGGGGAAGACATTCTATGTTATTTGATAATTTCTGATTTGTGTCTTAAGCTTGTAGCTTTTGCATAAAAAATTCTAAGGACGAAAACCCTTAGTATTTTCCCTCTTGTGGACGAAAACCCCAAGAGTTTGAGAGGAATTTCTATTCAGGAAATTCTATTGAGCTTACACAAATTGTTTGAGTCATTTACAACAATGTATGAAGAGTATTTTGCAAGCAGAGTTGAAGAATAAATTGCAGTAGTGGTTTACTTCATTATACATAGTGGAGCGACCCATTTTGTAGTTGATTCTTGTTGAATACATGACATTCCAGGTCTGAAATTTATTGCTGCTTATTGTACTGAATTTTGGGAATCAAAATAAATTAATTTCATAATTTTTGGAGCTGATTTGATGCCCTAAATGTGTTGGGCGACCTACTTTTTATGGCAAAATTAGGGTTTCATGTTTGTTGTGCGAAAACTAATTTTGGAATATTATTCTTCATATTTTTGTGGCCCAAGATCCAAAATTTCAGCTCATTTGGACTTCTCTAGCAAAAGATATGAATTTTTGAAGTTATGTTGCAGAGACAAGGGTTTTAAATAATTTATTGCAGCCTTGTTTACATCAGAAATCTACATTTTTATACATATTTGGGCTTTATAAATTAGTGGTACCAGATTTGAGTGGAAAGATTTAAATATAAGGGCTGATTTGTGTGGGTTTTCCACTTAACCCTAGTCGCACTTCTCATTATAAATTCAGATCTGCATAGTAAAAATCTGATTTTAATTTTGTGAGCTTGCATTTGGTTGTGGGATTTTCCTAAAATCCATGAAAGCAAAATATGTCCATTTGAGGACATTATGATGGTATCGAGCGGTGATTTTCCCAGCCTGTGAAGTGGAAATCAGATTTGCATGAACAAAGGTAAGAATTATTCAATATGAAGTGGACCCAAGTTCCTATCTTTGATGGCACTAATGGAATATCTGCTAGATTGTGGTTGAAGAAATTTGAAAGATATTTGTTATGTAATCCGGTGTGTCAGGATGATGCCCTCATGCTCATCTCTAGATACATGGATGGAATAACACACAAATGGTGGCATCATCTGTTGAAGACCCAAGGGGATGAATCCGTTGCTTTCTTTGAGGATTTCTCACAAAAATTTCTAGAGAGATTTGATGTGCAGGATGAGCAAGGAAACAAAATCATGGAGTCTACCAAATCAGATCTACACTTGGAGAGAAATCAGCCAATGGTGTATTCCAACATGCAAGAAGAAGAAGCTCCAAAAGGTATGATTTCCATTGAGCAAAATAATGGTGTTAGTGAAACTTTGCTTGCTAGAGAAATTGATAATAGACATGAGAAGAAATTCATATATGCAAGCAAGGAGGATGTAATGGAGACTCTAAGAAAGTGTGAGGAATGGAATAGAAGAGCTAAGGCTGCTAGATCGATAGCCGCTCAAGCAAAACAACATCTACAAGAGTACAAGGCAAGGATGTGGACAAAATGATGCAAGGGAGTCTACACCCATGAAGGAAGACTTTATGGAGCAACTTGCACGTGAAGAGGAGCCTCCCATGGACACTTTTGTGGAATTGCAGCCTGCTGCAATTTCCAAATCAGCAGCCGTTGATCAGCTTTCAGATACATTTAAGAGGCACATAGACAATAGTATTGGGGGCAACTCAACATATGTCTATCTTGAACACTTGGAGCATAGTGATGGCATTGAAAGGTATGAGATAAGGTCATATTTATTGTTGCATAATAACTCATTTCAGATTTGCTTTATTCATGAGGTGTACGGTATTGCAAATGGTAGAATAAAGCATGTGGATTCCTTGTTCCAAATTGATGAATATGGGCATTATGAGAGCTATCTATTTTTGCAAAAGCTCTCTCATTTGACAGGTACAGGTGCAAGGCTATTGGAACACTTCAACATGTTTTGTCTCTTGTGCATGGCACTTGGACAAAACAAATTCGGAATTGCTTGAGGGCAAACAATTTTGGGAAGGGAGGATTGTAATATCCCCTTCCCAATCGAAGACCTTTGGCCTATTTTGTCAACCCGACGGCCAAAGGAAAAATATAAGGGCGACTTAAGTTATATTTAATTATTATAAAGTGCCATTAATAAAAAAAAAAAAATATAGAGCGCTTATAATAATTTATATGACTTAATAATTATTAAAGCTAGGATGTAAAAGGGATCCAAATGTAATTTTTTATTCATCCTAGGAAAAATGGCGACTTGTCCTAGGAAGGGAAAATAGAGGGTAGAAATTGCATAGAGAAAATCATTGCATGTTGATTGGATATTTTGGAGGTTGTTTTGGGTCTCTTCTTCCTTTATAAGGAGAAGTTGACTTGAGGGGAAGACATTCTATGCTATTTGATATTTTTTATTTGTGTCTTAAGCTTGTTGCTTTTGCATAAAAAATTCAAAGGATGAAAACCCTTAGTATTTTCTCTCTTGTGGACAAAAACCCCGAGAGTTTGAGAGGAATTTCTATTCAGGAAATTCTATTGAGCTTACACAGATTGTTTGAGTCATTTACAACAATGTATGAAGAGTATTTTGCAAGCAGAGTTGAAGAATAAATTGCAGCAGTGGTTTACTTCATTATACATAGTGGAGCGACCCATTTTGTAGCTGATTCTTGTTGAATACATGACATTCCAAGTCTGAAATCTATTGCTGCTTATTGTACTAAATTTTGGGAATCAAAATAAATTAATTTCATAATTTTGGAGCTGATTTGATGCCCTAAATGTCTTTGGGCGACCTATTTTTATGGAAAAATTAGGGTTTCGTGTTTGTTGTGCGAAAACTAATTTTGGAATATTATTTTCATATTTTTGTGGCCCAAGATCCAAAATTTCAGCTCATTTGGACTCCTTTAGCAAAAGATATGATTTTTTGAAGTTATGCTGCAGACAGGGTTTTTAAATAATTTATTGCAGCCTTGTTTACATCAGAAATATGCATTTTTATACATATTTGGGCTTTATAAATTAGTAGTACCAGATTTGAGTGGAAAAATTTAAATATAAGGGCTGATTTGTGTGGATTTTCCACTTAACCCTTGATCTGTGAACTCTTCAACTTTGGAATTATTCACAAAATCACAATTAATTGTGCTGTTTACTTTCTATTAGAAAATAACAGAGATAGCTAGTGAATGAATTATTATTGTGCTTAGAATCAACAATTGTAGTAAAGGAAAGAATATAAGCTCATAACACCAACAATTTTATCTTGGAAAACCTCCAATGGAGGAAAAACCAGTCGGGAAGGGCAATTGCTCTTTCTTCCCACTTCTATTGGCCAATTCAAATCAACAAGTACAAAATTTACAATAAGTATGAAAGGGAAGTAGATAATATCTCAACACTTCCTTTCAATTACTTTGCTTTGTCTCAACACTCCTTTCTTCTACAACAATACAATTTCCAGCACTAAGACTTCTTGCTCACTTGCTCTCATGCTTCGATGATCTTCTACACTTCTACAATCATGTATTTATAGCCTTTCTCATGTCCTCCCGTGCACTAGAGAATGGGAAAGGTCATGAAGGAGAAGAGAAACGAACATCCTTTCAAATTCGAGAGGCTATTCGTTTGAATTTTGTTTTCTGTCGTAATGGCTAGGACCGCCGCCCTATGCAGGTGGCGGAGCCAGACTTCACCGCCGCCTGCACCGGGCGGCGGTCCTGTTACTTACAAGACAAAACCTCTGTTTATTGTTTTTCTTCTTTGTGCTGACTGTTTTTGATGAAGTAGAGTTATTTTGGATCCCTATGGATCAACCTTAATCGCACTTCTCATTATAAATTCAGATCTGCATAGTAAAAATCTGATTTTAATTTTGTGAGCTTGCATTTGGTTGTGGGATTTTCCTAAAATCCATTAAGGGCAAAATATGTCCATTTGGGGACATTATAGGGAACCTGTATCATAGATTGGACTCTTTATTATGGTGATGTTATATTAAAAGTTAATGCCTATCAAATACGTGTCTGACCCTTTGTCCAATTCCAAATGGGATGGACTACAACAAATATAATAATATCAAACAGATAATGACCAAACCGTACAAAGGGTGCTTTGCATTCGATTTTGATTTAATACTGAGATGCAATTTGTAAGACCCTATCATTTGCTATATACGTTTACTAGCTATGTTAAAAAGCTTCTCATAAGAGTTGTGATTTCACTTATACCCTGATAGTTCATAAGAGTCGGTGATCTTTTTGAGTGTTGATGAAAATAATATGGAGATCTGGTGTTGAATTGGCAGTTAAATTTATTTTTGCTTTTACTTGTATTATTGTATAGAGGAATCATCATTTTTCTAACAGCAGTTTAATGCCTTTGCAGGTACTAAATTTGGAGGTGATGGACAATAGTAGGCACTGGCAAATAGTAGGTTGCAGTGCTTATACTGGGGAAGGTCTGCTAGCAGGCTTTGATTGGCTTGTTGACGACATTGCTTCACGCATATATCTGCTTGAATAATTGATTGACTTCTATCAGGAGTTGGAATCTGATTCTGCCATTCCGGTGCCAGATTGTAAAGCAGTGTACAACAAATACTTATTGTAAGCAGAAATCCAGCTCTTGGCAAGTGAGAACCAAAGGAGCCAATATTGTTAGATTTACTATATTTTTCAATATTTTGGATCAGATGCAAGTTTTGAAGTACTTTTGACAACTATATTTTTGCTTACTTTTTAAGGCTGGATGAATGGTTTTCTGTTTTTGTTGTTATTTTCATATAATTGGACACTTTACAATTGTTTAAGACACATCGTGGGCTATAAGAGAATGTCCTAGAGAAGAACTATACGAATAAATTTGCTCTTAATCCTCACATGAGATACACATAGTCTGCTGACGCTTATGATTGTTTCAACAGATAGATTAGCTATAACAAATCATTTTAAGTAGTCATTTCACTATGACAACTCTATATGCCGCCATCCTTGTTGGATAATGTCTGTAATATGTATTTGTAACAAGCACTACCATATGACATTAATCCAAATTTTAATGTAGTTTTTGTGGTGCAGCTAACAACTTTTACTTATTTAATGTTTTTGAGCATGTTTCCTAGTGATGGAAAGATCCTTTAAAGATTCTCTTTTCATTTCTTCCTGTTATCATATGGTCCAGGTCTGCTATGGATCACTTTGACACATGGTGAGCACATAGATACATATTTTGTTAGCATTATAATGCAGTAAATGGATACAAAGTTGTAAAAAGAATGAAAACGCCTTCGTGAAACCCATAGTTGACAGACTCGTATTCGGCAAATAGTCGGCAGACCCAAAAAAATTGACTCAGCAAGACTCGGCAAATATTCAGAAGTACTCGACAACTTCAAAAATACCAAATTTCTTTCAAGAACATAAATTTTATGCAAAATACAGTTACAAATGAAGCTGCAAAACGTTGGGGAAGTTTTTCTATTAGATTTGAATACAAATAGAGTATAAAATCACATCATCATGTGAATACAACAGCCAGCTGATAAGTCTTATGAATTTATGATGATTTTCATTGAAAATTATCATCATAAATTGCATATCTATGCAAGTGACAAATAACAATAATTTACAATTTCCAAAAACTCACCATTTTTCTTTAAATCTCTCTGAAAACTTGCAAGTATTTGTCAAAAATTTGTGTGTATTCACCAAAATCTCGCGAATAATTGCGAAAACCCATAAGTATTCACCAAAAAATTGGTTGCATGTTCTAGCAATTTTTTTGTGGAATATTCGCCAAGGAAAAAAATGGCGAGTACTTCCGAGTTTGCTAACTATGGTGAAACCCATCATATCGAAGTTTATTATAGACATTCTATCCAAAACTAGGCTCTTCTAGTTCATGGCTATCCTGAACTTTTCCATAATAACTCAATATGTAGATAAAATCAAGCCCATTTAATAACAAACATAGGATTGGTAACAGAGTAAATGCGACCCAAGATACCAGATCAAAATCTTAAATCAGATTCTTTGCTCAACCATACTAGTGATTATGGTGTGACTCGATAAACTTTTTAGGAAGTTCCTATTCAAACAAACATATCAAGAGGAATGAATGCTTGAGGGACAGCCTTTTAATTAGATTATACTTATGGACACGATAAATAGATCTTTCATGCAACATTATAAGCGAGGTCAGTACTAGTCATGAAAATTAAATTTCATACTTGTTAGAGATGGAGATGCTAACTATGATCACGACACACCTCTCTACACAGGCATGCCCATTTAAATAATTGCTACCGTAATTGTAGTACAAATCATTGTTTTGCCATTTTGCATTGTGTTGCAAGACATGAATTATTGATGGTTGATAGAGTTGCATGGGCATCTATTTCTCAAGCAAATGAAAGGACCTTGAGGAACCTCTACGAGATATATTTTTATTTTAAGTTCCTGCACCTTCTTGATTGTTGCTGCCATCGAATATTTGTGAATGGGACCTTTAGTTTATGTGGAATGCTTTCTCATAGCCCATTGATCTGTACTTCCATGGAGAGTTGCCCATTAGTCAAATTGCGTGTCCTTGTTTCCAGCCTCTAATGGCACACATTGTATTCTATCTCTGATCATATTTGTTAGCCTAAGGTATCCCTTTAATGTGGTTATTGCTTCAAGAGTAGTCATGTTAGATGACTAGAACATCAACAAATTTTATCCATGCCCTTTGCTTTGTTGCTTTGTACACTTGAATGCTAGAGGGGGCATAGCAGAGTTGAAAGTATTATCACATCTAATTGATTGCCATCAGACACTTGGGTTTCACTCTTCGGAAGATTGTACCAGGAAAAGTATCCAAAGTTGTGATTTGGGATCAAAAGTTTGTTATCCTTTGAAAGGCGTACTGGACATTGTTGTTAGGATTGTGAATAGCTCTGATCTTTGCTGAGAATAAAAATACATTTCCTATGAAAATAAAACTTCAAATTTTGTTTAAACTTTCTAGTGCCTTGATTTTTGCAAAATCCTTGAAGGTGGTAAATTCTACATGAACTAGTTGCTTATCTTTCATATCACAGAAAATTTCCAAACAATTACCAAAATCACAGGGATAAGTACAATTATTTTGATATTAAATTCCTGAAAAAATGCTCCAACATAAAATGCTTGATCTAAACATCATGCGAAGAAAATTTTATAGCATTCATGATTTATTTGTTACTTTTTAACCTTGAGACAACTTTATAGCAGTCCCGATGTACTTTTCAGGTTTTTGACCTTTAAGGTTGTGATCCATTAGATGGAATAAATTTACTTTTGGCATCTAGAACATTTATTTAAGAACTGCTTATAGTGATGCTTCTAAGATGTTCCTCTTTTATTTTTATTTGAAGGCTAAAAACGTTATGTAACTTTGTCAATGGAGAAAGAGGCTAGAGAGTGAGAAGCCCAAAGTGCGGAATTATATTTATCATTCTTCTCCTACTAACAAATGCTTATATGATGCTTGTGTTAAGGGGGTCCTCTTGCCTTGTGATCATTACCACCGTCCTTATCCATATTGACAAAAGTTTAGGATGATTGTGCTAAGTGGGTCCCCCAACCTCGTGATTATTACCATAAATACATTAAGAAAAATGTCATTTTAATGACCACCATAAAATTCCACAAAAAGTTAATAATATAATTATGTAACTTGTCAAATATGAAGGGCCACAACTAAACTTACCCTTCAAATTGTTATAGCTAAGAGCACCCCTTCAAAGATGTGTATCTTGAAAAATTATATTCAATGATGTGTAAACAATTATGACTGCAAAACTAAGAACTAACTCACATGAGCTACATACGAAATTGGAATATGGACACTTTTAAAAATGGTTTTGGGGAAAATAATTTGTAAGTTTTATAGCTCAAATGAGATTCAAGATGAAGCTGATTTTTTCCTAGCATACCCATTATGCAATGATACAAGACATTCTTTTGTAGATATATGCAATCTTAAATTATTTCATTAACTCCTTAATCATCACAACCAAACTAAACTTGGTTTTTTATTTTAAATCTAAATGCCAATTGAATCACTAGTCTACATGAGTAAGCAACGATTTAGTGGTCCATGTTTTCTTCAGACAAATATGGTGTTAAAAAATCACCACCCTTCAAAAAATGTCTTACTATCTTAAGTTGGATATACCTAATGTTGTGTCTTGGAATTGTTTCCATCACTCCAAAATCCTCATATCTATATAAAAACTTAATCCATATTCATTGGAAGGAATGGTACGCAACACTTATAGACCCCATACACCATGATCCCCATGCATGTGGAGGTGATGCCACAAGGAAAGTGCCTCTAACAAATTCCTTGCTATCTCAAGTCATATATGCCTAATCCATGTGTCTTAGAACTGTTTATGTGATTCAAAATCCTCAATTCCACATAAAAATTTAATCCCATCTTGGTTGGAAGGCTTTGTCTATGGGAAAATATAATCCCGATATACCATGATCCTTTTGCCAATGGGGGTGGTGCCACAATGGAAGTGATCCTCATGCTAGCATAATAGCTAATTTCTTTGCAGATAACTATATTTTCTCTCTAAGTTTCCGCTCTCCTCTTATTCTCTTAAAAATATCCAAAAAGACCCCTTACCACAAGCTTATGAAAATGTCTTTTCATATAAGTTAGATATGCCTAATCCGTGTCTTGGAATTGTTTCTATGAATTTAAAATCATATTTTTATCCACATTAAAATTAAAGCCCATATTAGTTGGAAGGTTTGTTTCACATGGAAAAATAATTTATTGTGATATTTATGCCAACGAGGAAATGTCACAATGAAAGAATCTCTCCTAAAAATACCAAAAATGATTGGTTGTGGATGAGTACATTTATTTGCTTGACCCCCTTCTCCCCTTTTATAGCTTAAGAAAAATCCAAAACAATTCTTTTGCAACAAGCTAATAAAAATGTATCTTAAACAAAATACGCCTAATATATGCTTTGGAATTGTTTCAACAACTCAAAATTTCTCATATCTACATAAAAATGTAATCCCTCTCTTCCTTTGTGGCTTAGAAGAAAAATCCAAAAATTATTCCCTCACAAATAGATTCAAAAAGTGCCTTGTTATCTTCAACAGATATGCCTAATCTTTATGTCTTGGAATTGTTTCTAAGACTCTAAGATCCTCATATCTACATAAAAAAAAAGAATCTTGTTTGGTAGGAAGGTTTGGTCTAGGAAAATGTAAACCCAATACACCACAATTCTTATGTTGATGGAGGTGATGCTATAATGAAAGTGACCCTCCTTGGTGCGAGAGTGGAAGTAGTAGCTAATGTCTACCTCCTCATTGTGGTACTCTTGTCGTTATTTAGACACTTCACACAACCACATGTATCCCACATAGTGCTAGACTACATAGTGCAAAAATCAGTAGATAACAATGTTGCCTTCATTCCCAATCAGCTAGGGCTCCATTAAGAGTCAAGGGGTTCACCTTGTGGAGTTGAGGGGGAAAACACCATGGGGTATGGGACAATGGCTTCTGGGCCATGTTTTTTTGATCAACAATCTTGTCACTATTCATCAACGTGATGTTCAATAACTCATAATAACATTTGTACACTATATGCATCTTGTGTGACATTATGCCAACTTGTGCCATCACAATTGGCTATCCTCACTCGAAACTCAACTTGATTGGAACATGTCAAGGTAGTGCACAACTCGAGTACTTATATAGGTTACACACTAACCTCCGCGACATCTTCCTGACATATTGATGCTTCTCTAGGCATTGCTTAAATTGACTAGAATACCTTGAGTTGAGACCAAGTACTAAGGAACATTGTGCAATGTTGTGTACTTCCACTCACACTCTCATGTTTTGCATAACCTATGCCCCTTTGTGGCATCTCAAAAATTTCACGGAGACTTCACACACCCTTGTGTGCTTTCAAAACACTAAGATGAATGTTGTGTAATGCAAGAGATTCAAAACTTAGTGGTCACATGGACACTTTGCACCATGTCGTACCATTCCATATGTCACTTCTAGTGCTCAATTAATGTCAATATAATTGTTATCATACCACACATTTGGGAGTTCAACTATCATACTTGCAAGAAGGTGGATAACCATACACAATAAAAGCCGAACCATTTCATAATTATTCTCTGGTTATCAAGAAACAAATATATTCAAGACTAGGCAAATCTTGTAGGAAGTGTCTCCCCCTTTTTGAGCTCAAGAATTCTCATCCTCAACATTTATGGTTAGTCATAGTCTTGAAAAATCAATTAGGAAGTGTTTCTCTTATTTGATAATGAGAATCCTCATTTTTAGCCTTACTATGCATTAGATGCATATGTAGTATGTTTTTGATTTCCATTGAATAAAAGTAGCAATCACATTCCTCGCTTCAATGAGATCATTTATCTTGAAAATTATTCCTTTTGACTCCCCAATCACATTTTTTTATTGCATCGTAATCCCTTTCTCATTTCGCAATATTAAATTACACATTATAGTTCAATCATTTGAGGGGTCAACCTTAATAGAAGAGATCACCGAGCCAATTATATAGTTGTTGTCTTCCACATTTTCCATTTGAATACTATCGAGATGTACATTTTCCTACAATTTATTTTCTTCCCTCAAATTTTTTGATGTATTTCATTATATTACAACGCTAATGAGAAAATGTGTTACAAACTTCTCATCTAGACTTACACATTAAATGTGGATGTTGGGATATAGTTCACCTATCTCTAGGGATATATTTTATAGGTTTGGATTCATACAACAATTGTGTTATGATGAGAATGGATTTTCCTTTCTTGAAGCTCTAGCTTCCATGCTAAGACCTAAACATGGGTTAACAATGATTAGGTTGGATTACCTCACTACACCCTATTTGATGTGATGAGTGATGTGTTATATGCCACCACTCTAAAGAGGGATAAAACCACATGTAGTTCTCCCAACCCTATGGTGAGACACATGTGATATATAGAATAAACAATAAATATGGAGCCCTTGATATGAACTTCACACTTGGAAATATACACGATAACTCATATATTACTCATGCTTGATCTAGGGAAATAATATAGTTGACTTCATATTTTAGTAGCTTGTCATACATTGTTGGTGGTAAACTCAACAATTTTTTCTTCGCCTAAATGATTGATATAATAAAAAGACAACAAATTCACGTGACAAAGCTAGAACATGGAGAACTTTATTTGAACATGTTATTCATCATCTTAATGGATCCTTCACCTTCTTGACATTAAGAGGAGTTTAGTTTTTGATTTATTTATTTTTGTATTATTTCCCAAGATAGTTTGAAACAAAAATCCTAATTTACCATGTGATTTGAAGCCCACGAATCCAATTTTCTATTCATTCATTGTTGATCCACTAGTTGTAGAAAGAGCAACACTTATTTTGGAGGGAGGAAGTTGCATTTGTTTGATCTCTGCTTCCAATTATGTCATTCTATTTAAACACCGATGTTCTTTGGTTAAGTGCATGGAGATGGGGGGCCAAAAAGCAAACACATTTTCCATTTTAAGAGAGAGGTGAGTGCGTTACGAGAAAGTGTGATTGTGTTATGAATTATTAAGATTGGTAATTACCAAGACTAAAACACGAGTGCGTTATAGCGCACCCATGTTACTATTTTACTATGTGGTATACGTGGTTGTGGGAAGGATATATGTAGTAAAATAAATGGTTTAAGTTTTTCATTTATTAATCTTTATACTTTATTATTTCATAAAGATTAATAAATGAAAAACTTATACTTTAAATTTATTTTAGTAAATATAAGAAATTAGGGTCACTCTGCACCTTATGGAACTAGTCTCACAACTCCATTTGTCACGGTTTAGAAGATGGTTTTCATATTCTAACTGGTTAGTACATAGGTATTTTTCAGATTTCAACATTCAACCTAAAGCTTTTAGGGTTTAAATTATACAATCGATGTCTATTTTGGGAAAGAATATAGTCATTGTTTAGGTTTTGGGGACTTTAGAAGTGTTGGAGGTAATTTAGGAATATTTAGGAAAGGTTTTCTCATTCAAGGACAATCTGCTCAACAACGGGTTTTCTAGGTGTAGGGAACAAACACTCTAATGGTGAAATATGACTTCTTTAGATGATTTTGGGAGCTCTGTAAGGAGTTAGGAGGAAAAAAATAGGAAATGAAAGATATGTGAATCCTATACATGCTAGTAACATCTATTTTTATCTTAGACTTGAAGGATTCATGAAGAATTTAAAAATAATACAACTTCCCCTTTAGGTTCCAAACAAAAATGGCCCTAAATTTGCAAGATCTAGAGAGATAGTCACCACATGGTGATAGGTGAATATTTGTAAATTTTGAATAAGTACCTCTCGAATGGGTAATTTCATAAATATACTATTTTTTACCATGGGTGAGGATCTCATGAGGATGGGGCCAAATTTTGTGAGTTGAAAACACCTTCCTAACACCCTTGGTTGTGTTTTTGAGTGACAAAACTTCTAACATGAAAAAGTGGTAAAAATGAGTTACCATGATTTGAAAGCATGTTTCTAAAACCTCAAGTGAAGACTTAAGTGTTTAGAAACATTGTTATGAGATCTACATTGTGATGGGAACAAGATGTTCTCTTCTAATTACAAGGCAAGAGTGAAGATCACTCTCTTAATTTTCAAGGCCTCCACAATTAACCCTAGTGACCACAAATCAACTCCATGATGCTTAAACCATTTTTTGATTATCTATCACTTACTGAAATAGGTATTCACCATGTAGATGGAAGGATTTATCATTAAATGAGATTCTTGTCATGTGGCCACCTGTTAGACTAAAATGAGGTGGTTGTAATGTCCTTCCTCCTTTGAAGTGTGATCACACTACAAGGTTCAAATGAGTGTTTAAGAACACTACCAAGTGAGTGACATCAAGTGAAACTCAGATGATTTCTCATTCTTACATATATGGTGCTCTATATGAAGATCATCCTCTTACCCCTCCTGGCTCCAGAATTCTCCTAGATGGAATCAACTTCAGGATACTCATACACCTCTTTGCTCATATGCCTCTCATGGAGATAGATGATGCCTTGATCCTTCACACATGATGGTCATGAATGCCTCAGTAGCTTGACTATCTCATCTTGGCTTGTTCCTTGAAGAGGTTTGAACATGATAGTAGAGTCAAGATATGATGATCCTCAAATTACTCTATGAGCTTCCCATTTCACCTTTGAACATGATGACACCTTTTTAACTTCACAATTCACTTCCCTGACCAAGATATCACATGAGTGGAAACATGCTTTTAGTATCTGGACACATATTCACTCGATTACTCCTCATGGAAATAGGTTTCCTCCTCTATATGGAAGGATTGATCCTGAATGATATTTGAAGGAATGTTTGAGGGTGAGATCCATATTATTGAACTCCAACATTGCATTGAATCACTATGAAAGCCACTCTCTCAATTACAAGATGTGAACACATTGCCAAGTATTGATTAAGTGTTTAGAAACAATCTCAAGAGATATGCACTTTTGTGAGATCAAGATGACTACCATCACCACTCATGGTGATCCTTTCTCATCATGCTCATGATTATCATTCCCTTGATGACTTGAATTTCAATGAGGTTCTAGATGTTTCAGATCCTTCACATACCTCATGATTCTCCTGATTACACCATTGTCCAAGTGATTATCTATTACACATTTTTATGCATATTTGTTTTCCTCTAAACTCATTCGAAACTCCCGAAATATTCCATAGAAGACAACATTCACCATTGAAGCTCTCATTCCCTACACCTTGAATACCCAATGTTGAACAAATGGATCTGAATGATATTTTCTTTCCTAAAATTTCTTAAATTACTTCAGATACCTTCAATTATCTTCAAAATCACCCTCAGATGCTTTAGAATTTCCTGAACATTCCTAAAAGTGTGTTTACCAACTGCAAAATGGTGAAAATTTCCTTTTAGCCTCGAAGGAAAATATATTTCATTGAATCTCATTGAATTAATTTATCACCTTGGGTAATCATCCTTGCACACTAAAAAAATTTAAAACCTTGTTAGGAATTTCCTCTGAGCTAGGGTGAAGGTTGAACTGAAGGCAAGCTAGTCAGAGGAAGGATGCAAAGTGACTAGAAGGATGCACATATTGATGTCTATCAAGAGGAATGGATTGAATATTGCTACGCCCTTAGTCCTATAACTTATACTTGCATATTGTGATCATTTATCTACATTTTGGTGTTCTTGGTGTTCTATTGCTGTTGATATTCAAATCTAAGTAATTTCATTACAAATATATAGTGGTAGTTCATGAAATCTAGCATTTACTTCCAACCTTGAATATGTTTTGTTAACTCTCATGGTTTTTCTCACCTAAAGCTTAATGTTGGGAGCATATCAGGTGTCCACATATTTGGATTATAAAATAAGAAACTTGAATTTAATCCTCCTAAAGCTTATTCAATAGGTAAATGAGTCAAGAAGGGTGTGTATGATAAGAAATCTGAATTTTCTCCCTATTAGGTTATCTAAAACCCTATTTTGGGGTTTCAACAAGAAAATATTAATATCTCAATTGATAAGGATTCTTAGAAGATAAATATACCTAGAATTGGGTTATAAAACTTATGAGTCTTCTTGAGTCACACCATTATGGAGAAGACTCTAATATTGTTATGGAGAACACCCTTTTGATAAATTTTATCCACGTGGAATTAGAACTTGAAGGTGAATCACATGTTCCCGACCTCCACAATGTATTGAGCTCATTACCAAGCACTAAGTGTTTAGAAACACTCTTGGGAGGTATGTATTGATTGAGAGTATGAGATGATTGCTAGCATCATCTTCGGTGGCCTTGGATCAAAATGGATGCTCCCAAAATGTAAAGGATTATTCAATATTTCTAGTTCCTACTTGTTTTCCTCCTAAATCCTTATGGAGCTCCCAGAATCAGTTGAAGAATTCAATGTTCACAATTTGACTGCTCATTCCTTGCACCTGAAAGCTCGTTGTTGAACATACTATCCCTTAATGATCAAAACTTTCCTAAATATTCCTAAACTAATTCCAACACCTTCAAGGATTTCAAATACCACCTTTAGATACTTAATAACTTTTCATAACCCTCTAGAGGATGCACATAGCTCGAAATGGCCAAAATTGGCCTTTTTAGGCTTGCCAATGAATTAGTCTTTTACTGCACTTTAATGAATGGAATAATGGACCTTTTAAAACCTTTTTGAAAACTTATACATGTTCACCCAATGCATTAGGAATACCTTAAAGGAAAAGGTGATCATGACACAGGAGGTAGGTGGGCCTGGAGAGGGATTCAAGAAGATTTGGGAGCAAGATTTCACATTGTGGCTTGGTTTTCATGGTTTAAGTTTTGCATTTTTGGGTTATCCTCTTACCCTTCTAGTCTTCAAAATCATCCTTGAATGGAATCAAATTTAGGATGCTCATACACTTCTTTATCATATCCCTCTCATGAGAATAGGTGACTTCTTGATCCTTCACACATGATGGTATTAGATGCCTCACTAGCTTGACTAGCTCATTTTGATTTGTTTCTTGAAGAGATTTGGACAAAATGGTAGAGTCGGGATATGATGATCATCAATTCACTCATTGAGCCTCACTTTTCACCTTTGAACACAATGGTCTCTTCTTAATCCCATAATTTACCTCTCCCCAAGATGTCACCCGAGTGGAAACATGCATATGATTTCGCACACCCTCTTTCTCAATCGCTCATCATGGAGATAGGTTTCCTCCTCCTGATAAAATGATTGATCCCTGAATGAAACTTGGAGGAATGTCGAGAATTAATTCCATGTTCTTGACCTCCACACTGTATTGAAACACTGCAAATTCCACCTCCATGACTTGTAAGATGTGTGTTCATTACCAAGTATTGATTAAGTGTTTAGAAACAATCTCATAAAATATGCATTGTTTGTGAGCCTAAGATGATTTCCACCATCAATCATGGTGATATTCTCTTATCATGCTCTTAATGACCATTCCCTTCATGATTTGAATCTGATGAAGCTCTTGATGTTTTAAATATTTCACAAGACCTCATGATTTTTATGATTGCACCCATTTTCCTCACGATGTTTCAGATCCTTCATAGACCTCATGATGACCATTCCCTTGATTATTTGAATTGATAAAAATTACATGTGTTTTGATTTATTATGTGTTATAAGAAATTGCATGAGTCCATATATTCGAGAAATTGTTGCTACTTTTGGGAGTTGTGAGGTTTATAAAATATAGTTTTGACACATCTAACACTCCTAAAAATGTCAATAAACAATCTAAAAGGCCCCAAAACCTAAACAATGACTATATTCTTTCCCAAAATAGACATCAATTGTAGAATTTAAACCCTAAAAGCTTTAGATTGAATGTTGAAATCCTGAAAAATACCTATGTACTGACCATGTTATAATATGAAAAACCATCTTCTAAACCGTGACAGATGGAGTTGTGAGACTAGTTCCATAAGGTGTAGAGTGACCCTAATTTCTTATATTTACTAAAATAAATTTAAAGTATAATAAATAATAAAGTATAAAGACTAATAAATGAAAAACTTATACTTTTTAGTAAATATATCCCTCCCATAACCACATATACCACATAGCAAATAGAAACATGAGCGCATTTCATCTTATTTGGATTTGAAATTACCAAACCATAGGCTTGGATTTACCTTGGATATCCAAACCTAAGTTTTGAACTGTGTAATCCATGAATAAATCCATGTTTTAAAAAAAAACATCAAACTCTCACATGTACACCATGATATCTCATGTGTTATAACATAATATTCCCAAAAATTATACTACGACATCAAACTTGGTTTTACCTTGGTGACGATATACTTCTTTCTAAAATCTAATTAGTTTAAGGCTTTCATCCTTAATTTCTTTTACTAGTGCCCTCTTTTCTTGTCAAAACGTATGCATACATTTTTGTACACAATTTATGATTTTTTCATCTGAATTTAAAAAAAAAAACTCCTCTTCTAAACTCCATTCTACATGCACTAAAAAAAAAAAAAAAATGACTTTTTTTCTCAAAGTTACGGGGTGTACACACAAATATTTCATTTTGAGATGTGTGCACTTTGAAAATTAATAAAAATTATATATACATCCAAAAATTATGAAAAATTAGTGGGACCTCGTACATGGTTTTATCTAAATTTCTACCGAAGGGATTTTAAAAATAAATTATATAACTCAAAAAATAGGGGGCGCACACACAATAGGTTCTTATCTTTTTGACACAAAAATAGACATACTTTGTGTGCACACCACATTTGACCCTCTTAATCTCCACCATTTTTGAAAAAAATTAGTAGTTTAGAAACTAGATTATGAGATCTACTATACTTATTCTTATCACTTTGTCAAATTTTGAGCATATGCATGCCAAATTATTAGATGAAGTTCAGGTTTTTCTGATTTCAGGAAAAATGTGTCCACTTTTGACTCCCTTTTGGCTCCTCGTTTCCATGCACTTACCTCTTTATAACTTGGTTTACGACAAAATTAAAACATTCTTTGCTATATTTTCCTTTGTCTATACTTGGGGTAGATTTTTACTTTGTTGATTGATTTCCCTTAGGATTGGGCTGTGTTTTTCCTTTATCCTTGGTGGGGACCTTGCCTTTTCTAGTGTTAGGTTTTGGAAACACATTAGAGTCATTGACTACCGATACTTATTACTTGGTACCTCCAGGTTAGATATCACCAATAAAAACTAGTTTTTCATGCTCTCTATGAAGTTACTCACATAATTTATTGAAATTTAATGCCACATATGTAGTGCCCAAAGAATCATGTTGTATTTAGTAGTTGGAGAAAAAAATAAGTATGAATGATAAAATTTAGATTAAATATTTGTAATGATATTTTCATCGACCTTTTTCACTAGCTTGGAAAGTAGAAGCCTTAAGTGCTTCACTTGAGTGGTGAAATACTCAATTTGAACATAATTATCTAAATTAAGAGAAAAAGTTCATTTAAAAATTGGCATGCTCATAAATTATCGTGAGTTCTAGAAATATTTTCCAAGATATTTAAAACATTATTAGTATCCATTTCATCCTAAAAATGAAACTACAAATTAGGGGATATCGATTTGCCCAAAAAATCTTTACGCTTCATCATAGCGATTTTTCCATGCCAACAGCTGATTTTGCGTGCTCGTAGGCGCTACTTGCTACTTCTCGATTCATTGCAATGTAGTAAATACCATGGCTAATAAGGAAATTATTAATGTGTCATTTTGAGTTGAAGTAATTAGATCTTGTGAGAATTACACTTTTGACATCCTTAGTGAGTGTTTAAATTTGTTGTTGGTAAAAAAATAGCCCAATTGTTTTCTTTATAAAAATATTTCTAAAAATAACATTTAAAATGATCACTTTCATGAGAAAATCACATTGGTGTAATTTTTTCACAAGGAAAAAAATATCCAAATAATTTTTCACAAAAATAGTCTCAAAAGAAGATTTGTGTGGGAAAATTTTCATCAAAATTGAAGCAACAATTAAAATGGTCATATTGAAGGAAAAATCATGATGGAATAGGTCCTCAACATGTAAAAATTCAAAAATTGTACTCTTTTTTCATGTGGAAATGCTAATATGAATCCATACGGGTTCAAAATCCAATCAAAACCAAAAATTCCACCCAATTGAATAGATACCTCCTCTTTTTCTACTTTTCCAAACACACCCTTCAGACTATCTACTCACTACTCTGTGACTATCAAAAACAACAATTTATCAAAACTTAGATATGACTAAGGTCCTACTAAAAACTAAAAATTTGAAGTGTCTCTGCATAAAAATTATGTACTAAAACTATGACTGAATAGAGGATCTAAACTAAAATTGAATCAAATAATATGTACTATGTTTGACTAGGGCTCTATACTGAAACTACCATGAAAAACTCAACCAAGGCTACAACCAAAATACCAAATTTGAACAATACCATGCTAAACTTCTAGATAAACCCAAATGATTCACTAGGTCAGGGATTGTTTGTTCAATGGGATCTCTCGATATACTTATCATGTTCATGAATAGTGAACTAAACCAATGTTTCAAGCCATTGACTATGGAGGATTCCACAATTCCCATAATTGTACTATCCCTTCTCCGAGGTAGATAGATATTACCTTCTTGAGGCTAATTGCTTATTAGTGCTCTAAAAAAATGAACATCTAAAAGGATTCCCAAAGGAAAAATTAAGAAATCCTAAGCACTTCATATATCTATGAAGTACATGGAAGCTAAAATATGCACATCACGTTATCTAAAGGGTTGAGTATTGGGGTAGAGGTTGTAATGCCTTATATTAGGTAAAACTGATAACAAATTTTTGCATAATGACATCTTCGATGTTTTAAAACCAAAATACGGTTCTAGCTAGGAAATAAAAATATGAATATGTAAACCCTAAACAACCCACCATTTTCACCAATTTTGATCAATTCACATCCCACGAAGGAAAAAATGAGATCAAAAGATTGGTTGATATGTAAGCCACTAGATTTGGATAGTACTTGAAAAAAGCACTAAAAGGTGCAATAAATTTGAACACCCACTTAAAAAAATTCTCTCAAAATTGTAGAACGGATCTAGGTACATGAAAAAGATTAGAAAAATTACAAATATGTTATATAAAGTTGTATGCAACACAAGGTAAAGATTCTATTGCTTTGATATCGTATTAAAATACATTGTACTATCTAAAATAATTATAAACAACCACAAGACAATCACCCACAAACATGCAAACATAATAAATCATTGAAAGTGTAGACACCTAAATTCGGTATCTATACCTTTATCGCATGCGTGCACATATTTATTTAATTTATCCCCCTTATTTAATTAAATGCAATTTTATCCTATCCATATTAATCTTTATTATGATAGGTTTGGTTTGAGCTTTGCACAGGGAAATAATAATAATGTTCTATATTATTCAACATTATTACAAAGGCTATTATATAGCCATAGGAATAGAAAACCAACTTCCTACAAACTCGGAAGTCATACAACCAAATAACCCGTTAATAGCTTTACTGGTACAACCAAACTATTTTTGTTTCAACAATATATGATAAATAATAATAATATAACTGACAAATTTCTTTGTATGGTAAATATAAAATATATGAGCACTAAAGTAATCCTAACATTCCCCCTTAGTGCGAACATGGGATAAAAACAATCACACTTTCTTTGGAGCTTTCCGCATGTGCGTGCTCATGATCTGGATGGTTTTACAGGACAACCAACAACCTCAACAAGGATGGTTTTACAGGACACCGAAAACCTCAACAAGGATGGTTTTACAGGACAACCAACAACCTCAACAAAGGATGGTTTTACAGGACAACCAACAAACCAAATATCATGACATTGCTTTTCCTTGTGCTTTCATTTGTCCACTATGTTTTCCTTCAGGGAATTATGTAGGAAACACTACTCACTGAATACAAACTAAAAAGAGGGAAAAATGAAAATGGAACATTGAGACTATGTCCCCCTCAATGTGAACATTTCACTTATTCAACACAAAATAGGAAATTTGAAATCATATTGCACACAATCAAAACAAATAACAACACGAAAAAAATCAAACGCATAAACACACTGTCACCACAATTTCATGCGGCCCTGTCGTTGGTGAATGACGAGAGGTCGTTGATCGACCTCCGATGCCCTCTTTGTCCTCAAGTTTACGTGTTGCTAACTCAACGGAATGAGAACATGAAGCACATTTGTTTCCACATTGAGCTTATTATTTTCTTCCCTCCTACAATGTGAAACACTTTATTTTTCGAGACGTTGGGTAACACCGAAAATGCATCCGTAAGGAATTTTTTTAACAATTTTTTTAGGACTTTAACAATGACAATTTTTTTTGACAAAAACTCACAAATTTAATGACAACGCTTTTGACTCAAACTCACAATGACTTTAATGAGAGACTTGTGACAATACAACTTTTAACGATACTAGACACAAAAATAACAACTTATTACAAATTCCAATTAACAATTAAAATTAATGAAACTTTGAATCTTTGAAAATTGACGACACTCATTTGACACAATGACCCTTTTTACAATGTGATAACAGATAACCTAAATATGAATCACTTTTGAGTTTTTGTACATATAATAAAAATACAAAAATAGACCTTGATTCTTTTAATAACAAGACGACACAAGGCTATTATTTTTGGACAGAGCATGTTCTTACACATTAATTTGACACTACAAATTTAAATACAATAAGAATCTCTCTTGAGAACTGAATACAATTAAAATGACACGACAAATGTATACTAAAACTCCTACAAAACTCATATACACCAAGTATGTAATAAATAAAAACAAAACTCTTTAATGAAGAGCCCAAAGATTGGGTAGTTCAGAGAACTTGGTGTTTGGTCGTAGGTGATCTTTGGATCCTCGATATTAGAAGACATGTCATAGGATGATCGAAAAAAATGAATGCCAATGTAAGAGGACTGAAAGCGATGAACTTAACTGACCATCAAATTTCGAGATCTATTTGATGTGGTTCTGATACGGATTTGCATGCACCGAGCCTTTGCATGGAATCCACACCATGTTTTGTGTAATTGAAGCGGTTTGGCGATGATCCGATGCTAGAACTTCGACTACCCAAATATGTAGTAAACATTCAAACCTGCAAATCTGAATCCGTTCCTCAATCTTTGAAATTATTTTGATAACGAAGAGATAATGCTTGAAAATCATAGTTGGAAACTAAAATGAGCCCGTTCGAAGAGATAACACAACACATATTGCGTATGGGGAGCCGTTAAAACCGGTGAAAGTTGTGCATGCATTCATCAATGCGAGATCTTCAAGCTTGGGAACCATATTAGTAACAGAACCTGGAATCAATGCAAATTCTCCATATTTGAACTCTTATGGACAAAATGAATAGCTGGATTCACATAATGGTCTTCAATTTTTGCATAAATGGAAGCGCATGGATAAGAAAAAATATATAGTATCCTATATACTCGGAATGATACTCAATTATCACAGCCTCATCCAATGCAAATTATACTTGGAATCCCCATTGGAATTTGTGCGCAGCCATCTAAACAATAGATTTTATCCACACAGTAGAATAGATGTAGGTTAGAAAATTACAGGTGTAATGAACTCAAACAATGTAGATTCCAAGATAAACAACTGATGATACAATGCACTTGATCAAAAATACTAGACTTCTCTTTGACGGTGAGAACCAGATCCGCAATAGGTCCTAAAGTAGATTTGATAACGACTGACATGAAGGATCAAACCTTAGACACTAGACCAAAATGCTCAAGCCTAAAATATGAAATTTTCATTGACAGGGGCGATGATACAAAAATTTGCCCCTTAAGAATATTAAAGCTTCATAATAATCCTATTCTAACCCGCTTGGTACCAAATGTCGGGTTTGGTATGAGCTTTACATATGGAAATAATAATAACGATCTATATTATTCAACACTATTACAAAGTCTATTATATAGCCACAGGAATAGAAAACCAACTTCCTATGAACTCGGAAGTCATACAACCAAATAACCCGTTAATAGATTTACGGGTACAACCAAACTATTGTTGTTTAAACAATATATGATAGATAATAATAATATAACCTGAAATATTTACCGTATGGTAAATATCAAATATGTGAGCACTAAAGTAATCCTAACATATTAAATTTAATTAATTAATTACTACCTATATACTTTCCCTAATGGACCTTATTTTTAGGATTCTTTTATCCTAAATCCATCCCCTTACTTTTCTAAGATTCTATCGTATCTATTTTTATGCCCTAACCACCCATATCACATCACCTTCCCGCCTACATGCTTTAAAGCATTTTCCCAATTCTTAAGAAATCCAAAATCACGCCAAAATCACAAAAGAAGCCCTATTATGGGGAAACTTTTCCTATAGTCAAGCGGTGACCAACCTAGTTGTTGTCGATCCTATAAAGTGAATCCATCCTTTCCATAATAAAGGAGATGCATGCAAATTTTGGAGCCCTCTCATGACTTATGAATCCTACATGGTACTCGAGCATTCCAATAATAGTTACAAACCTCCTGGACATCTTTTGAACGTGATTACATCGTTCATGATCATCCTTCATGAGATTATCATCATCGTTGTTTTGTTTTGCTTTATATCTATCATGTTATCTTGGTATTGTGTGTATCTAATTTTTTCAGTTCAAATCAGCCTCGAAACACTCACGCCTTCTTCAACAACCTTCTTTTCCAACTTATTTGCTTGTAGGTTGTCTTTTCCATCCATTCATCCTTGGCCTTATCCAAATTCCGATATTATTACGCTTGACCCACCCGGTCTCTCGTTGACCCGAGCCTTGCTTTCTAAACATATTAGCTAAACCACTATTTCGCCACTTTCTTTGCATCGCTACTTCGCCCGGACTTCTTCCGTAGGTGGTCCCCAACATTCAAAAGCTCTTGTTTTGCATCTAGACCCTTGCAGGTTTGCTTATTCAACTCATATTCCAGATCTATCCTCCTAGGTCACCATCGACCTACCTCTCGCACAATCTAGGCCATCGTCGACCCAAACCAAGAATAATGACAGGTTCTGATTATTACAATCTAATCAACTTTTAGATCAATCTCTATCATTTTCCCGATTTAGTAATATTTATGTTTCTACATGCTTTTGCAATTTCATCTTTTACATCACTTTTGTTTAACAAATGGGGGTTGACATCCACCAAGTAAGTTCACGCTTCTTAGGTCCTCATTTTTGGACATCCCCGCATATTGTGTCTAATCGTTTTTCTTTCAAAGTGGTTTTTATTTGCGGGTTATTAGCTGGTAAGCAACGAGATCCATCAATTACCTTTGCATTTGTATCCATCACATCACATTTGAGGTAATATAAACCCTCCAAAATTTTTGAGTTGTGTAATTTATTTAGTAGCTAACTCATTAACTTGATAATGAATGAGAAAATACTACAACATTCTTTTCACGCCCGGTGGGAATGCCCTCTAGGTGATCTATTGCTTTTCTTTCTATATTCTACTTTTTCTGTCTTCTACTAACACTATAGCGTGAGGATCCGTTTTATTGCTTGCTCGTGTTGGGTTTGTCTTCCTGGATCGCTCATCACTCAAGAGTGTAGATAAAAATGAAAATATATACCTGGTATTCCTCATTTTCCCTATTTGATTCTTTCGCATTATACTTTCCTTTCTTGCGTGTGTTTTCATCGAAAGATCACACTTGATTTGGTTTAAAAAGAACATTTCTTTTGCATCCTTCTTGCTCACATAGCTTAAATAGGGGTTCAACCTTCTTACATCACACATTATATCACACACAACCAAACCTCACACATCTAAATCACACATCAAAACATCCCCTTACCCGGTTGACTAATTGGGATTTCATCACCCAACATGAAGTGCCTCAGACTTCCCTAGCCATAAAAAAACCCGAAACCGAGACATAGATTGCCTTCTCCTAGGTAATGCGTTGTTATCCATTCCCATTTTATTTTTCACATATTCATAACCAAAAACATAAAAAAGAATTGTCTCGCTTGATTTTTCCGATTTAAAATGGAATTTTTTTCCTGAACAATTTGGCACAAAATTCCACCATGACCAATGTCCCATCCAAACAAGTTGCTTCCGGGCATTCTTATAGCCCTATCTATGACTTCTTGCATCATAAACCTACCACCTCTCGATCACGTCGACCAGTGGACCCTGTTCCACCCCCATCATCTTCTACCATCCCCTGTTTCATCCGACATCACTATGCTTCTCCAACCTCTTGACATTCCCATCCCTCAAGTATAGATCTTCCCATTCAATCCCAATCACCTCTTCATATCCTTACTTTCCAACAACTAATCTAATTTTCAACACCTGATATATTCAAAAAACCCTTTCCAAATCCATCACCAACAAATTCATCTTCACCCCTACATGATATCAATTCAACTCATTTTCAATCAACACCATACACCGGACACCACCCTCCACATCTACCCTATCATCTTCTCACATCCTAAATAGTGTTCCTATGCCTTCTTCAAGGGCTATCCCCATATCACGCATACCCATGAATTATGAGTCCATGAATTGATTTTTTTATAGAATCCATATAACTATAGACTTTGCTCCTAAATACATTAATTAATGCATGGGGATGTTCCAGATAGTTTTATCAAAAGTAAAAGTGCTACATTTCTCCTTATTTTGTCTCATTAAAACTAATTATCGATGGAACTTCCACTAACTACCTTGTTGAGTGATTTGATGACATGTGCAGATTGATAAGGCACATTTTCTACCAATTTTGATCACTTGCAGTAAAGGAGACCGAGTCCACAACACTATGCTATCTTGGAGGATTGACCATAACTAGCTACAAACGAGGACCCCTCTTTCCAACAGGATTATAGGGTGTCATGGAACTTTTAATGAAGTTGTTATTGGTTAATTTGTTGCCAATATTTGTGGCATGTGTTGTAATTAACTATGTCTATAAGACACATCCTTTGAATTGTTACTTAGTTAGTCTATTTTTAGTATTGCCATAGTTAATAGAAGACGTTACATTCAGTTACACTTTGGAGTTTTTGTGATGAAATTATTTGGATCAATATAATACATGTTGTTTTGAGTACAAGTTTATGTTAAGATCCTCAATCCCGAAGTAGAGCAAGGGCCCACTGACCGAGGTGATTAGAGGAATTGGTATTTCTTGCAAGTTCTCTATATTCACTTTAATTTCAGTTTGATATATTGGTTTGAATGATTACATGAATGCAATCTTATATTTATTGTTTTAGTAGATTCCCTACTATTATTTTATTCGAGCAATTATTTCAATAGATTAAGCATTTCCTTTTGAAAGCATTTCATTTCTAAAATGTTGTTTCCACATATTAGATGTACTTTCTATATTTGTTTCCATTTCAATAGCTTAGAACTGTATTTTCTTTCCATAGTTGAATAGTGTAGAACAAGAAACTGATATTAAACAAAACCCCAACAAGAGAGAGCCACCATCACACTTTGAGTTGCATACCTACTTCTCTGCATACACCTTGAACACAACCCTAGTTTATAATGACATCAACATTGAACAAGTTGATTAAATGATTGGAAGTTACAATGACCCATCATTTTTGGCATTGTTTTCAGGGGGACTACCATACTCAAAGCACATCATTCTATTCACATTCTATGTTATGGGTATTAGTGAAGTTGAGCTATGTAACTAGTAGAAATCCTAAGCCTTGTTTTCAAAGATAAATATTGATGTGCGGGGCATGTGACGCTCAAGGGAGATATATATCTCACAACATTCAATGAATATCCCCCATAGGAGAACATATAAAAGCTACGAGATAAAACTACTTTTGAGAGTGACATGATTCTAAAAAAAAATTGTCAGGACCTAAAAATTTGTAGAATGGGAGACATGGGAAATAATGGGAACAATGGGAATGATGATGATAGACCTGTGGGTAGAACCTTTACCTACCCTATTACCTTAAATGAATATGAGGAATCCCCTATGAAAAATATTTCCCCATCCATTCTTCCTATCTTCCTTGGGGAATGTCCACATAAGATCTAGACCAATTCTTGTTTGAATTCAAAGTCCTCTGCCAAACATATGGCTACAAAATAGACAACCAAAAACTTAATATTTTTCCTTCTACCCTCAAGGACTCTACCATGAGTTGGTTTATGGGATTACCCTCAAAATCCATTAATTACCTTGGGAAGATATGGAGACTGAATTCTTGAAAAAATACCAAGACTAATGCGGGGAAAGGGGGAGAGATAGGAGGGAGGAATTCATTCAGATTAAACAAAAGGAGGATGAAAACTTAGAAGATTATTTAGACAGATTTCTTTTTGTCCATCGGAGAAGTGGTTATGAGTTGAATGCAAACATAAGTAAGAGAGTATTCCTTAAAGGACTTGATGATGAAGCAAAAGAGTCCCTCCATCTCATGGGTGGAGGAGATGTAAATAAACTCACCTTGGAACAGATTGCTGATTTATTTAGGAGTTGTTCTAGATCAAGGGAAGCAGTAGAAGAAAGAAAACATCAAAACATGCCTTTGGTACCTCATAACTTCTAGAGGAGATGGCCAATATGAAAACAAACATTTTGACACAGCTAACTTCAACCATTGATGGGCTAAAAGCCAAGATCAATGTTACAAAAGAACCTCTAGACATGTACTGTCCTAGATGCAGAAAAAGACATCCCTTAAAAGAGTGTCCTTTAGATATCACATAATTTTGTTTGATTTGTGATGTCCCTGAACATAAAACTAACCATTGTACTTTTCTACCTCAGTTGAAAGAAATATTAAATGTTATGACGTAATCAACTAGAGAGGTAAACCTTGTTTAAAGATCAAATAATCAGGATGGTTATACTACTAGACTTGCTTAGAAACCCCTGGATGATGCCATGGGGAAAACCTAATTGGGTACAACCCAATTGGATGGTCTACCCACCTCCACAACCATGGATTCCCTCATATAATCACCAAGGATGGGCACCACTAGCCAATGCACAACCATGGCCAAACCCATAATGGTGATAACCACATAAGCGTAACTAGCAACAAAACTATAACCAACAATAGATTTATAATAAACAACATAATTATAATCAACCAAGAAGGTTTCAACAACAACAAATTTTAAAGCCACCAACACCACAATAAAATCATCAAGAAGGCAAAGCAACACAAACCCAACTTCCGGTTCAACTTGTCTCAAACCCAAGGAATCGACAAACAATTTCAATTAGTGAAGTAGGACAAGGGTGATAAAATGCAAGTTAGTACCGTGCATCCGAGATCTGGAAATTTTTTTAATAATCCTCCAATAGTTACTATTTACCGAGATACCTAAGGAAAGAGAGGAAGTTGAAAATGCTCCGTAAACACACAAAAAATAAGAATGATAATGAGAAAGACAAACATGTGCATGCAACTCCTTTCCCTAAGAGATTATAAGAAGTGCATGATGGGGAAGAATCAACACTAGTTCGGGAGTTGAAAAAGATGAATATAGAGGTTCCACTCTTGAGAGAAATAATGGATATTCTGAATTAAACCAAACCATTAGAAACCATTGCATAAAGACACCATGAAGGCCAAACATCAACTAATTTTCACCGCCCTTTAGCCAAGATTATATATTATATGGGAAAAGGTTATGAGAACATGACTATTTTTCACATGTGGTAGCCTCACGCTTATCCCTTGAAATCTCTAATTGTTGAGACAAAATTGGCTATCTTGTAAGATACTAAACAAGTAACTGTTGGGTTAGGCAAAGAATTAACTATTGGTAACAACTTAGAAGACAACCAGGAGACTAGGGTCATTGACATCTTGAGAAATCATTCGAAATCCTTTTCTTGGGATTATACTGACATGAAAGGGATTCATCCAAACATATGCACTCATCATATTTACACTGAGGATGTCAAACCAGTCAAGAAACCACAACAAAGGATCAATACAACACTAAGATACATTGTCAAAGATGAAATAGAAAAATTGTTGAGGGTAGGATTCATCTATCCAATATCGATAATCAAAGTGGGTATTTATTATAGTTCCCAAGAAAAATGGTAAGTGGGGGATCTATATAGATTATAGGGAGATTAATAAAGCCACCAAGAAAGATTACTTTTACCTTCCTTTATCGATCAAGTTTTGGATAAGCTGGTAAGAAATAATTCTCTTTCTTGGATGGGTTTAGCGGGTATAACCAAATCAATATAGCACCTTTTGATTGGGACAAAACCACCTTCGCTTATCCATGGGGTACATTTTCATACAAAGTTATACCATTTGGACTTTGCAATGCACTTTGCTAATTTTGAGATTAGTCTTAGCTATTTTTGTAGACCTTACCAATGACTGTGTTGAATTTTATATGGACGATTTCATTGTCCATGGGTCCACCTTTGAGGAGTCTTTGAGAAATCTTGAAAAAGTGTTAGCACGATGTGAACAACACCAACTCTCATTATGTCGTGAAAATTTCTTGATAATGGTTGATCAAGGAGTTGTTTTGGGTCATCACATCTATGCTAAGGGTATCCAAGTTGATCTAAGGAAGGTAAAAGTCATTACATAGCTACCCACACCAACAAATCAAATAGATATCAAAAGTTTCCTTAGACATGCAATGTATTATAGATAATTCATAAAGTAATTTAGTAAAATTGTTGCGCCAATGTTCTGACAAAAGATTGTGTTTTTGAATGGGATCTTGAATGTCAATAAGCCCCTAGTCTTGAGAGGACCCAATTGGAGCCAACCCTTTCATATTCACACCTGATGATTCCAACACTAAAATGGGAACTATTCTTGGACAAAAATATTAGGAAGATCAAATGTGTGCCATTTATTTCATCAGCAAAAACTGACCCCCTGCAGAGAGAAACTACACCACTATAGAAAAAGAATTCTTAGTTGTTGTTTACTCCCTAAACAAATTCAAACACTATATTATTGGTTATAATATTTTGTGTATACATACCATTCAACCATAAGATAATGAATAAAGTAGTGGTAGGGGATAGAACTACTCGGTGGTTACTTCTTCTACAAGAGATTAACTTAACCATTATTGATAAGCCTAGAAAGGCTAATGTTGTTGCTGATTTTATGTCAAGTGAATGTTTGTGGGTGAAGAAGAGGCGTTTAACACCAATTCCCATATGATCATCTGTTTGCAATATCGTATGATCCCCATGGTTTTATGATCTTGCAAATTATTTAACTACATGGAATTTTCTAGTTTATGTCACTAGTAAAGAAAGAAAGAGATTAGTTAGAAATAGTGCTACATAAAAATGTTGTGCAATGGAATTTTGTTTAAATGTTGTCTGACATGATTCTATGTGTGTTCGAGAAGATGAAGTATATGACATACTAAGAGCATGCCATGATGAACCTAGAGGAGGAAACTACTCAGTAAAGAGGAAAATTCATAAGGTCCTTGGAGCTAGGTACTACTGGCCCTCTCTCCACAAAGTGTCAAGAAATATGTATGGCAATGTGATGCATGTCAATGAATGGGGAAGCCTACTTTGTCTTCTGAAATGCCTCTCAATCCTCAACTAGTATTAGGGTGATTTTTGAAGTGGGGAATTGATTTCATTGGACCAATAGAACCCCCATCTTATGGAAAAGAGTACTTGCTTTGTGTGCATTGACTATGTTACCTAATGGGTTGAGGTTCAAGCACTAACATCTACCAATGAAGATGTTGTAATTGAATACAAACAAATCATGCTTAGATTTAGAGCTCCCCGAGCCATAGTGTTTGATCAAGGACCCCAGTTCATGTCCAACATAATTGAGGCCTTTCTACAGATTTACCAGATCAAGCATAGGAAATCATCACCGTACCACCCATAATCCAATGGACAGGTGGAGGTTACAAACAGAGAATTGGAAAACATTCTGACTAAGGTTATAGATGTTGATAGAAAGAATTGGGTGCCAAGACTTCCTGAAGTAGTTTGGGCATATAATACAACCTAGAAAACCACCACTAGTTTCTCCCCATATGAACTGGTATATGGGAAGAATTCATTTCTCCTAGTAGAATTTGAATTACAAACTTGGAGGACAGCACTGAAAGATAGGAATTGAGTTGGATGAAGCTCAACATGAAAGAGTGATGTAGTTGAATGAACTTGATGAAATGCAGATGGAGGCACAACAACAAACTAAAATCCTTCAACAACAAAGGAAATTCGACATGATGCTCATATCAAGACCAAAAGGCTCAACAAAGGATATGGGTCTTCTTTGTTTGACTCAAAATACCAATAATTCAAAAGGAAGCTAAGAACAAGATGGATGTGACCATATCAAATTGAAGCGATTTATGATGATGGATATGTGAGATTGTTTCCAATTGATGGTGACAGAAAAATTTGTTAGTGAATGGCCATAGACATAGGATGTATCAACATCCCTAGGATAAGGAAACTTTCACTAAAGACATGTTGTTGTGTGAATAAATTGATTCAGTGGAAGACTGTAGCTCTTCCTGCCATAAGTAGTTTGTTAGAAAATTCAAATAAAGGAAAAAGAGCATAGTTTAGATCCTCTTCCCTCTATATCTAAAAATACAAAAATATGTTTTCTTTTTACGTGAAAATAAAGGTTGGAGATGTCAATTATGTAAATGTGCATTGATCATGCTTATTGTTCAAATGCAGGAGGTGGAGCACCAATGGTCAGAAGAATGTTGAGCTTGTAAGGTGACATGTACTCACTTTTTTTTCTATGGATATTAACTATTTTTTAGGACTCCCAAATACATTTATTAAAAACGTAAAATCAAATCTCATGGAGTTAAGTGGAGGGATAAGGAGTAATAGTGGATAGGTAAAGGCATGCGTCACCTTTCTCGAGGAATGAAAAATGGCACGAGTAGTCACAATGGCAGTATGGGAACTGTGTGAAGAAATTAAAATCTTGCCACCTCAATTGGTACCATCAGTATTTTTGCCACCATTTTATGCCAACTTAATGACATTATAAACTCAAAGTGTAGTTCAAATTTCTGCTACTGACATTACATGCAACTACTTTGTCTCTCTCATACAACCATCACCATTGTTTTTGTGACTTCACCGAATCAGTACTATGGAGAAAAAGAAGAAATCGAACCAGCACTTACTGAGCCCCGTTATAGAATGCTATTAACTCCCAAGTCTTCCATGATGCAGGTTGGTTGGATTTTATTCACAAATTTGAGGGATTTTATGAGGATTTAGTTGGAGAATTTATGTTGAATTTCAAGGCAACTTGCTCTCGATAGGGGAAAATTAATTGAGATAAACAACCACATGTTTGCCACAATCTCTAGCCTCCCAGATTTTGGGCTTAAGGTTGTAACTAACTCCCCACTTTGAAGGATTTTGTAATGACCCAAAAGAACCAACACAAGGACAACACAAAATGTAACGCACCAAAATCACACACCCAAACAACAACAATACAGTAAAAGACAGGATAAATTTTTTTGACTTGCTTGAAGATAATACGACACTACACAAGTTCTCTAGGGAATACAACCAATTAAAGACATGCTTTCCACAACACGGACTCACACTGGTTACAGATAAACATGAGGCACACACTAAGGACACAATGGTTCATCTAAAGTATGCAACTTTACAAACAAGGTCTTCCCACAAAAGGTTTCTTTAGAATCATGTTTTAGCTGTAAGTGCTTTTACATTCTTTACTTTTCCCAGAGAAATCATGATAGGAGAATCTGAAGTTCATGTCTCCTTTGAAGAATTTCCTCCTACCTTGTTAATGTTAATATACAGTGTGAACCAATTATTGTATGGTAAGAGGTTACTTCCTTTACTTGATTAACTTATTCATTCGTGAGGAGGCAGTTAATTTCTCAAGGCTCTTAACTTCATCAATTTGTTTTTCGACGTTGTGCTTTTGAACATATATGTTTTATCTTTTCAAGCGGGCAATTTTATTTTATTTCATTTTATTCCAGTACATGACTGTCTAAATCTTGGATTCATCATTAAGATCTTATTAGTTGTCAAAAAGGATTACATTGGGGTCAAGAGTCTAACCAGAAATTTTATAGGTTGACTCGGGCTTCACTTGAAGAGATAGACATAAGTATACTGTTTATATTTTCAACGGATAAGATAGATCGAAGAGTTTCTTAGTCAAGTTCCTTCTTTTTATTACAATCTTATTATCTTCCAAGAATTCAATCATTGATTTCACCTTAAGACCGTTCTAAGGATTCACCACAATAAGAGATTGTTGATTAGTTTACGTGGGATCACAAGGTATATTTGTTTCTCTTGTTTTCTTTTTTGCTAGGTTCAAAACATAGTCCTCTACCAAACGACACATGACCAAAGGTAACCAAAGTGATGTAAGTTGATTCAAGTTTAGATAATTATAATTAGGTTTGACAATTCAAGGATAAACCATATTCTGAAAAGTGAAAATTCAACGAAGGATACGCATGTCAAAACAAGTTCATTTAATCTTATTGACAATAATATTTCTCAAATTGACTTTCAAACGATAACAACCTACAAGAGAACAATACAAAATTATAACACAATGCCTTCAATATAGTCTTCACAATTTCCATACCAATGTTTTAAAGCAAAGGAAAACATTAGACAAAATATTCCTAAGAAGGCTGGAAACCACTCTCTACACGTGTTTCTTTTTCTCTTTTTTTTTTTCTCTTCTACTCAGGAAATCCTCCTGCACATTTGTTAGCACATGTCAGTTCGCAAGAACTGAGCACGATAAAAGCTATAACATTAAGACAATATGTTGTTATCTAACTGTTTCAAGGAAGAAAAGCACCGTTGATGAAGAAAACAATAATCCAAGAGTCTAAACAAGAGCAATTAAAGAGTTGTCCAAAAGCATAAAATGTCTAAATAAAAGGGACAACACTAACTCTATTTAATTATCATTTTCTCATAGGAGCAGTTAATAAACATCATAGTGAATTTCATCCATATCACAATTTGTCATTTTAACAAGATAACATTTTGAAACAAAAACAATTACAAGAAGAGAATTAATTTCAAACGTGATCTGTCCCTATTTGTTTAAGTTAGTTCACCAAGCCAAGGATTCACTATGCCACAGGAAGATCCCAACCAATCAATCCACATGAGAATGTCTAAACCAACATGACTTATTAATATTAAGATGATGTGCCTATAACAGTTAATTTTATGTCAGTACTATAAATAAATTGGAAGGAAAAGGGATGAAACGCAAAAATGACCTCGTATGGGTCACATCCTATCCTAACAATCCTTCTATTAAACTTTCTTCTAATCAAGAGAATGTCTTAAGAAAAGGACAAACTTGGCAAGACCAAACATAACCATCATAAATCTTACAGGAGGGTTACTCAATCATTCACAAGAACACAACACAGGATACATAGCTTCCAAAGGACCTGTTGTCAACAACAAGTTGACTTAAACCTTTCTGGTCAATACATAACCATTCTACTACAATGACAGCAAGGAGGTCGTATCACAACGATCATCACAAAACAAATCAACCAATGAGTTTCCAGACACACCAACCTCTAAGTCACAGGAGAATGAAATTTAAGCATCTTTACGGAGCAACACGTAGAGTAATTTCTTATGCATACAACCAACATCCCAACTTTAAGATTTGAAAACTTCCTCACTAATGATCAAGTAGACCTCGTACCCTCCAACATGTGTGAAACAAGGTCAAGGTAAGAAAAGAATATTTCCTCTGACATTTTAAGCTATCCAAAAGAAATGTGAGTATCGTCAAAAGAAGACATTCCATAGGATCAGCTACATTCCTCAAAACATACAACAGTTACCAAGGGAGAGAAGGTGATTCCAAAGATGACAATCTCCAAACGGTGAACATGAATTGATATCAAATTATGACGATCAACCATGACACTCGAAGAATAAAAGTATTTCTTCGAGCGATTCAAACAAGTAACAAAAGCAACTAACCTAGTTGAAAGTAATATCAACTTGGCTCAATTCAAAAAAATCAGTCAAGCTAAGCACAAACCAAGCCAACCGGGAAGGGTTACTAGAACCTAAAACAACTAAAAGAAAAGGATAGAGACAGGAATAGCATCATCCACCTATACACAATGCGCTCGCAGTACTCAATCACCAATTCGCAAATACCCTACATAAACCAGAACTACAGATCTCGAACCGAAACAAGAATAAGAACAAAACAGGAATTATAAGGTTGAGTCCAACGACAATGTTGGATAAAGCATTCAAATCGTGAGACCAACACAAAGAAGGAATTTTCATTATAGGACCCCCACCTCTTTTGTTTTATTAGTCTTAAGAACAAAGTTCACCCAACTAATATTTATTAAAACCCAAAAAACAATATAAAAGGCTTCAACCAGTGCAATCATTTCTAACGCCAAAACAAATACAAATGAGCCAGGAAAGTGGAAACCAAACAACATACCATCACACGAGACATTTATATGAAGAGTAGAGTTATTTAATGATTCAATTAAATAACAGCATAAGAATTAATGGTATAGAGAATATCGTGCCTGATTAAGCTCCATGATCGATCACAAGATGGACGGGGCAATAAAGAACCCAACCAGCGAGCTTCTCTTCCTCAGCCTGCTGAAGGTCCAAACTCTGTTAACGGCCATGCTCTTGTCCTTGTCGGTGAACAAACTGGGTGCCACATCTATTACATACAACAGGGGATGAACCATACTGGTAACCATTACCATGAGCTATACTCTCTGAAAGAGGCCCTTGCAAGTGCGGCAGCGCTCTGTGTGGTGCAGAAATGAACTGTCACACGGCCTATAGCATCAGCCAATACCGGATTTTCCTCTTGCACTGCCTTCGAATCTGTATCAATAACCAAATACCCGTCATAAGGGCAGGCCCTAGTAGTACTCAGCACATAAGTTAGGCAAGGCTTGCAGTAAGGATGTGTACATTGGGTTTGCACAGCCTCATTAGGGTAAACACGCTGCCTACCAACTGGACAGAAATATTCTCCAGGGAGTGATTGTATATTTATGATACTCTCATTGTCAAAACCCATGACCTCCCGAGAAAGCAAACCAAATGTATTTTCACTGTGAAGAAGTTGCCACAAAATATCAAGTGTCTTTGCAGTGCAACAAAACATTTCAGTGTAGCTTGCAAGGTGCGACAAACCAACGAGAGACCTTTATGCCTCGCCATAACTTGGTGACTCGTTGAAGCAGCTCAAATGATTGCAAAGCAAATTGTGTTTCATGAATATTCTGATCTGAAACAGATCCGCCTCCATGGGATACTCTTCCATGAGTTACGTCGTAAGACAGCAAGAAATCAATAGAGAAACTTAACAATAAATTTCATCAGTCTTCGGTAATACTCTCACTGTCACTTAATCGATTCTGACAGAAATATCTTGAAGTAGAATCCCGAATTTGAGGATGCATTCGACACTGAACAGAAAACAACATAGCAACAGATGTGCATTTCACACACTGTTGCACCATTCAACACATGCCTGCTACACTAGCTGGTTTCCACGCCCCTCCTCCACGAGGAACCAGTCTCCACCTGATCGAGGGCATTGAGGATGTCGAGGCCTGAGATGGCGAAGTAGGCGAGAGTGAGACGATTAGTGTCCTGCTCCTGATACTTGCTCGGTAGACCATCCAGCACTGTTCTATACTGGCTCCATAACCGATCTGCTCCATTGGTCGGCTCCCACACTATTCTTCACCCTCTAAAATGTTTTTCACTGCATCTGGGTATTTGTAGTTGCGTTTTCCTGTGACAGGATCAGGTGCCCTATAACAGTCTGCAAGTAGAACAGAAGTATATGTTGTCAACAAAGGCATAAAAAACGAAGAATAAGAGCACCCATAATCCACCCAAGCTGGGCCACACTCCAAGGCAAAGACAAAACTCCTGCCCCAATTACTGCTGTAATGACATGAGATGCTGTTGTCCATACATTCCCTGTTCTGGCACGTCCATCAAATCTAGGGTCAAGCTCATGGCAGAAACAATAAAATACAAGCACAAAACGTAGCCTCCAGATTTGATCGAGCTTCTCCCATGTTAAATTCACCACCTGGACGGAAGCAACTTTCCAAATGAAAAGGCAAGACAACTCAACAAAAACTTTACCTCGTTCTTCTACTACCGCTGCAAGATCTTACAACAACTGATCTCGACTGGAGAAGATGACCAGAGCAACTTCTGCATCGTAGAGCACTGATACTTCAAAGGCCTTCTTCAGCAGGCCGTTTCTGCGCTTACAGAAAGTCACCTGACGGTTTGTAGTATTTTCTATCCTCTTTATTTCAATCTTTCCATGGCCCATTTTAACGTAGAACCACGCAAATCTAGAATTCCCTAGAAATCTAAGAAGCTCGGCTAATGGGCGCCGGGTTTGAAGTGGGAACAAGTGCTGAATAATGGAAGAGATTTTTGAAACGGGATTAGCAGCAAGCTTTTTTTTTTTTTGGGTGGTGGTGGTTGTTTTTGGTAGGTTTAACAAAATACGTTTCCTGAGAGAATACAATCCCTGCCAAATCGTGATGATGAGGTAGATGATGATTTAGCAGTAAATTCTGCGGCCATGAAGGGACAGGCGGACAGCAGAGAGGGAAGATCTGTCCAACCACTATCCAACCACTCCTCACATTAACTCGGGTCAGATTGGATACGGCTTCAGGATCTTAAAAGATTGCTTGTATTCTCATGCAAGGAAAGAGTCAAGTCTGAAAGGGACGTTGGGGGAGTCACCTCACACTCACAGCCAACAAAAGAATTAACTGCCAGCATTGCGTGGCAGGGAAGGAAGATATACGGTGGTTGGGTAGGAAAACAATTAGTTTCATTACTTCTCACCAACTATATGCCAAACAAGGCACTAGGATTTGATATCTCTGTTTCATGAGGAAGGGGAAGCTCTTCCCAAGATAATCATTAATCCCCATGGAATTCAAAATGGAATTAAGAGGGAGAGTTTTTTGGGCCATTGGAAGGAAATTGCTACTTGGGTGAACAAGTATTTTATTTGTGATGGGAAACCATCAATATTGGGGGTGAAACATTGAAGATTATAACTCATTTGAAGAAGGGTCGGACAAACCTTGAGCTTAAGGTGAATCTTCCCAAGTACCTTGTAGATGTTGTCATCAAGGTAGGCTAGAAATACAAAAGTGGAGGTGGTAATGCTGCCATAAAACACCTAGGGCTTATCTATCTAATTTGTGCACATTAGGATTTTGGTATACCCAAGAGGAAGGTAGAAAAGGAAAGCTGCAGGGAGAGTTCTAAGCAAAAATAATTAAAAGGGAACCTACACCGGTTTTGCAGAACCATCTCCCAAGTACTTACCCTAAGCCTCAATCGAATCCTTTTCCTTCCAATGTGGTTATAGAATAATTTTTAGAAGAGGATGAGAAGCCCTCTATGCCTCATGCTTCTAAAGGAAAGATTCCCCCCCACCCTTTACTAGTTCATTAAATATAAGAAGGTTTGGTCCCTCAAGAAAAACTAAATTTTCTCAACCTACATTATTCGATGAGGTTTCATCCCCAATTTTGGAAGAATTTTCAAAGCTGGTACTTCCTCTTCTTGTGGAGAACAATTGAAAGATGACAATTTTGCATCAACCTGAGGTACCAAAGGTTCCTATGGAAATTCCAGAAAGTATTCATGCGGCTCGAACATCCAAGCTGAAGCTATGAAAGGCTGCTACACGGGAAATTGGGCACATAGAATCACAACAAGATGAGGTCATGAGCTAATACCAAAATGAAATTGACCCTTTGCGGAAGAAACTGAAAGGTATGGAAGAAAAAATAATTTCCTTACAAAATGAATTTGTACAAAATACTATGGAGAAAGTTAAAGAAATAACTACTTTAAAAGTAGAAGTTAATAGTTTAAAGAGGAAAAATAATATTGGTTTGCAAGCATGGAATGATTTTTCCTCTCATTTTTCCCAATTGTCTTTTAGAAATAAAGAGTTAGTCAAAGAAAATAGGAAACTTAAGGAAGAGGTTTGAGTCTAATACTAATGCCAAGAAGAAATTGGAAACAATTGTTGAAACTATTTTCCTTTGGCTTGCAAACTCTTAGTCTACATAAAACCATCTTTTGTCTATAGTTTATTCCTTCAAGAAAAGTTTTATTCTGCGATTCTATAAAGAATATTTTGTGGGGAAACTCATTAGGCCTTGAGATGGGAAGACATTTTTGGATATTTATCAAGGGTGTACTCTTGAAGTACAAAATTTATTATGTGAATTATATCTCCATAATATGCTAGTTCAATGTTCCTAATTTCTTTATAAACTTTTCAAGTAGGGGAGTTTCAATTGAAAGCTTTTCTTTTTAGTCATTAGTGAGGAATTAAATTGTGTGGGAACAAAAAACATATATTTTTAATCAAGAGGCTAGGAATGTACGATTTTACATTAGACCTACCCACCATAATGATGTTTACATGAAGAAAGATTTTAGATCTTTATATTATCAAGTGGGATTGGTAAGAATACATCGAAATATTGGCACAATGTGTCCAAGATTTTGAAACCTAATTCCACATGAGAACTTTGGTAAGGCTATGATAACCTATGATAAGAGGTGGGAAAGTTTGAGTTTTCCATTAAAATGGAGATAGGTTATCTCCCCTCAGAATATTAGTTGGAGTATGCGTAGAGGGGATGCACTTGTAGAAATTATTTGGCAATTGGCAGAGAAGGGAAACAATGAATATAGAAAGGAATGGGTTGGTATGAAAGTTAGGCCTCCTTTGGTCCTGAGCCCCATGACCACTTGGCAAAATAGTGCTCCCAGTCACATGAAAATTTTAAGGCATGGGCTGAGGTTATGTTGGAAACCCAAGGATGCAAAGGTACAAGAAAACAATATGCAGATCAATTTGAGGAATATGATATGGCACAATAGCTTGGTCAGAGATCGGGCTAGAGATATTTTGCACGGGGACTTACAAAAGTAAAGTGCAGGGGAGATGATGAGTCCATGAATTGACTTGTTATAACATCCATATAACTATATAATTTTCTCCTAAATACGTTAATAATGCATGGGAATGTTCTAGATAGTTGTATCCTAAGTAAAAATGATGCATTTCTCCTTATTTTGTCTGATGAAAACTAATGATCGATGTAACTTCCACTAACTTCCTTGTTGAGTGATTTGATGATATGTGTAGATTGATAAGGCACATTTTCTACTAGTTTTGATTAGTTGCGGTGAAGGAGATCGAGTCCACAAGACTATGCTATCTTGGAGGATTAACCATAACTAGCTATAAATGCGTACCTGTTTCAACGAGGATTATAGGGTGTCATGGAACTTTTATGAAGTTGTTATCGGTTAATATGTTGCCAATATTTGTGGCATGTGTTGTAATCAAATGTGTCTATAAGACACGTCCTTTGAACTATTACTTAGTCTATTTTTAGTATTTTCTTAGTTAATAGAAGAAGTTACTTTCAGTTACACTTTGGAGTTTTTGTGATGAACTTATTTGGATCAATATAATACATGTTATTTTGAGTACAAGTTTATGTTAAGATACTCAATACTGAAGTAAAGAAAGGGTCCACTCAACTGAGGTTATTAGAGGAATTGGTATTTCTTGCAAGTTCTCTATATTCACTTTAATTTCAGTTTAGTATCTTGGTTTGAATGATTATATGAATGTAGTCTTATATTTCCTTGTTTTAGTAGATTCCCCCTCTTGTTATTTCCTTTGAGAAAGTATTTCAATTGATTAAGCATTTCCTTTTAAAAGAATTTCATTTTAGTAGTGTTGTTTCCATATATTAGATGCAATTTCTATATTCTATTTCTATTTTAGTAGGTTAGAATTGTATTTTATTTCCATAGTTGAGTAGTATAGAACAAGAAACCAATAATAAACAAAACCCTTAACAAAAGAGAACCACCATCACACCAAGTTACATACCTACTTCTCTTCATACAACCTTGAACAAAGAAATGGTTTATAATGACATCAACATTGAACAAGTCGATTAAATGATTGGAAGTTACAACGACCCATCAATCAAGACCTTACCTACCACCTTAACCTCCACCACTTCTCTTTCTTCTACATCTAGTCCTACTCTTACCACATCCACATTAGCATTATCTACACTTTCCTCCTTATCCACACCTATCATATCTAAACCATTACCTACATCTCTCCTAAACACACCCATCACTACACTTATATCTCCCACATCTACAAATCCACCCATGTATACCTTGACATCATTATCACATATTTCTTTAATAATTACCACATCATCCATTTCATCTCACTCTTCCACACCTAATCCTCCAACATCTACCATTCCTACATCTACATCTCCCATCACATCTTCTAAATCCATATCTAAATCCATAATGCCCCTTGAGATACCTAAGACAAACAAAAAAGGCATTCATACCTCTTCCACAGAGCCTCTCATTTCTACATCCACCCATCCACAATCTACATCATCTCCTCTCTCATATAGACCTTATCAATCACATCATCCAAACACCCCTTTCTATTTCTATATCCACACCTACTCCTATCATCGATTCTACACTGTACCTACCCGATCTACTTCATTAGAATCTACTCCCCATCCAAATCTATTCCACCTTTGCCCATTATACCATCCTTAGAATCCATACCAGTTCCTCTTTCCGTGCTCTTGCCTACGCACCGACCCTATCGACCATTGTGACCACATCTCCATTATCTCCCTCTTCTTCCACACCACCTTCATCATTCAAAGAATATTGGAGAGAACTTAAACTTGCAAAAACTATAGGTGACCCTCCCATCTCATCCACATAACTAGATATCCCTACATCTAGCCAATATTCACCTTCCTTATAGTCCATCATGCAAAAATTACTTTCCCCATCAGCAACAACACCACCTTTAGACTCACCTATGGAAATTATTATCATCCCTACCAAGGGTACCCCTCAAAAATATAAATCCAAAAACCTTGGCACCCTTCCACAACGATCTCTTGTGCGTCCCCATAGAAAGATCGAAATTCCTCCAACTAAGAACAAATCTACATCCTCTATCTTGGGGCCACATCCATCCATCCTAGGTCCGCCTCCTTCATCACGATCAATCAACCAATATAAATCCAAACAATATGATTGCCTCCTAAAACTAGATCCTTCATCAAGAGCCCCTCCACCTACTAATCAATCCAATCCTAAGGCATCCAACCTTTCTTCTTCTAGAACACCTATCACAACCAAAACACCAAGACCTCGACACAATCCACCTTCATCCTTGACATCCACATCATCTCACTAGATTATTCCTAACATCTATATCGAATCATATGTAGAAGTCCTCTAAAATTTACTCTAAACTTATGCCATCATGATTTTAACCATCCAGGCCTTTGACCCAAACCATCCGAAGTCCTCATGGTTTAATTCCCACTGCATCTATGCCTTTCATCGTACATTGGGTCATGATACTGAACATTGTAAGGCCCTTTAAACCATCATCCATAACCTTATTGAGAAGGATGATCTTCTTGAGGTTTCTTCCTCTCCTTCTACCATTTAATCCACGAGTAATTCAATCATTGTTTCTATATCCCCATCCATCCAAATTACTGAGCCTCCTCATTTGTCCACATCATCTTACATTATCACTCTTCCACACATCATTTTTCCTGATGAGGGTCCTCCCTTATTCATTGATTATTTTTTCCTTATTGCACCATCCCCCGACATCCATTTCATCTCTTCTGACATCCACTATCTTATCCATATCCTTCTCGCTTGGGAGTGTCCCCTTTCTCATTGATATTTTCATGTTTTCTTCCTAATCCATTCTTCCTATCCCCATTGGTTCATCCTCCTACGGTAGGGGGACTTATTTCTAGGGTCGGATCTGTTTGTGGATTAGTTCCTCTCCATACATGACATCATCTCATCTCATCCATCCTATCTTCATCCAATCTTATCCAGCTTATCTGTCTATCACCTTCTCCTCTTGTGACCACTTGCATGGCCATATATGTGCTTCCCTTAGGATCACCATGGCTTAACCTAAAGACCACCGCTGTGGACATATTCATGATTATATTTTGAGACACCATATCCTTACTCTAAGTCCACTTTTTTGGCCATTATTATTGACCCCTCATTTCCAAGTGTTTCCCATTCTTATAATCTTTATCCAATTCATCTCATTAAATCCTAGCTAAATTTATCTTCTCCATACTTGTCCTTCTTTTAGGGGACCATTTACTCTCATCCTAAGTCCACTTTTATGGCTATATTTGTGCTCCCTTTGGGGCATCATACTTTCATTTTAAGTAACCATATCTTCATCTCATTAGGGATGCATATGTTCACTTTCTTAAGTGCATGGTTTTTCATTTATATTCTAATCCTTTACAATCATATCCTATCCTAACACTACTTTAACATTGGTGACCTCGTCATCAAAACACCACCACTATAGAAAGGAGCCAACACGGAAAGTTTTCCCCAATAAGATTGGACCATACATTATCACACATAAGTATGGATCGAGAGCCTATCGATTGGCCTCCTTGATGGTAAACTAGAAGTGGAACCTCTTAATGCATTACACTTGTGACCATTCTACTGTTAGCATGTCTACCAATGCTCTTAGTCATATCTTTAGATCATTCCTCCATCTTAGCCTTTTCCATCTCTCATTGTGATGATTTGGAATTATGTGGTCTTCCGTCACTTCCTAGATGTGACCTTAAATATGGGCACCATGACTCTGCCCATAGAATTTTACTTATGGATAGGTTCTCCCCTCTTGGTGAGAATTTCGTGATCATTACATCCATCACCCCTTATTCACCTATTGGAACCATGCAAAGGGTGCAAGGGTGTCTCTTGTACATTCATTATCCCCTCTTAAGTGGTCTACTTAGCTAGTCCCAACTCTCCCCATGTAAAATAAAAATTCATGGATTCTCAAATCAAAATCAAAGTTATCAAAAACAGATTGATCCCTCGAAGGAAAATTGTTCATGAAAAAGAAAAGAAAAAAAAGCATGCAAATCAAAATCAAAAGAAATAGGTGATCCCTTAAAGGACGACTATCATATATATTATTCTTGCCATCTCTATTTTTTATGAAGTATGCCATACCCTCGAAGGATGGCTACTCTTTATGGATTTGAAGGCTTCTTACATTGATTAGCCTTCCATTTTATTAGCATCCTAAGAAAACTTCCCACATTGATAAGCTTTCTTCTAGTAATTCCCACATCGATCAGATTTCTCTTTCCCCTTCCCAGAGCTACGACATAGTCTTAGGGAAAACCAATTTTGGAGAACCATGTTCCCTTGTAAAAGTACATCTCACACCTCTTTGTCATGTAAAAACTATGTGTATGAGTTCATTTCATCCATGTTTCTTAAAATATTTGGTATGACCAACTCTCTTTGGTTACCTACTAACATCTGTATTGGTCGCATGTGCATTGTGTTGCCTGGATCCCCTTCTTGTTTACCTCCAATGCATTGCATTACCTAGAGGCATGTGCATTACGTTACTTGGAGGCATCCTTTCCTCACACATTCCTTGATATGATGTAGTTTTTTCACACCTATATGTTTCCATCATTGTGTTATGTTTTATCCTTAATCTTATCACATCTATCTTTCATCCCTATTTCATTTTGTTGCAACACATACCTTTCTTTATCTCAATCACCTATGTGTTATCTATCTATCTTACAACACATTTACTCTTACTTATATTCATCATTAATCACATCCATTTCTCAAATTTTTTCATCACATCTTATCCATACATTATAATTACCATGATTCAATCCTAATGTAAAACATATATTCATAAAACATCACATATTTATATCATCGTTTTATATCACCACGTGCACATCCAAAGTAACCATATTTTACATACATTTATTTCACCATAATCATCAGATATAAAAAAATATGTAATCCATTACATAATCATCACATCATAACATCATAACATCTAATCTAAAATCCATCATCATAACATCTAATCTAAAGCCATCATCATCACATCAAATTAAATTCATCACATCACATAATAAACACATAATGATCCACGAAAAAATCATATATCATATATAAATACATCAAAATGTGTATCAATACATTATTGCAAGCCTATAAGGGCTCTCTATCAAAGTAGAGTAATTATCAAAATATGTAAAATGTATGTCCGAAACTCTCGAGATCCTCTCCTCTAGGGGTAGGTACAATACCTGACCCTTGTGCATCTCCGCCACCCTCATGGCCTCCCTCCACTCACTAGGGCAATGATACATTAGCCATACTCCTCGATGGCCTCACTCCTTTTTCTGCTACCCTTTAAAGGTGCTTCCAATAATGTAGTGTCTTTAGAAAATTTTCAAACAAGATCCCCTCATAATATCTAGCCTTTGAGGCTAGTGCTATATACATTTCCATAGAGATCATGCCGGGAGGTGTTACCCGCCCGACCCCTATGGAGCTGATTGAACACCACTCATTGAACCCATTGCCAAAATAGTAGAGAGATCACTAAAGTGGGCCCTATATGCCTCTCGTTGTCTCATGGTAGCGGTATATATCATGAGTAGTTGGTCCCTCTCCTAAGTGACCACATCACATTTATGTAGAGCTATGTCTATCTTTGAATGCTCCTAATATCTCTCCACTCACATGTGGTCCAACTCGGCACATAACCATGCCACTTCTACAAACTCTCTGCTCCACCATCTCCACTACCTCCGGGAGCCACCTCTATATCGATCTCCATCTCATTTACCTCCTCCTTGCCTCCCTCCTCACAAACCCAAGCTTCCCATGTTGTAGCATGCCGGTCGGTGTATCCTACTCCAACCCCACATCATCATCCTCATCCCATGGCATAAATTGCCCCTCCTTGGATCCACCATGATAGGGATCGATAGTTCACCTGTCTAAATCCTCTCTCTTGTACAAAATAAGATTAAGGGAAACTATTCTGGATGAATCCAAAATGTCGTCACACTGTCAAACTAAATGACCTTAATCATCTTTGGTTGTCTCCCTATATCCACCTTGTCCTCCTCATCCCAACAAACTCTGCATCTACTCCCTGCCATGACACGGAAATATCGATACGGCCACCACCTAACCCGATCAACATCCAACTCTACGATTCCATCTACATACCAATCTACTCTCCTCTCACTCCTATCATCAAAGGCCTAATCAACCCTCCATCTCAGAAATCCAACTGCTAGCTCTATGTGGTCTCTTGTAACCCATGGAAGCCACGGTGACCTAGTCACCGCTATTTGATCATATGCCCACCAATGTAGTAAGAAACCCACATCCAATCCTAACCTCTACCCTGCTCGTATATGGAAAGCTCATGGTAAACTTGAGCCAATAAGGTAATCCCAAATGAGAATATTGTCGAGTGGTCAAAAATATTTTCCACAACCCACTACAAGTGCCCATAGTAATCGAGCTCCACCAAAGTCCGAGAAAATCATAACACGACACAACCATCATCACTATATAAATCAAATGGTTGTTTGGTACCCAACCTCATATCTCAACTCATATGAAAAAGCCTTTGAAGAAAACCTGATGTGGGGTGCATCGAATCCAAATAGCATGTGTCAAAACTATCAATCTGTTATCACCTGTAATGAGAAGTATCTACTCCCCATGTATCAAAAATTTGAGGATGCGATATACATCTTCTAGAGTGATGGTCATCTCCCCCATCTGAAACCAAAATGTATAAGTCTGTCGATCCCATCTCTCCACTAAAGTAATCATAAGCCCCACATCCCATGGGATCCTATGATAATATCTGAAGCCACCTAACCTCACTGCTTCCAAGTGATCCCACTTGACATCTATCATACCCCCTCTAATATAATCATACAAAGAAGACACTCAGTCTCTCAAATACAAGGTCTCCTAGCTCGAAATCACAAATAAACATGCAAACATCAGATCCCCAATCAAAATTCCATTAAAAATGCATTTAAATTTATTCAAAATGTAATCTAACCCTAGCTTGTCCAATCCTACCCTGGTCGACGCCGACCCAGGTTGGGTCGACGTGCTTGAGGGCTTAGTCGATGTCGACCCACCCGGGTCACCGCTACTACCCCCCGATGTCATCCACTTTATGTTAAAAAAGTAAAAAATAAATAAAACGTTAAATTTAACCAAAAACTAGTGTGTGTTTTGCTACTCACCATCCTCTGCACCCTTTGGTGCTTCCTCGTAGCTCGATGACCTCCATTTCTCGGTTTTATCTTTAATTGGTCTGCTCTCTCTCATTAACTTTGCACATGAAAATTAACACCGTCGTGACCCCAAGGTTTATATAGCCATCGACTTTAGGTCACCGTCGATTAGCCCTAGTCATCATCGATTCCCTCGCGTAATTATTTTGGGATTTTCCCCTCTTCCTTGCATCCTTTCCTAGGAGTCATCTATTGTTGACCTTTAAGTCCACACTTGTGGCCATATTTATTTTTCCCTTCAGGAATTTTTATCCAACATTCAAACTATTCCTCCTTTGGGCATACATACTTTCTAAGTCCACGTTCATGGCCATATTCATTTTCCCTTGGGGAATTACATTCATCATATCAAGTCCACTCTTGTGGCCATATTCATGCCCTTCTTGGGGGCACCATATTTTCATTCAAATTCCACCTTTGTGGCCATACTTTTCCCCTCTTGGGCCATACTTTTCCCTTTTAGCATTTTCGGCCATACCTTTCCCCACTTGGGGCATATTTTATTCCCCTTTTTTCCTTTGCGGCCACTCTCCCCTTAGAGCATATTATTTCACCAACCACTTGTTCATTTTTCCTTCTGGCCATTTTTCATGTCCCATTGGGAACCATACATTTCATCCTTGTCCCTTACGGACACATACCTATTCACTCGATTCCTTGTGTATGAAGGAGTTCACATAAATTTTGCATTTAATTGCACATATTTTGATGACTTTCCTATGACCCATTGGTCATTCCGGTTTGTATCCATACCGCAGTGATCTTCACCCACTCACCTTTGGTCATAGAATGTTATATCCCGTCTTTGATGAGACCGCAATTTTCCACCATCGATGTGATATTAGAGTCACCTCCATAGTTTTTATTTATTTTGTGATCCTTTTTGTTTGGGGAATCTTGCCTTGGTAATCATTTTACCCATTTTTCTTCACCCACCCACCCCTTTTTCATTCACCTTTTTCAAATGCATCATCGATTTCCCATGGCATCATCGATCCCCCATTTGAGGGGAGATTATCATCTACCTTTCATCAATCCTCATCCAAATCTCATCGTTTTTGTCTCATGGCTTGCTAGTGTAAACCACTCAACAAAAAGGGGAAAAATGTAGACACCTAAATTCAATATCTATACCTTTATCACCTATGTGCGCATATTTATTTAATTCATCCCCTTATTTAATTAAATGCCCTTTTATCCCATCCATATTAATCTTTATTAAATTTAATTAATTAATTCCTATTAATTAATTAATACCCATTACCTTTCCCTAATGGACCTTCTATTTAGGATGCTTTTATCCTAAATCCATCCCCTTACTTTTCTAAGCTTTTATCCTATATATTTTTATGCCCTAACTACCTATATCACATCCCCTTCCCACCTACATGCTTTAAAGCATTTTCCCAATCATTAAGAAATCCAAAATCACACCAAAATCACAAAAGTAGACATATTGGGGAAACTTTCCCCATAGTCGGTGGTGACCCAGTCTAGTCACCGTCGACCCTATAAAACTGAATCCATCATTTCCATAATAAAGGATATGCATGTGATTTTTAGAGCGCTCTCGTGACTTGTGAATCCTTCCTGGTACTTGAGTGTTCGAAACAATTACACACCTCCTGGACATCTTTGGAATGTGCTTGCATTGCTCACGATCATCCTTCATGAGATTATCATCATCATTGTATTGTTTTTCTTTATATCTATCATATTATCTTGATATTGTGTGTATATAATGTTTTGCGAGTTCGAGATCATCCTTAGAAACACTCAAAGCTTCTTCAACAACCTTCTTTTCCAACTTATTTGCTTGTAGGTTTCCTTTTCCATCCATTCGTCCTCGGCCTTATCCAGGACTTTGCTAAGTTTCGCTGACCCACCCAGGTTTCCATCGACCCGAGCCCCGATTTCCAAACATCTTAGACAAACCACTATTTTTGTCACTTTATTTCCAGTGGTCCCCAACATTCATAGGCTCCTATTTTGCATCAAGACCCTTGTCGATCTGCATATTCAACTCATATTCCAGATCTATCCTCCTAGGTCGATGTCAAACTACCTCTGCAAAGTATAGGTCATGTCGACCTAGACTAGGTAATAACCTAGTTTACAATTATTACAATCTAATCAGCTTTTAGATCAATCTCTGTCATTTTCTAGTTTTAGTAATATTATTGTTTATGCATGCTTTTTCAATTTCATCTTTTACATCACTTTTGTTTAACAAAGGGGGTTGACATCTGCCAAGGAAGCGCATGCTTCTTGGGTCCACATTGTTGGGAAATCCCCACATATCATGTCTAATCATTTTTATTTCAGTGGTTCTTATTTGTAGGTTATCAATTGGTAGCAACATGATCCATCAATTACCTTTGCACCCGTATCTATCACATCACATATGAGGTAACATAAACCCTCCAAATTTTTGAGTTGTGTACTTTCGTTAGTAGCTAACTCATTGAATTGATAATGAAGGAGAAAATACTACAACAAAATGCTTAAAGTAAAGACATAACACAAATTTACCAAGGGTATCACGACTACCACAATTTTATTATGAAGCTCTAGTTTGAATTCTCTAGAGTTAAAATAACTCTCTTCCACAATATGATCCAATGACACTAGCTCTTCTTGATTTTATAAAAACAAGTATCTAGGATATTATTAGAGTTGGAGTGTAGTTTCTTGCAAGACAAGTTTTATTTTCTATTAATACTAGAAATAAATTGTGTTAATAAATTGGTTTATATTCTTCTATATCAATAAATGTGGAGAAGTGTGTACAAACAAATGAATTATTCATATATTAAATTATAATTAATTTTAAAGTGAATCTTATTTACATACAATAGTGTATGGTTAATTAAATACACTAACACCATCAAATCAAAATTTGACTTAAAAAATTTAGATTCGGATCCAAATCCAAGGTAGAGAAAGGAGTATCATTGAGAAAATCCATAACTTCAATCTATATTTTGATAAAAGATAGATCTAATAGAGGGAAATAATTTTTTAGGATGAAAAATCGATTCAAACTATAGGTCTTCTCTTTCATATAAGAAAATGGTATAGGAGATGCATTCACATTCCTAGACTTTCCATAATTAAACTCAAAGGAAGTATGGGGGATCATATCCCTACCGAATTCATATTACTATCAATATAATTTTTTCTAGTAAGCATAATGATAGGGAGTATCCCCACACTTATCATCCTTAAAATGAATGGGATGAACATTAACTAACCCTAGATTGGTGTTTTGTAAAGGAGTACTTTTTCATGTAAGAAGCTTTCTTATCAATCATAAGATACAAGATTTTGGGAATTGCCAAATACTCACCTATTATCATGTTGATAATTTACTTTGTGGTCTACCTTCTACAATTTTGGAAGGAAAGGAAGATGGATTTTATTTTATATCATCAATGCCTTTCTTTTGAGTATTCAACTTGAACTTTGAGCACAACACCTTAGGGCTCTATTCCTTTTCGAGGATGTTAAGCGTTCCTCACCAACCACATCTTGAATATACTCCATAATGAAGTAAGAAGAATCATTATTATTATTTGGATTAAATACATTATAATATAAAAATAGAATTATAATAAAAAATTACATTAAACATATAAAAATAAAATGCGAGTGATGCCTAAAATAAAAATAAAAAATAAAATTTCCCAAAATGCCTCCCACTTCATTATTTCATTTCTTGACAATGATAGAAAGAAAAAATAGAAAAAAAGAGGAGAAAGGGTCAAAAAAATCGAGAGAGGAGGAGGAGGAGTGCACACTAACATAGTGTTCCAAAAAAGTGATACTTCTTGTAATGCAAGTAGATGATGAAGATAATGTGGAGCCTTTACAAAATCCCAAATTATAGGTATGTAGATTTTTCCCCAGGAAAATAATGTAATTTCCTCCTATAATAAATAATGTAGATTATTTATTACAGGATAATATGCATATTTTTACCCTTGGGTAAATAATGTAGATTTTTTACCCCTTAATAAAATAGAGAGATAATTTGAAACAATACAAAATAGAAAGACCCAACTTGATCATGCTTAAGTGTGACTATATAGTGAACACAAAAATTGGAATTTTGATCAAAATCATGTCATGAAGAGATCCTAGATTTTTTACTACCAATTTTTTTTTGGAAAATTTTGACGGAATTATATATTACATGGATGGTAGTGTTTAAGGACTTCAATAGTGTCATAAGTGATCTTGGTGCTCTACCATTTCGATGATGTCTTCCAATATTTTTACTCTAGTAGTTTGGCATCGAGATTTTGCGATATGATGCAATGAAGCATAATAAACCTTTTATTTGTTAACCCTAGATAATTCTCACTTAAACAAATGATTATTATCCCTAGAATATGCATGTATTGAAAACAATATGCCAAAATACATGTGAGCATTACAATATGTATCCAAATACTGGAAGGGAAATAATTTTCATATAATTCTCCCAATATATTATATGAAATTGAATTATGAAATCAAAATATTCTTTAGAACGATCCTTGACACTTTGCATCATGTAACTTTGAAACCTTGTAATTTAGATTTAACTTTGTGAAATACTAAGGATTTTGTTGGAAGATCTAAGATGTGTATAAGTATTTTGTATATTGATTTCCAAGGTTTTGTTGAGGATAGAAGATCATAATGACCTAGTGGATCATTTGTATATACATGTAACTCTTTGCTAATTTTCCATGCAACTTGAACTATAAAATAATCCTATGACGACCTATATAAAGTGATCACATTTGAAAAATGATTACACAAGGACAATAACATCAAAGGTATATGGTACAAGTGGATGATAGTGTCTAAGATGGATGTTAGTTTCATAAGGGTGAGGAATCAAGAATCAACAATTAGAGGATGTTTGTGTAGGTTTTATAATGATTTTCTATAGATTGGATGTGATTTTGAGTAAATATAAGTGGTTCAAGATATGGGTTGTTGGTGTGTGTCATATTCACACTTGTTGTGAAGTACACCTTAGGTAGTGTTGTTACTAAGGTGAGATTTATTATGTGCACAACATTAGTAAATGCACATTATCCTCACATGTGTGAGAAGGGTGAGGTGTAACTTAGGGAATGATCCTATCCCACCTTTCACTCAACCTCTTACTTTTCCTATATAAAGAACCTTGTGTCCTTATGGAAAGAGAGATTGGAGCTTAGAGTCATCTCCAAAGTTGGTGGAGATGTAGTCTCTTAGGAGATTATGATCTATCGCAACTATTTTTGGTTGCACATGAATTCTATACCTTGTTTAGTTTAATACAATGTGTTTTTGTTGGTGAATTTCTTCCTCTCATTTGAGTTCTTTATGTGGATGCTTGCACGCAGAGTTTTCTGGGCCTTCCTCATTTCCTATATGGGTGAAGGAGTGGATTCATAGGTAATCAAATGAGATAAATTTGTGATAAAATATTCAAGCATATGCCAATAGTCAAAATATGTTCAAGTGTTCGAGACCAAAATTAAATGTCTACAGATACCATACTTTTATCTAGTATTAAGAATACTATATTAAAGGGATAAAAGATTTTTTACATGTATAATGTGAATACACAATATTGTAGTAGTTGTGATTATCTTTGCAGATGAACCACTAGATTCATTGGATACCTTAGGTTGGTGGGACGTGCGCCTAAGGTAACCTCCGTGTTTTAAAGAAGTTGACTCTTCTCGAGTTGTGAGATGAGGGTCAAATAAAGATAAAATATAACATCAAACTAACTAGGGTGATGCGCCATAATGGATTTAAAAGAGATGAAAAGATATCTAAAAGGATTTCGGTAAAAACAAGCTCAAGAGAATTATAACATGATCTACCTATTTTTTAGAAACGATTTAGATTAATCAAAGTCTGTGAAGATGAAACACACGATAAATGTAAATAATATATAAGTTAAATCCAAGGGCGTATAACACGATAGATTTTATAAATTTTCTATAACCACTTGGCATAAAAGAAAGACTCGGGATATGAAAACCAATATTGCACACACAAAACAAGAACCCAATCTATAGAGAAAATAATGTATAAGGCCGGAATGGCACAAACTACAACTTCTTATATAAATGAGCCTTACTAAGGCTTGGTTGATACAAAAATGAACCTTGAAAATCTTTTTACCACCTCTGCACACCTGTTTTCCTCTTCCTTGCCCTTCTCTTGGAGCTCCTTTTACAGATGTTTGTGGCTCTTGTTCTGACATCTGGAACCGGAGTTTCTGTTGGCAGCATTCAATGATCTCTCCCTTTGGGTCAACATCTTAACTACTTATTGAGATATTTGTGATTTGTGTTTAATTGCTCAACTTCCGCTTTTGGAGTCTGGTGATAATCCTTTTCTTCCGCGTGGAGAGCGGACACTTGCTGAGAAGCTTCACCGGAACCGACTCAATTCTCCATGCTGGGAGACACGTGGTGGGCATACGCTACTTTGGGGAGGATCCTTCTCCTTTATTTCTAGGAAGGACGCTTGGTCGACACATGGAGGGGATGTTGTATTTTTATTATGATTTTGAATTTTCAACCCGTCAGGGTAATTGTCTCGGGCCCGAGACACAAGGATGACACGACGCAAGATTGAGAGCCCTTCCTCTTCCTTTATGCCCAGATTGCGCCAACAAGAAACATGGATACCTTCCGCATTCGGCCATGTACTTAGCCAATTTTTAGATGAGCAAACAAAAGAAACAAGTCTTTGGGCGACAAAATGGTGATTAAAAGAGTTTATGCAAAAATAACTCTCAAACGTAAAGTGTCAAGCTTTTATATATGCATATTTGAATATATATAAAGACGCAAATAGATCAATGTCTCGAAAAGATTAATTTGAAAACTTAAAACATTAAATATTGAAAATTTGAAGAATGAACACATATCACAATACGTGAACCATGTTTTCACTTGTTCAAGGATGTCATGGGGTGTAAATAACTTTGAATGACATGGTTGTTAAATGGGAGAGATGAGAAATGTATATGCCCTAACTATATGTTGTCATAAATTTAATCATTTTAAAATTTGTGAGAGTAACAAGAAATTTCAAGAGTAATTTGAAGTAGGGCCTCCTAAAATATCAAAACGACTCTAAATCATATTAATTCTCATTGAAATATATTTTCTCATGTGGGAAAGTAAGATGAACATATTCCAATGCTACAAATACTTTTGTCGGCCCATGCAATAGATGGGGTTATTAAAAATATTTAATTAATTCTCATGACTTGATAAAATTTATGGCGAGTAAAGTCACTAATGCACTTTTAAATGTCACCATGAAAGTTCATTGAGTGGGTCACTTTTTAAAGTTAACGATGTCTCTAGTATGTGGGCCCTAGAGTGAGGTTGTGAATGAATTAATTGTTTTTAGAATTAATTATTGATATAAAGTGAAAAGCACTAATGAATGCATAGAATGTAAAAGCTACCATATATATGAAAAGGTGTAAAGTGAATCCAAATTAAAATTAGGAAAGTGGAGTAAATAAGTTAGGTCAAGAGGAGATTAGTGACAAGTGGGTGTGAAACTACTTATGAAACGGGGAGTTTATTAAAGAGATGGTTCTTTTCCTCTCAAGATTTCTAAATATTTCAATACAAGATTACTTTCTCACGTATATGTCTTTAGTCATGTGTAGAAAATTCATTCTTTGCAAATATAAAGTAAAATTTTTTCTTACATAGATGTATTGTATTAGAAATTTTTGTGTTGCTAGAATGTGAATGGTGGGATTTGTACCATATGTGTGTATTGGATGTTAAAGGACTTTTTTCCATTAATGGTAGAATTTATTTTACATTTGCAAAGTATTTACTTAATTTGTGAGAGGAGTTTGAATATTTCATTTTGTTTGTGGGTTTCCTAGATGGTGCTCTAAATCTACTCCATCAGAAGGTCTCTCATTGTTCCCATTCTTTCCCATTTCTCCCACTTTTCCTCTATGTCCTTTCATTCCCTCATTTTTCCATTTTTGCATTCTTTTAGTACTTTTATTTAAAAATACTCCAAAACCCCAAAAACAATCAAATCATACGAGGAAAGGAAAAGTAGAGGAAGATCACCCTTTAATTGGTGATCTCTCCCTTGTTGTAGGATTTTTTTCTTCCCATTTGGAAATTTATAAAATATGTAGTGATAAAATCCATGATAACACTATAACCATTAAACTATAGAGCAAAGTTCCCCATATTAGTGACATTGAGAAATTCATTTAATACTATAGGTGTTCGAATAGCCTAAATATAATGGATAATGTAAGATTTCCTTATTCCCTACTTGGACAAAGAAAAGCAATGGTTTTAAACAAATGTAACAAACTATGGGGTATAATACTAACCTCTCACTACTAGTAAAGTGTCATTTGTGCCATAATTTGGGCTGATTTTGCAACAAAATTGATGATCTTGGATGTTTTAGCCATGAAAATTTGGGGAATTTTCATCATTTGGGTGGTGCAATAACAAAATAACTTATCCCTTTTAAATTTGTTAGTTTTGCATTACCTTCACACAAAATTTGTGTAAAAAAATTCTCCAACTTTCATCACCTTTTAGCATATATTATACCACCATCTAGTGCATGTATAACAACACATTTATGCCACAATGAAAATGAAAATGAAAATAAAAAAACATGATATAGTTATTTAATAAAATATAAGAAATGATTATATTACATTTTAAAAAATATATTACATAATAGACAAATATTGGATTAAATGTGTACAATTTTTTCAATCAATGTTTCAAATCATATCCTATGAGTCATCATCGAGAAGAAATTTCATATAGAACCTAATATATTTTATGCTCATAATATATCAAAAATTATTTTGAAATATAAATAAGAATGCTAAACTATATGCTAAAATAACATATAACATATATTATATAACAATTCTACACAATTTAAATTAATATGAATAATAAGGAAAATAAATAAGAAAAGATTGAAATCGAGTCTTTCTTAGACAATAATATATATTACTATAATTATGGAGGAGTAATAAAAGGTCAATCCCAAATTTTAAAAAAATCAAGAAAGAGCTACATCCTAAATGTCTTAGATAGGCACCCCATTCTCATCATCCTCCGAACATGAGGACATGCCATAGTTGTCCTCCTCATCCTCTTCTTGGAACCGTAAGTACATACCGATACAAATTTGTAAGTGTTTTAATTTACAATCCACATAATTAATAACTAATTATACGACATATGTCTAACCTTTTCATGGTATCATTTGTTGAAGGTAGGTGCGTATCCGATTATTTTCAATGCATCACATGCTTTCTTTATTGCATACTTGTTGTAACACATTTCTTGTCAAACAATATTATGATATATTTAGATGTGCTATGAATTTTTAATAAAATAACTTATAAATGTGCAATAAATTATATATAATTTACAAATTTATTTGAGAGATCATCTTATTTGTGTTTCCCATGCGACGTGTTAACCCCAACCCTTTTACATTCTCTCCTTATAACCATTTAACTCGTTACTTTTCCTCATAATAGTTACAATATTTGTAAATTACATACCATTTTTAGGTTAAATAATATGAAACCCTATTAACGTGTTCTATTATCCATTCTTCACATAATTCGTTTTAATCATCTCTACCTATTCTTGGAGGTTGAATATCTCTCCTATCTTCATCAATGCTTCCTAGCTATCAAGCAATCAATTATAGATACGATTTAAAAATATATATAACAATAATAAAAATTGTATTTACTGCAACATAATTACCCTTATATGCCTCTTTATTCTCCTAGATCCTTTGGATGCATATTTTTCAACTAGACATTTCTTGTAGTGGATATTATTAAAGTCTTCCTATATTATACTAATAGACCTTACATGTTTTTCGATTGGAATTTTGTAATAGTTTACATGGAAATGTGTATCAAATAGTTTTGGTAACAATCAACTTTATTTTATTGAAATACCTAAAAACAAAAAAATGAAATTTAAATGTACGATAGTTTAAATTAATCATTAAAAATTAACATATAAATTAATTGAAAAGAACTTAAAATAATAAAATGATAAGTTGAAATAATAAATATTTAAAATATCATAAACTAATAAGATGATAAACTGAAATAAACAAACAAAACACTTACTTTCCCCAACAATACATTAATATATGCATAATTTCATTTATATAGAGTGTTCCCTCTCATTTGTTGTCTAAGTTTCACAAGTTAGGGTGGGAGGGTCTCTCATTATCGATGCTAGTGGAGGCATCTCTAATTTTTGTTGTTGCCATTTCCCTTAATTCGTTGAGGAGTGTGTCATCTATGCTATTTTTAACAAACTTTTACATGGAGGGGATGTTGTATTTTTATTATGATTTTGAATTTTCAACCCGTCGGGGTAATTGTTATCAGGGCCGAGACACATGGATGACACGACGCAAGATTGAGAGCCCTTCCCTCTTCCTTTATGCCCAGATTGCGCCAACAAGAAACATGGATACCTTATGCATTCGGCTTTGTACTTAGCCAATTTTTAGATGAGCAAACAAAAGAAACAAGTCTTGGGGCAAAAAAATGGTGATTAAAAGAGTTTATGCAAAAATAACTCTACAATAGCTAAAGTGTCAAGCTTTTATATATGCATATTTGAATATATATAAAGACGCAAATAGATCAATGTCTCGAAAAGATTAATTTGAAAACTTAAAACATTAAATATTAAAAATTTGAAGAATGAACACATATCACAATACGTGAACCATACTTTCACTTATTGAAAGATGTCATGGGGTGTAAATACCCTGAATGACATGGTTGTTAAATGGGAGAGATGAGAAATGTATATGCCCTAACTATATGTTGTCATAAATTTAATCATTTTAAAATTTGTGAGAGTAACAAGAAATTTTAAGAGTAATTTGAAGTAGGGCCTCATAAAATATCAAAACGACTCTAAATCATATTAATTCTCATTGAAATATATTTTCTCATGTGGAAAAGTAAGATGAACATATTCCAATGCTACAAATACTTTTGTCGGCCCATGCAATAGATGGGGTTATTAAAAATATTTAATTAATTCCTCATGACTTGATAAAATTTATGGCGAGTAAAGTCACTAATGCACTTTTAAATGTCACCATGAAAGTTAATTGAGTGGGTCACTTTTTAAAGTTAACGATGTCTCTAGTATGTGGGCCCTAGAGTGAGGTTGTGAATGAATTAATTGTTTTTAGAATTAATTATTGATATAAAGTGAAAAGCACTAATGAATGCATAGAATGTAAAAGCTACCATATATATGAACAGGTGTAAAGTGAATCCAAATTAAAATTAGGGAAAGTGGAGTAAATAAGTTAGGTCAAGAGGAGATTAGTGACAAGTGGGTGTGCAACTACTTATGAAACGGGGAGTTTATTAAAGAGATGGTTCTTTTCCTCTCAAGATTTCTAAATATTTCAATACAAGATTACTTTCTCACGTATATGTCTTTAGTCATGTGTAGGAAATTCATTCTTTCCAAATATAAAGTAAATTTTTTTCTTACATAGATGTATTGTATTAGAAATTTTGTGTTGCTAGAATGTGAATGGTGGGATTTGTACCATATGTGTGTATTGGATGTTAAAGGAATTTGTTCCATTAATGGTAGAATTTGTTTTACATTTGCAAAGTATTTATTTAATTTGTGAGAGGATTTTAATATTTCATTTTGTTTGTGGGTTTCCTAGATAGTGCTCTAAATCTACTCCATCAAAAGGTCTCTCAGTGTTCCCATTCTTTCCCATTTCTCCCACTTTTCCTCTATGTCCTTTCATTCCTTCATTTTTCCATTTGTTGCATTCTTTTAGTACTTTTTACTTTAAAATACTCCAAAACCCCAAAAAAATCACATCATACGAGGAAACTTCCCCTCTCAAAAGTAGAGGAAGATCACCCTTTCAATGGTGATCTCTCCCTTGTTGTAGGATTTTTTTCTTCCCATTTGGAAATTTATAAAATATGTAGTGATAAAATCCATGATAACACTATAACCATTAAACTATAGAGTGGTTCCCCATATTAGTGACATTGAGAAATTCATTTAATACTATAGGTCTTCGAATAGCCTAAATATAATGGATAATGTAAGATTTCCTTATTCCCTACTTGGAAAAAGAAAAAGAATGGTTTGAAACAAATGTAGCAAACTATGGGGTATGATACTAACCTCTCACTACTAGTAAAGTGTCATTTGTGCCATAATTTGGGCCGATTTTGCAACATAAATTGATGATCTTGGATGTTTTAGCTATGAAACTTTGGGGAATTTTCATCATTTTGGGTGGTGCAAGAACAAAATAACTAATCCCTTTTAAATGTGTTAGTTTTGCATTACCTTCACACAAAATTCTTCAACTTTGCGTCACCTTTTAGCATTTATTATACCAAAGACATCTAGTGCATGTATAACAACACATTTATGCCACAATGAAAATGAAAATAAAAAAACATAATATAGTTATTTAATAAAATATAAAAATGATTATATTATATTTTTAAAAATATATTACATAATAGACAAATATTGGATTAAATGTGTACAATTTTTTCAATCAATGTTTCAAATCATATCCTATGAGTCATCATTGAGAAGAAATTTCATATAGAACCTAATATATTTTATGCTCATAACATATCAAAAATTATTTTGAAATATAAATAAGAATGCTAAACTACATTCTAAAATAACATATAACATATATTATATAACAATTCTACACAATTTAAATTAATATGAATAATAAGGAAAATAAATAAGAAAAGATTGAAATCCGAGTCTTTCTTAGACAATAATATATATTACTATATTATGGAGGAGTAATAAAAGGTCAATCCCAAATTTAAAAAAAAAATCAAGAAAGAGCTACATCCTAAATGTCTTAGATAGGCACCCCCGTTCTCATCATCCTCTGAACATGAGGACATGCCATAGTTGTCCTCCTCATCCTCTTCTTCGAACCGTAAGTGCATAATGATACAAATTTGTAAGTGTTTTAATTTACAATCCACATAATTAATAACTAATTATACGACATATGTCTAACCTTTTCATGATATCATTTGTTAAAGGCAAAGGCGTCTCATCCGATTATTTTCAATGCATCACATGCTTTCTTTATTGCATACTTGTTATAACACACTTCTTGTTAAACAATATTATGATATATTTAGATGTGCTATGAATTTTTTTACAAAATAACTTATAAAAATGTGCAATAAATTATATATAATTTACAAATTTATTTGAGAGATCATCTTATTTGTGTTTCCCTATGTGACGTGTTAACCCTAACCCTTTTTAAATTCTCTCCTTATAACCATTTACGTGTTCTATTATCCATTCTTCACATAATTTGTTTTAATCATCTCTACCTACTCTTGGAGGCTAAATATCTCTCCTATCTTCATCAATGCTTCCTAAGTATGAAGCAATCAATTATAGATAGGATTTAAAAATATATATAACAATAATAAAAAAATTGTATTTACGCAACATAATTACCCTTATATGCCTCTTTATTCTCCTAGATCCTTTGGATGCATATTTTTCAACTAGACATTTCTTGTAGTGGATATTATTAAAGTCTTCCTATATTATACTAATAGACCTTACATGTTTTTTTATTGGAATTTTGTAATAGTTTACATGGAAATGTGTATCAAATAGTTTTTGGTAACAATCAACTTTATTTTATTGAAATACCTAAAAAAAAAAAAAAAGAATTTTAAATGTACGATAATTTAAATTAATCATTAAAAATTAACATATAAATTAATTGAAAATAACTTAAAATAATAAAATGATAAGTTGAAATAATAAATATTTAAAATATCATAAACTAATAAGATGTTAAACTGAAATAAACAAACAAAACACTTACTTTCCCCAACAATACATTAATATATGCATAATTTCATTTATATAGAGTGTTCCCTCTCATTTGTTGTCTAAGTTTCACAAGTTAGGGGTGGGAGGGTCTCTCATTATCGATGCTAGTGGAGGCATCTCTAATTTTTGTTGTTGCCATTTCCCCTTAATCCATTGAGGAGTGTGTCATCCATGCTATTTTTAACAAACTTTTACTAGTTGAATTTTTAATTTTTATTCCTCATAGGAGGCCAAGATGGTCCTACACCTATCAAGGATATTTAAAACAATCCACTCATTATAAATATATTAATTTAAATTAAAAATAAACTCTAAATTTGAATTATAAAATAAATTACGAATTAATTTAATTCAATTCCTATGTATCCATTATCAATGAGCACACATTTGAATAATTTTGTCTCTATGTTAACAATAGTGAATAATGGTTGGTTTTGTGTCTCAAATCCCCTTATGTCATGATGGGAAATTGAGTTCATATCCTATAGTCTTGGAAAGTGATAGAAATTGTAGAGAAAGTTTGGAGATGACCCATGAAATTTAAGAAATTTTTGGGTTCCTAAGTGGATAATTCAATAGAGTTTAGGACCTATCTCAGATGTTCACAATGTTTAGAAGCTTTTTTCAAGAGCTCATACAAGGAAATTGGTATGTGTAGCTTTGATTTGGTTAATAATGCTACATTTTAGATTGAGAACTAGGAATGGAGGTATGTTGATGGTCGGCGATGGCACGAGACACGTGAAAAATATGATACATGTGGCTATAGGTAGTTTTGTCTTTGGTTCTATGTGAAATTATGTATGACACAAATGAACATTTATTGTGAAGATGATGATGTGTTATGGATCAGATTGTTATGCGTGTTATATTGTGAAGAAAGTGAATTTATGAATGTATCCAAATTTTTATTATTTCAAGACATATGATTATCAACTTGGGACAGTTACCTTGTGTCTATAAAGTCTTGGATAATGTTACATTTAATTGAAAAAACTTATTAGTGTAGTTGCTTACAATATGATGATAAGTGTACCATTCACTAGGCTATTAGAGCCTCCACATGTGTTTGAATCTTGATTATTTGGATATGTTGTGTATCTAAGGCCGTGCGAGAACCTAAATGATGCAGTGCATCTTCAAATACTATCAAAAAAATTAATTCCTCCTTATTCATGGTTGTATTGAGTGTGTTAAGATGTTTTGAGTTCCTAAGAGGGAGTTTTAGGTGATTCAAGACTCATAAATGTAAATTCTAGTGTTTCCCTCCAAGTTGCAAACTCAAATTTCAAACATGTAATTGTGAGGTTGCAGGTGTTTAGATGGATTAAAATGGGTGTGAATGATTCTAGTCAAGTGGGAACAATTTATAATACATAGTGAGTCCTAGGGATGTATGTGAGCTAATGAAGTATCAATAATGATGTAAAAATATTTCATGTTGATGTATGAGCATAGGGAAGTTCAAAAGTTGGTTAGGTTTCAAAAGGGAAGTTACATTAAAGAAGAGGTATTGAGCGAGAGAGAGAGAGAGAGTAGATAATATCCTAGAGAGGGTGAGAGGGGTGGAGAGATAGTTACTCGAGGAAGGAGGAAGAAGAATGGGAGAAAGGAGCATGAAATTTTTATATGAAATTCATTATGAAGAAAAATAAACTTTGTTTTTGATAAAGAAATGGTATTTGCTTGTAAATTCTCTAAGTTGTGTTGATATCCTTTGTTTAGAATGGTGAATCAGCCCTTGTGAATAATGCATGGTATGTGCTCATTGAATTAGAGCGTGAATATGTCTATTTAAGGTTAGATAAATCAAATTTGTAAGGACTAATACATTGTTCTGGTAATTGAATGAGTTCTTGATTGTCATGGTAGTTTGATATGACTGTAATGGCCTTGTAAAGAATTTCGGTGACTTTGAAATTTAATTCAGGTGATGAAGGGTGTATGAAACATTAATACATGAGATTTAATAGCCTAGAAGTTGAACCCTTGTTGTGTTCCTTTTGCATGTTGGATTAAAGACATGAAACAAGACCGTGGTTGTGTATGTTGAGGTATGGGAAAACATTGACTTGTTTGTCAATTTGATACATATAATAGGTGAATATTATCTTCAAGAAGACTTAATTTAGTGATAATTGTAAACAAAATCCCAGATTTACTTGAAAAGGGATTCAACTCTTTAATGTTGAGGAGGGGTTCAATACCTGTCTTAAAATGTGCATGTAGGCAAACTTATACTTGGTTGATGACATTATACTCATTATTATGGGTCATGGGTAGGATGGAACTCTTAAGGAGGATTAAACAAACCTTGGAACTAATAAATACATATTTAATAAGATTTTAAGCTTTTGAGGCTGCATAATGCTATAATTAGGGTTTCAATGTAAAAGTAGATTTAAAGCCTTGAAACAATGAATTTTACCTTGAAGTTTTCAAGTGAGCATGGTGATGATAGACCATTTAAGAGGATTTTGAAATAATTTTAGAAAACTAAGGGTGAAATTTGAAGATATTCATGAAAATCTAGTGAAATGTATGCATGCACAGTTTAAGGGCTAATTGAGTAGGTTACTTAGCGAAGTAGAGTTTAGAGTTGTCAACCAAACTTGAAACCTTGTACAAAGATAACACTTGCACATGGGTATGAGAATGTGACTTTAGAATATCTTGTAACCTCATAAATTTTAATATATGCATAATATTTCCTATAAATAGGTCTGTAAGACCTATGCAATTAAGAAAGAGGAATGAGAGATTGAGTGAAAAGGATAAAGATTTATACCACCAAATTTATACCAAACCTTGAGGTTCATAAATGGTCCTTGAATATGTTTTAATTTTGTTGTGGGTATTTATATTTCATCCCAGCCATGAACCGTGTATAGTACATTATCTTACGAGACTACAAGGGCGGTTTGATAGGGAAGAGGAGAATTTAATGATACTATCTCATCTTAAGGACTTTGTTCATTGATTTAAGCTTGATTGAAGGCCTAAAATAGGGTATAAGGAATTGAAGGAGCTATTTGAGGTTAAAAATAAAAAAATTACTTATTTTGGGTTATGATTTAATGATGAGCCAATTGGGAATGGTAAGAGAAAGTGGGGGTTTCGTGATTAATTTTTTGATTGAATTGACATTGTGTAGGGTGCATGGAGTGTATGAAAACTGGGGATGATCATTAGATAAACCATTTGAGTTGAATTTGATCAAAAAATGCATTTTCAATCCATTTTAGGCTTTTGGTGGTGTCCTCATCTGCAGAGCTTGGTGCAAGTTTGTTGATTGTTTCCTCCCATCTTGATTGAATGCATGAGAAATGTTATATGGCTCTGGATAATTTGGTATAAGATCCTAAGATTCTTATTGAGATTTAAATTTTTTTTGTGGCTAACATTGCATTGTGAAGGTGTGTGGATGAAAGTGATAGGTTGAAAGATAAGCGTGATAAGGAGTGGACGTCTTAGAGTAAAAAAGAGTGTGAAGACACTAAAAGGATAGGTCAACAATCCTAGGTGAGGTGTGTGTATGCATGTAAAAGTAGGCTAAGTTAACAACTAGAAACTAACACCAAGTAGTTCCTATAACTAAGCTAATTCAACAATAACATCATGATAAAGCTTGAAAGAGAAAGCTAATCTAAATGCATCCAACATGAAAAAATTAAATGCTAAGCCATCCCTTTGAAATTTGGATGTGCTTTGTGTGTGTAGTTTCTCCTTATGATGAACCTATCGTGATCATGAGAAATCAAAAGAATGTTATCTCCATGAAGAGGAAATAATCTCACCAAAATGGTTTAATGGCCATGTTTAGATCTTCCTTTACTACTATTTTATGAGAGGAATGGATGCTAGATCAATGAGATTTTCCAAGTAGAAATGCTCTTATCATATGCATATAATAACACTAAGTAAGTGTGGTTTAAGATTGGAAGAAAGGTACAAGGTTTTATATGTAGATTTCAATTTGGGAGAAGCTAGAAACCTAGACAACGTGTGATAAAGGTAAAGTAGAATTAGAAAGGGATTACATGATTAGAAGGAATTAATTAGTGATTAACAACTCATGGGAATTGGAGAGGATTTAATTAATCAACTAGGATTAATTAATAGGCCAAGGTAAGCTTAAGAAGAAATTTGGAGATGTTTTATAAGGAAATTGATAGAATTTGAAGGGTTTGAAAGAGGGATTTAACCAATAAGAAGGTTTATTAATTAAATAGGCTTAATTAACTAATAATAGTTAATTAATTGATTTGAAGAGGATTATAACTAAAAAAGTGTCGTTAATTGACATCCATAATGAAGGAAAGGCTAGTTAATTAACAAAGTGTTGTTAATTGATCTGAAATGAAGGGGAATGTTAGATAATTAGTGAGAAATCACTAATTATAACAAAATGATGGGAAAGATGATAAACAATGTAATTTTAGTAGTAAAACTACGTAAATAGATTTAGGTTTCTACATTTTCCCCTCTTTGGTGTGGTGTAGCGAAGCGATGCCACTTCAAAGATAGTAGACAATTACGAAAAGTTGAAGGAGTAGAAGAAAAATTAATAGGATGGATGATGACCCCTTAAGCGTCGATGGGGTGATAGAAGAGGTTGATCAACGATCGAAAAGAAGAATGAAAGATCGCAATAGGAGCATATGACAATAAGTGAGAGTCGAACATGGCTTGGTTGGCCATTTTTCAATTGGATTGATTAGAAAAGAAGTTCCAAGTTTCAACATATGCAAGAAACAAGGGGGAGGGGAATATATATAATCCTTATTGCCCCAGGTGTTGTGGAAGAAAATGTTGATAACAATGGAAGGGATTCAAACTGGGCTTTTTTGGACATAATTAGAATTGATAAAAAAATGGAAAATGATTAGTAGAAAGTTAGATAGATTGGAAAGCAGGGGAAGAATATGCATGGAGAATATGCAACGTAGTTAACGAACCATCTAGCTCAAGAGCAAGTATTTATTTGATATAAGCATACAAAAAAGTGTAAAATGACATGAAGAGCCATAATACAGTTTTTGTTCATTGTTAAAGGACCAACTCAAAGTAATATGTAGAAAGTAATGCATTACGAGAAAGTAAACAAGTAGAAAAAACAAACAAGAACAAACAAACATACTCAAACAAACAACATTTAAGACAATTGTACCAATGTTTTTATTATCCAACTTCAGTTCCCAAATGTTCGAGTTATACGACAAGGGTTAAAAATGGCACCCCAAGCAAGGATACATGTAAGGGGAATAAACAGAGGACATAGAAGTCCCATGAAAAAGTAACGTGCACTATGAAACTACCCCAAGTAACAATATATGCAAGGGAAGATAGACACAAAGAAGCAAACCAACTTTGTTAATGAAGGAAGATCAAAATGATCCGCATACCATAATTTGGAAAAAGAAAGCACTAAAGTAAGATGTTTTGTAGGATATTTTAAATGTTTTAGGATGTTGCGTCCTGAGAATGTTTAGAATGTTGTGATGTTTTACCATTTTTTTGATTTTGATTGTTTTACCAATGTTTTGGATTTTGACATTTTAGCAATTTTTTTGTATTTTGAAATTTTTTTAATGATTTTTTTGTATTTTCAAATGTTTTGCATGTTTAGGGTTTTTCTATATTTTCTGAATTTTTAGTGTTTTTTGAAATTTTTCCAAAGCTATGTACGAGAAAATGGAGATACAAAGATTCCCCAATGAGAGATGAGAATGTACAAGGGAAAACTTCATGCATATATAAGAATAAAATATATCATATCAAGGCTAAGACGGATAGGTTCAACATGATGATGAACTCAAACCAATGAAGAGCTAGGAAGGAGCAAGCATGCCCCCAGTGCAAGATGGCCAAGAAACACATGATAGAAAGAAGACAAGATTGTTTATTGAAAGGGGACAAAGGTTCCCGTAAACATGGTAAAAAGGAAATATTATACACATGGATGTTCTGAATGAAGCAAAAGAAAAACATGAATGCTATATAAGGATATGGAAAATGTAGCTAGAATATTGGAGATGAACAATTGATTAGCCAAAGGAACAAATAGTGAGACAAGATACAAATTAAAGCAAGAGTTTAAACAAGGTTGAAACAAAATTTGGAAACATACTAATCTTGTTTTCTTATCGAGATCTAGTGTGTGCATGTGGAAATTAGTTACCTCTTGAAGGGAAGATTTGATAAGCAATAAGTGAAGACACACTAGCCAATGTGTAGGAATGTTTTATTGAGAAAGTTGATTTGTGAATGGAGGATGGAAGGATATCCATACATTGCTCTCGCTATTATTTATACGTTTATAGCTCCGATGAATATGTCTTTGATTCCAATCACAACATTGCTTTATGCTAGCTAGACATCCATATCCTTGATAAAGATATTGGAAATACCCCAAGAGAGAGTTATATATTAATTTGATTTGTGTTTTTGCTTTTTGAGTTTTTGATTGATTTTTTCTTTCAAAAACTTATTTAATCTCTCTCGATGTTTTTGATAAGGGTTTAAGAACCACCGATGGCTTGATGGATGGATGTGGAAGTGATTGCGATGATGACATTGGAAAATGTTAACAAATATGCCCAAAAGGTCTTCCCAACATTTTTATTAGATGTAGATAGTGATAGGATATATAAGATGTCAATCATTATTTAATTTACTAAGGTGAAGAAAGACCAAGGTTGAACAAATACCATAGAGATAAATGTCAAAAATGAGCGTGAATAAACCAACCAAAATATGACCGAAGGGATGATAATGGTGGATGACTTCGCAGGGAATGGAAAGGAAGGAAGGAAGGAACATCCATGCGTATGCAATACCTGATTGTAATGTTTGATATTTGTACCTTTGATTTTTTTGTAATGTTTTAATGTTTTCACATTTTTTATATTTTTATATTTTAGAGAGTTTTGTGAAGGGAAAACCACGAAGGGAGAAGATGATGAAGATGAAATATTGGGAAGTTAGGACTAACAATGTCACTCTGCATGATATGATCCAATAATGATGTTTGGGATTTATTTGATGAGGGAGACTAGGAGTATTTTCTTATCAAGAGTGATATTATCTCCAATCTTGATGATTGTGGTGAGATCATACTCAATAAGTGACTGCGACTTATCTTACAACATGGATTTTTTATGTGGGAGCTTGAGTTCCCTATCCATATATTTTTCACTTTGTGTCATACATGAAGTTTGCATTGGTGTGTATTTTTGAATCATGTTTGAGTTTTCGATTTGTAGTTATTTGATTTGTTGCTAACTTTAAAGCTCTTTGGATTTTTTTTTTTCTTAGATTGATGAAGAAATTGTTGGTGTTTCACACAAGATAATGTGTGATGTTGTTGATCCCTAAAAGTGGGAGAAGAATAATGATGTTTAGGATTGATGATAGGAGTGGTAGAGATGATGGTGGGATTGCCACAATTATTGATAGAGGGATGATATGATGGAAAAATAGGATATGGTCCAAGGATTAAAGGAAATGGGATAAGAGGTGGCCTAATAATTAATGGAAGTGGTCTAGGAGGTGGCCCGGGAATGGAAGATGAAGGGATACCTAGAGGTATCTCATAAATAGAATACAAAGGGCTACCCGAGGTGTCCCATAAATAGAAGAGGAAGTACTAATTAGAGGTGTTCAATAAATAGAAGATGCAAGACTACTAGGATGTGTCCCAAGGATGGAAGAAAATGGGATACAAGGATGTGTCCCCTAGATGGAAGACAAAGGAATATTAGGCATGGCCCAAGTATCAAGATGATGGGCTACTAGAAGGTGTCCAATAGATGGAAGACAAAGAACTACCAAAGGTGTACCATAAATAGAAGATGGAGGGATACTAGGACATGGCCCAAGAATAGAGGATAATGGGCTACCTAGAGGTGACCCATAAATAGAAGATGAAGGGCTACTAGGAGGTTACATATAGAAGAAGATGATGGGCTCCTAGAAGGTGACCCAAGGAGAGATTATGATTGAGGAATTGTGATATGTAAAGAATGATGGGGTGATGATAAGATAGAAGATGGATCAAGGATAGACTCGTCCATTTTGTCATGCAATGAGGAATGTGAAGATGGAAGAATAAGAGGAGGATCAAGTTTGATGATCTTAGGATCTTCCTCTATTTTTTGACAAAAGGAATCAATCTCTTCCCCACAATACGTGAATGCATTGAGGTCAAAAGATAATCCTTGCTCATGGTCCTCTAGAGGAATGTCATCATGTAGCCCCATGAATTCTTTGATCACTTCTTCATTTTGAAAGAAATTGATCGGTATTGGGTTGTTTTTGGTTGATGATAAAATTTTGATTGGAAGAAAGGGGTGCAACACGTGTGGAATACTTAGAAGATGTTTGATGATGGATATGATGGGAAGGTTTGACCTTATTGTGTCCACAAATGAATTGGATAGTGTGTCGAAAATATATCTTAGCACATCGTTTCTTGTGAATGGTTTGACATGGATGCAAACATTGATCTTTAGAAGATTGATGAAGATAGAATAAGGAATGATAAAAATGACCTAGGGGCCAAAGAGAGATTTTATTTTTATTGATAGAAGAAGATGAATCAAGAGACGAAGTAGATTTGTATTTGGATGTCTTGCGATTTGAAGAATATATGGATTTGGAATTGGTTGGTAGAGGTTTTCCTAGAATATGACATAGTGTAGGTAGACAAAGAGGATCATGTAGAAAGTCAGTGGATTATGATGTAGGGGTCGAATTGGATGATTGATTAGAGGAATTTTGAGTCATGTGGATCTTCAAATAAGTAAAATTCCATTGAGCCAACTGATAAATGGGTTCATTTGTAGAAAGGGAGGACTGTGACTTAGGATTCAAATTAGGTATTTGATTGGAAGAACTCTGAGTCACACAAATATTCAAAGGAGGAAGACTTCGTTGAGTGACTGATAAAGGGGTCTTACAAAGAAAGGGAGGACCACGACTTAGGAGTCAAATTAAAGGAATAATGGGGAAAATTTGTGGTGACACAAATCCTTAGAGAAGGAAAACATCATTTAGGCAATTGATTATTCCCAATAAGAAATTTGACCAGATGAAGCTCAGGAGATTGAGGGGAATCCAAATAATAGCATGGATTAAAATAATCAGGAGACTGAGGGGAATTATAATAATAACATGGATTAGAATCATCGAATTATACCACTGACTATGAGATTAAGGTTGGTAAAGGTGTAACCAAACGAGTTATATAACATGAAGAACTAATCGAGGTTTAGTCATGATGGGCATATTTTGATGTGAATGCATAAAAATAGGTTCCCTATTTTTGTAAGTGTGAGAAACCATGTGATAATTATTCATGTTTGGCATTGTTGGGACAAAATTCCTAGCCCTAGATTGTATATTGGAATCCTTCAAATAGAAGGAAGTTTCATGTCGATTTAGCAAACATAACAGAAACCAATTAGACATTTTGAAAATATGGAGATGCTCATGTGATTTTCCAAAGGGAATATAAGGAAAACATACATCTTGATGACACAATTTAGACAATCCAAAAAGGTTTGGACAAAAATTTATAAGTGTAAATATCAAAATGGTTGATCAAAATTTGACAACGTAACGATTGTAAAGAAAATTGTTTCCTATTGCTCAAATTTTTCTCAAAGGTTGTTTTTGATATGATGAAAACAAAATTACAATATCTAAATCATGTTTTTAGGAAAGCAAGATTTAAATATTAAAAAGGGGTTGAGGTGATTTCAACAATACAAGGTATACTTAAACGAGTTTTAATACAAACAAGGTCCAAGTTTTAAAAATGGAGGTTACAAATGCGAGCAATGCAACAATACAATTTGGATACTTTAATCAAGTTTTTATAAAAATATGTTAGTATCAAAAAGGTATTGGTATAATGTGAGCAACGTAAGTATAACACCTTCCAAAACTCAAGGAAATGTTTGAAAAAAAAAAACAATGTATAAGTATAACAAGGATTTGACCCAATGCAAGTAGCGTAGAACAATATAATTTAGACACTTATATCAAGTTTTAAGAAAAAAAGATGTAAGTATAAAAATGTATTGATATAATGTGATAAGCGTAACTAATTAAAGGAAAATAAAGATATGATAACCTAACTACAATGATACGTCTTGATATTGGTATCAAGAAAAGGCTACAAAGATATGAAGATGTAACCAACACACTTTCAATGCTTACTATGCAATCACAATAATGAAGGATGCAAAGCAGTGCAAAATTGTGGACACAATCTTGATAGCACTATATGTTGCTTTATTTTGACCAAAAATGTCAACAATAAAACAAGGGAGATAAAACAAGTGGTGATGAAAAATACATGGTACAACTTTGGCAGAGTTTTGCCTTGTTTTATAACAAGGTAGAAACTAGAAAAAAATTTTTCTTTGTAAGTTTCATGATGAATAACACATGGTGAAAAATTCAATGAACTCTCCCCTTGTTCGACTAACAAGGTTTTGACTCCAAGGACGTTTTTGCTTTGTGAAGGCTCTTTAGAACATGATTGGATAAGGCAAAGTTGGCCCCAATGCCAAATGACTACCTAGGATTTTGTTCTCAACACTCACCAATAATTATCTAAGAGAGATATAATTTGCTAGATAACTCATATAAAAAATACCATAACCCCACAATCAAATTAATGAATGGGGCGTCATACGGACAACTTGAAGCATTCATCACATGTTTTCTAGTCAAGTAGGTTGTGGGGCACTTCCTATTTTTTCAACCAGTTCCCTCAAGGTGTGGACTACTTTGAGGTTCCTATGGTAATCCTCATAATGATTTTTATAACATATGCTAAGATAATTCCCACAGTTTAAAGCATATAGGTTTTAACCCTTATCTGAACCTACAAATACAATGTTTTGAATAAAGTGGTGTGTTTTTTTTATCTTTGATTAAAAATGTGGTTTAAGCACACCATTGACAACTTGCAACACATTGTTTTTAGTATTGGTTTTGATTCGATTCTTTGACAAGCGTATGGTCCTACACTTAAAGGTTTAGTAGTTTTCCATGAAACCTGTAATGTTTTAAAAGAGGATTAAGGTTGTTTTTGATTCTCAAGATCGTTAAAAGACGCAAGAGAAGAACATACACAATGTTTGATCCAACTAGATAGAAATGGAAAACTTAAATCAAATGACCATTAAAATGCTTTGTAAAAGATTAATTCCCTTAATATAAATGATGAAATTTCCAAGTTAATCTCAATGTTAGAAAATGAAGATCAAAGTTGTTTTTGGTTCTCAAGATTACCCAAGAGCACAAGAGAAGAGCATACACAAGATTTGATATAACTCAAGTAAAGCATGGAAATATAACATTCATTAAAGCATTTAAACATGTTAGAAAATGATTTAAAAGGTAAATCCTGCAAAATAGAAGTAAAAAAACCTATAAAACAACAACAAACACCAAAAATCAAATTCTAGAAATCTTGAAATCTGAGCCAAAATTTTACTCAAAATACTAGCACATGAACAACAAAGCTAGCACATGATGGATAAACAGACGTAGGTTAACAAAATAAAACACACAATGGGTAATGGCTAATGGAAATGCACCAGTGGATAATGGAAATGCACCATGGCTAACCGAAAAGGCACCATGGATAAAGGAAATGCACCAGTGGCTAAAGGAAATGCACCGGAACTATGTAACTTCAAGAACACGGGAAAAAATGGCAAAAATTTCTAAAAAGCTCAAATTTTTGTTGATAAGATTCAATTTTGGCAGCACCTCACCTCCTTCACACCTGCAAGGAACACTCAACACATGCAAACTAAAAAAATGGTTAAGAAATAAAAGATTTATCAACATGTGCAAAAAAGAGGTTAGTAAGAAAAAATGAAACTTAACTACAAAAACTTGAGACAAAGGAGTCTCCCACTAGGCGTGCCAAATGTATACATGTAAAATTGGGCTAAGTTAACATCTAGAAAATAGCACCAAGTAGTTCCTATAACTAAGATAATTCAACAATAACATCATGATAAAGCTTGAGAGAGAAATTTAATCTAAATGCATCCAACATGAAAACATTAAATGTTAATCCATCCCTTTGAAATTTGGATGTGATTTATGTGTGTAGTTGTTCCTTATGATGAACCTATCATGATCATGAGAAATCAAAAGAATGTTATCTCCATGAAGAGGAAATAATCTCACCAAAATGGCTTAATGGCCATGTTTGGATCTTCCTTTACTACTCTTTTATGAGAGGAATGGATGTTAGATCAATGAGATTTTCCAAGTAGAAATTCTCTTATCATGTGCATATAATAACACTAAGTAAGTGTGGTGTAAGATTGGAAGGAAGGTACTAGGTTGTTTATATAGCTTTCCAATTTGGGAGAAACTAGAAACCTAGAGAATGTGGGATAAAGATAAAGTAGAATTAGAAAGGGATAAACATGATTATAATGAATTAATTAGTAATTAGCAACTCATGGGAGTTGGAGAGGATTTAATTAATCAACTAGGATTAATTAATAGGCCAAGATAAGCTTAAGAAGCCATTTGGAGGTGATTTAGAAGGAAATTGATAGAATTTGAAGGGTTTGAAAGGGGATTTAACCAATAAGAAGGTTTATTGATTAAATATGCTTAATTAACTAATAATAGTTAATTAATTGATTAGAAGAGGATTATAACTAACAAAGTGTCGTTAATTGACATCTAGAATGAAGGAAAGGCTAGTTAATTAATGAAGTGTTGTTAATTGACTGAAATGAAGGGGAATGTTAGCTAATTAGAAGAAATTACTAATTATAACGAAATGATAGGAAATATGATAAACAATGTAATTTTTAGTAAAACGTGTATTCAAATTTAGGTGTCTATAATGTGGAAAAAGCAAGGTGAGAGAACTTGCTTGAGAAAGAAAGAGAAATATGGATAGAGAAGAATTGCTGAGAGAGTTGGTGAAATAAATAAGCCATGATAAGAAACAAGAATATATAGAGAGAACAAAGAAATACAAATCTAAGAAGAGAGAATAAAACAGAAGAGAGGATGGAACAAGAGTTGAGAAATTGAGGGAAGATATAGAGAAAATTAGTGAGTTGATTGATGAAACAAAGTAGTGGGATTTATTTTTTAATGAATAATAAGATGAAGTGACATATAGAACTATTTGTACGAAAAAATTAGAGCATGCAATTGAAAAATATGATCGTGACAAGAGGAAAAGAAGATGAAGCAAGAGGAAAAGAAAGAGAAATAGATTGTCAAAGAGATGAATGAAGAAAAGATCCATGAGAATCTCTTGAAACTAGTTAAAGATCATGGTTACATAGTGCCTAAGTGGATGAAAAATCCAGCAATAGAGAGAGAAGACATCAAACCAAAGCAAGAGAATGAAAGAACAAGAGAACACGGACAAGGAAAACAAGATAAATCAAGTATTTTGAAGATACAAGTAATTCAAAAGTAACCAAAGATGGTTTGGATAATAAAGGAAATAAATTTGGCATAGAAGAGAGAGAATGAAATAAAGAAAGAGGATGAAGAACTCATAGTATACAAGTAGATTTTAGAGGTAAAAAAAAGAGTTGCAAACAAAAGATGAAGGAAAGGTAAACAAATGTTGATTATTTGTTGGTTGATATCGATGTTTGTGTGAGTGAATTCCTTGAAATTGTATAAGGTGATCCTAATTGTGCATTTGAGAATGATGAGAAAGAAGACAAACAAGGATGAAATGAGTCTTTCATGGATGATGTTGATGAACTATTGCAAGAGTTGTTAGATGAGATTGATGAAAGGAAGAAAAGTGCAGTGGAGTTGAGAATGCAAAGTGATTTCTTGGGCACATAATGATTCAAATGAGGATAAGAAAGGTGCAGGTACAAACATGAAGCAACATGGTGTGATAGTGAATGAGAAAGCAATTAAGTAGGGAAATGAAGAAAATTTCAAGACAAGTGATGAATACAAGTATGAAATGAGATATACAGGATGAAGAGTGTCATAAAACATGAAGAAGAATATGTTATTGTTGTTATGATGTTTGTATGTGCAAGTAAAGATTATGGAATCATGACGATAGTGAAGATGGAGATGGAATTCAAGAAGAAAAGAAGTTGAGGAAAGGAAAATAGAAGGACAAAAAAGATATGGGACATATGTGGACATGAGGCAAGAAAGGATACTAAGAGTGAAGAAAAAGACTAAGAACATGCAAAGATGATGAAGACTCAACTATGCAAACAAGAACTACATGGAGTTTTTTCTCCACCTTGGGAGTATGATGTAGCAAAATCTTCAAATAATATACAAAATTTTAATTTCTCCTTATTCATGGTTGTATTAATATTGTTAAGATGTTTTGAGTTCTTAAGAGGGAGTTTTAGGTGATTTAGTACTCATAAAATTGAATTCTAGTGTTTCCCTCCAAATTGCAAATTCAAATTTCAAACATGCAATTGTGAGGTTGGCTTGAAATGGGTGCGAATGAGTCTAGTCAAGTGAAAAAACGTTATAAGACATAGTGATTCCTAGGGATCTATGTGAGCTAATGAAGTACCAAGAACGATGTAAAAATACTTCATGTTGATGTATGGGCATAGGGAAGTTAAAAATTTTGTTTGGTTTCAAAAGGGGAGTTACATTAAAGAAGAGGTATTCAAGTGAGAGAGAGTAGTTAATATCCTAGAGAGGGGATAGGATATGGAGAGATCATTCCTTGAGGAAGGAGGAAGAATAATGGGAGGAAGCAACATCAAATTTTTCTATAAAATATAGTTTGAAGCAAAATAAACTATGTTTTTTTTTATCAAGAAAAGGTATTTTCTTATAAATTCTCTAAGTTGTGTTGATATGATTTGTTTATAATGATAAATGATCCTCGTGAAGCATGAATGATATGTGCTCATTGAATTAGAGCATGACTTTGTCTATTAAAGGTTAGGGAAATCAAATTTGTAAGGATTAATACATTGTTATGGTAATTGAATGAGTTCTTGACTGTCATGGTAGTTTGATATGAATTTTTAAAGTTAATTCACATGATGAAGGGTGTATGGAATGTTAATACATGAGCTTGAATAGTCTAGAGGTTGAACCCTTGTTATGTTCCTTATGTATGTTGGATTAAAGACATGAAACAAAACCGTGGTTGTGTATGTTGAGGGATGGGAAAATCTTGACTTGTTTGTCAATTTAATAGGTATAATAGGTGAATATTATCTTAAAGAAGACTTAATTTTGGCGATCACCGTAAAAAATGCAAGATTTACTCGAAAATGGATTCAATTCTTCAATGTTGAGAAAGAGGGGTTAAATACCTTGTCTTAAAATGTGCATGTATGCAAGATTATACTTGGTTGATGACATTATACTCCTTATTATGGGTCATTGGTAGGATAAAAATCTTGAGGAGGCTTAAAAAACCTTGGAACTAATAAATATATATTTTATAAGCTTTTAAGCTTCGCGTGCTTCGTTTGCACAATGCTATAATTAGGGTTTTAATGGAAAAGTAGATTTGAAGCCTTGAAACAATAAATTTTGCCATGAAAATTTTAAGTTAGCATGATAAAAAAACATTTAAGAGGATTTTGAAATAATTTTAGAAAACCAAGGCTGTAATTTGAAGATATTCATGATAGTCTAGTGGAAGGTATGCATGCACAGTTTAAAGGGATAATTGAGCAAGTCAATTAGTGAAGGAAGTAGTGTTTAGAGTTGTCAACCAATATGAAACCTTGAAAAAGATAGAACTTGTAAATAGGTGTCAGAATGTGACTTTAGAATATCTTGCAACCTCAAAATTTTTAAGATATGCACAATATTGCCTAGAAACATGGTTGGTCAAACCTAAGAGAAGCTAAGGAAGATGAATGAGAGATTGAGTGAAAAGGATAAAGAGTTAGACAACCAAATTTATACCACACGTTGTGTGATATAAATGGTCCTTCAAGATGTTTTCAATTTGTTGTGGGTATTTATTTTTCATCCCAACCATGAACCGTGCAGAGTACATTGTCTTAAAAGACTATACGGGCACTTTGATTGGCAAGAGGATAAATTAATGATATTGTCTCATCTCAAAGAGTTTGATAATTTAATTAATCTTGATTGAAGGTGTGAAACAAGGTACAAGGCATATCAAGGAGCTATTGGAGGATAAAAAGCAAAAAGTTACCTGTTTTGGGTGAAAAGTTAGTGAAGAGCCAATTGAGAATGGTAAGAGAAAGTGGGGTTTTCATGAAAAATGATCAGTTTGTTGATTAACTTGACATTGTGCATGGTGAATCAAGTGTTTGAAAATAGGAGATGGTGATTAGATAAACCATTTTAGTCGAATTTGATAAAAAAATGCATTGTAAGCCATTTTAGGCTTCAAAGGATCCTCATTTGCAGAGCTTGGTGTAAATTTGTTGATTGTTTCCTCTCATCTTGATTGAATGTATGAAAAATGTTATATGGCTTTGCATCACTAAAAATTGGTGATGCGAGGATCACACATACAAGAGTATGGGTGTAGACCCAACCGAGGTTGGGATCTACGAGATTGTGGTGGGATGATATGATACTCATGTGCAGATTTCACTAATACCTCAAGGTTTTAGTGTAACGGTTCGTTACATCCCAAATTTCATTTCAAATTGAATAGTTCAAATAACAAACATTTCCACATTACCAGCCATACATGATTGTTATACCCACTATCCAAATACCAAACATATTTTGCACTTGCTTTAGCAACATTGCAAGTAATAAACATAAAGCCAAAATCTTCATAAATTCACACTTTGTTTATTCATATCAAATTACTTATTTCTACATTCATGTGCATAGTGTATAGATTTTTTACAATAATTACATTGGAGTTGCAATTTATGATACTTTTTTCTCTATGTATGTAGTTATGAATGTTTCATCTACCTCTTGCACAAGATGCATAGAAGTTTGAATTTTTTCTCCCTTTCATTGTAATTGCTACTACTATCTCTTGTACATCCTCTTATTCTTGTGCCTTTGCTATTAATTCCTCTTCCTCTTTTCAGGATTGAAGATGCTAGCTTAAATTATCATCTTCTATTACTCTCCTTAAATGATACTTATGATATGAATGCATAACCACGAGAGGTTTCATCTAATCTATTCATTATTATTTCATGGGTTTGAAGTAATCCCATGAGCTCATCAATAGTGAATATGGATGTTCTTCCTCTTCAATTGCAACTACAATAGATTCAAAAATTATTGGTAAGCTCCTTAAAATCTTCTCAAGATATTATTTTCTCTTCCATTGTCTTACCATAATACCTTGTTAGGAATTTTAGTATGGTAAATATAGTACTACTACAATAATTAGTGAACTACTAGTTTGTTAGTATGGGTACACGTTTATTTGTAATATATTTGGCTAATTAATATACTTGTAGAGTTCTTTTTACATAAACTCTTTCGATCACCATTTTTTTTTTGTTGCCTCGACCCTTGTTTCTTTTGTTCGCTTAGCTCAAAATTGGCTAAGTATGAAGTTGAATGCAGAAGGTGTCCATGTGTCCTATTGGTGAAATCGGGACATTGAGGAAGAGGAAAAGGCCCTCAATCTTGCAACATGCCATCCACATGTCTCGGGCCCAATAACGATTCCCGGTGGGTTGAAAATTCAAAAGCATAGTAAAATACAACGCGCCCTCCATGCATTGCCTAAGTGATCTTCTTAGTAATGAGAAAGAGGAATCCTACCCCAAACTAGCACTCACCCACCACGTGTCTCACAGGTGTAGATTAGAGAATCTAGTTCCAAAAAGACTCTCAAGCAAGCATCCACTCTCCACATGGTAGGAAAGGATTATCACCGACTCCAGAAGTGACAATTGGGAAAATTAAACACAAATAAAAAATATCTCAATAAGTGGTTGAGATATTAACCCAGAAGGGTAAGATCATTGAATGCTACTGGTAGAAACTTTGGTTCTAGATGTTGAAACAAGAGCCACAAACATCTATAAAAGGAGGTCCAATCTAGGAAAATGAGGGAGGAGGAGCTTTTGGAAGAGAAAAGTAGATAAAGGTGGTAAAAGAGTTTCAAGGTTCAATTTTGTATTGGCCAAGCCTTAGTAAGACTCATTTATGTAAGGAAGTTGTAATCTGTGCAACTTTGACCTCATTTATTATTTTCTCTATAAATTGAGTTCTTGTTATGTGAACCATTGGCTTTCATATTCGAGTCTTTCTTTTTGCTGAGTAGTTCTAGATAATTTATAAAATCTATCATGTTATACGCCCTTGGATTTAACTTATCTATTATTTACGTTTATCGTGTGTTTCATCTTCACAAATCGATTAAAACTAAAGTGTTTCTAAAAATAGGTAGATCATGCTATAATTCTCTTCAAGCTATTTTAAAGAATCCCTTTAGATATCTCTTCGTCCCTTTTAAATCTATTATGGCGCATCACCTTGGTTAGTTTTACGTTTCTTTTAAGTTTTCTCCTAACCCTTATCTCACACCACAGAGAAGAGCCAACTTCTTTAAAATATGGAGGTTACCTTAGGGCACATGTCCCACTAACCTAAGGTATCTCGATAGCTCGACAATGCATCTACAAAGATAATCGTCAACAATATCTTTGTCATAACAAATGTATAACAATATATTAATACATGTTTTATATTTTTATACTTACTATAAAATAGGAGGTTGGTTTTCCTCTTGGGATGGATAGATAAAATCCATCCCTATATTGTAATTAATATACAAAAAGTATAGTGTGCAAATTACTTTACTTTAGAAGAATCATGTTTTAGAGCATTTTTCTTGATAGACTCAGGAACACCTATATTATTTTTCTCAAGTAAATGAGTTAGGTGGTTAATTAGCATTCTTATGCATTGATTCTCTTCATGTTTTGACTTATTGCAACATGAACACTTGCACTTCTCCTTCTTTAGTTTAGAATCATAAGTATAGGAAGAAGTACTCATGTAGGATTTGGTTTGGGTCATTCTAACTTCCTTAATAGATTGGTCATTTTTCTCCGATTTACTATCACGTTTCTTCTCCTTTCCTTTACCATTACTTGTTATTAGGGAATGCCACTTGTAATCTATTGCACTCATTTAGATTAACATGTCATGTTCCCAAATGAGTTGGGAAAACATTTTCGAATGAGAGCATATTCCAAGTGGTCCCTAAAAATTGTTTTTGCGGGATGGAAGATGGAACCGAAGATAGATTATTCAGTCCAAGCTTAAAAAGTCTTAAAAAATAAATGCGGCATCCTTCTTATTAATTCCACATCCTTTCAAAAATAGTCTAATGTGGAAAAATTTGGAGATGAAGGCATGTAGGTTATTAAAGTTACTACGAGTAAAACCTAGGAGTTCATTCTTTATCTCATGATATCTTGCATCATATTGTTTTCCAAACATTCCATCTATATTTTTCTTGGCTCCATCGGGTATTGTGCAAGACTCAATGTGAAAGAGAAGGTTGGGAGCAATAGACATACCAATAAGATCTAAGGCTTCGACACATCGGTTGAACAATTTAGATTTATCAATTTTAGATGTCAGTTCTTTCTCCATGACCATAGTGATGTGGTACAACCCTTTACCCCATAGTTTAATCATCATTTTGGATTTCATTTCATGAAATTTAAACAATGTGAGAAAATGAACATTAGAAACATCCATCATAAGGAAAGTGAAAGAAAATGTAAAAAAGAAAATAATTACATTCAAAACCTAAAACAATAACTTATCAACCCCTATTTACAACACTTTATAATTAGTGTGTTGATTACAAGATGGTGTGAAATAGCTTTCCACTCACCTTGTAATTTTCCCGATTGCAATAGCACAATAACCCAAAAATTACCAAAAAAATAAGGCTATCCTAATTAACTTCCACTTAAGATTAATTTTAACCTATTTTGATTAAAAAGGGTCTAAAAACATCTAAGTCCAATAACAAGGAAGGGTTAAAAAAAGGTCACCGAGTTGAGGGTAACTCAAAGCGAGTTGGTGGGAGACTAAGTTGATGGAGCGAGTAAGTGAGCAAGTCGGGATAGTGAGCTTGAGTCGAGTTGGCTCAATGAGATTACAATAACTAAATTGAATTGGTTAAGCATTATATCTTGCAGGAGTTAGTGGTGCATGGGGACCAAGTGAGTTGGACTTGTAGACATGTAAAATGTCAACATGGTCATTCAACAAATAACATACTCATTATACATTAATAATTCCCCATCACTAACCATATAATAATTAATCATGAGATTAATTATTACTATCCCTATTGTCATACCTTCATTATTGTCATTATTCACCCAAAAATCCCATCTCATCCTTCAATCATTTAATCCATTATTAATATTTTGTTATCCTATCATTAATCCTTATTATCTATTTTCTAGGAATTAAAAATTCCTACTCACCTACCCACCTACCCTACACCTAGCTCCTCCATCTAACCACTCCACTAATCAAATTTAATTTCACCCAATCCTAAGCTAACCAAGCCTATATATCTAGAGGATTATATTTCTAGAAGCCTCTTCAAATTTCCCTCTTCCATATTTAAGAATTTAAATTTATTTCCTCCCTCCATTGAATTTTTAATTCAATGGAGGCTTCTTCTAATTTCTAGAATTCTCCAATTCTAGATCTTTCTCCTTCTCACAAATTATCCACCATTGATCTAAAATTTACATGGCAAGATCTCAACCCTCCATTCTTCCTTCCTCTAACTATAAATACAAATGCCAATCTCCACGGAAAACATCCTAGAAAATTGCAAGTATATCTTTGCTCAAATTTTTCTAAAAGCCTTCATATCCATTAAGCCATCAAGAAAAATCATCATCCAACAAGGGGAAGTGCCATATAATTCATCCCAAACTCTTTAAGAAATACAAAACTATCTTGAGCACATCCAAAGAAACAATGGAAGAGATGGAGCTTCTAGGTAAGTGTAAGTATAACATTATTTCTCCCTTTTATCCAACTCAATCGGAGGTAGATGACAAAGTGAGTTAGATTAGGAATTACATTAGTTTTATTCTTGGTTTGAATTTATAACTAATTCAATTTTTGTCTACCTATTAGCACATACCATGGGGATTACCCCTATTTTCATCATTTTTTATCTTGTTTTATCTCTTGCACAGTGCCAAAGTTTTAAGAACTTTTCATACTGCACTTTTAAAAATTCAAAATTTCGAGCTTAGATTCTATTTTCAAGTGTGAAACAATGCCCTGCTCTATGTATTGGCTCATATGCATGTAAAATGATTCCTATGACCTGAACTAACACCTATGTGTTACTTTGGCGCCTTTGCGAGATACATCAACACCTATGTTCTAGCCTTCAAACTCGCTTTTTGCCCTTTTGACTTTTTTTTACCCTTTTCGTCTTTTGTCACAGAATGTCACCTACATTCATAGAATAAAACATATGTGAACATAAATTTGCACCTATGACATGTATTGGAACCTATGCAAAAATTTAGTGCCTTTGCAGATACTTTAACGCCTTTGTTTTGGCCTTCAAACCTCAAGATTACAATTTTTGCCTTATTTTGACCCTATTTTTTGTCTTTTGACATAGAATGACACCCATGTTCATAGAATGGTTCCTATTTTCATAAAGTGACACCTATGATCTGTATTGATGCCTTTGTAAATACTTCAACACATTTTTAATCTTTAAAACCATGTTTTGCCAGTTTTGACCTTTTTCAGGATTTTTCTCATACATTGGTGCCTTTACACACAAAATGGTGCCTATGTCCTAAAGTGGCACCTCATTGTACTTTGGATCCTTTTTCATACTTTGGCACCTATTTCATATCAATTAGTACCTTTTCATAATCACATTTTGTACTTACAACTAACACCAAAATTGTAGACAAAAAGTGAGTTAGTTATAAATGCAAACTAATAATTAAACTAATGTGATTCCTAATCTAACTCACCTATAATCTACCCGTGATTGAGCTAGATAAAAGGGATGAAGAGAGTTAGACCTACACTTACCTACAAACTCGAATACTCTTCCCTTGTTGCTTTGGATGTGATCAAGATAGTTGTTGTATTGATTTAGATTTGTGGGATAAATTAGAAAAAAATTCCCCTTGTTAGATGATGATTTTTCTTGATGGATTAATGGTTATTAAGATTTTTAAGAAATATTTGGGCATCATATTGTTTCACCATTTTCTTTACGTTTTTAAATGACGAAACAAATAGGGTTATGGGCTAGGAGGAATACTTATTAAATGGGTTGGTTGATGGTTGTTGCACGTGTTCTGACTTCTCGATCCAGTGTCGATTGTGAGAGCTTCCTTTTGGCTAGGAGGAACTACTTGTAATAGAAAACAAGACCACAAAAGAGAAGTTAAATGATATATGACAGTGGACTGCCTAGCATATGCTAGTTTCAGGAAGTGTGATACTTCCTAGATGGCTGTCAATCCACTATTTAAAACAAATTAATGTGAGAAATAAGTAAATTCCTATTGTAGTTGATATGATTTAGGTATCTCATTCAAGTACAATAAGCAAATCCAATCACAACAAAGCTAGGCTATAGTTGGATCTAAAGGATGAGGTAACTATCAAGGTACTGGGACTGATCAAGGTCTGATTCTGGGTTGTTTAGGTCAATTGGTAGGAGGTTGTTTGGTTATGTTCTTGGGCAAGGTATAAAACACAGAGACCAATGTCGGTCTTGTATGACCAGTGACGGTTTATGTAGAACTAACGATAGTTATGAGTAACCGGCGTCAGAAGGTCAAGGTATATGAAACTCAAGGAGATATGATTACATGGTTTAAACTGGGATTTGATAGAGATGGTAGGGTGGATAAGGAGGTTTATAGAAGTCTCGGGTGTGTTTAGGTATACACAATGTGGTGAGGATGGGTGATTTTATAGAGTGGGTAAGGTAATGGTTGGCTTACAAGTTGGTGAGGGATAGAAGAATGGACATGTAAAGTGTAGATTAATAACATGAGTAACAAAAAGCTACTAACTGAAATAACAATGCTGGTTAGGAATATACTTACTTGTGATGCAGACTAGATGGATGAATGGTAATGGTAGTTGATCAGAAGGATGGTATTTGGTACCGTAGAAGTGAATCTTGGAATGCTTCCATGAGTGCAATGCTTCTGGATTTGTCTTGATGTCTGGTTATAGGTGTTTAGGTGCGTGAAAAGACTCTGGTTTGCTTGCATGCAGCTCCTTTCTCGTCTCTTGCTCTTAGAATGTGCCAAGCTCTCAAACAAGATTGCTAAGGTGAATAAATGGTAACCGACAATGGTTTCATCTCGACCAGCATCGGTTTAGGTCTGAACGGTTTCGATTAAGGAGGGATTCCCTAGGTTTACTAAAATGGGTAGATCTTTCTAATTTCTTGGGCCAAGATGGTTTGTTCTCATGGATCAGAATGGAAGCTTCCCTTCAAATGAACGGGAATGTGGTTAGAGAAATCTTAGACATTGATTTTAGGGCTAAACCAAATTTTAGCTCATTAAGGCAAGTAAGACTTAGTTATTGTTAGTTATAAAAACATGCCAAGAATAGGTCTAGGGTGAGGTGGCTAGATGAGGTGTCTAGGTGAGGTGGAAATTAGGTAAATTAAGGTAATAAAATAATGAAAGTTGTGAGGATTAGGATTAATTTAATTAAAATAATTAAATTAATATTAATGTGGGGTAAAAGGAGCCGTGGTTAGGTGCCCATGTTTAAGTTGGTTATCCGATCGGGGATAAGGGGAATGTAGCCAATTTTAGGTGTTTAAATTTTCCCCTTTTTGTCATGTAGCTTGTATCTATAAGTGATGCTAACAAAAATAAGAAGTGGGTGCCCCATGTGTGGATGAAGGGGATCCCCCTCAAACTAGGAACTGGTGAGGTGAAAGATGGAAGTGGTGAGTGGTTTGATAAAAGCTGAATGTGGTGAAAAGGAGCGTAGATGTGGGTGACTGTGGGAAAGGGTAGAGGTCAAAAATAGGCAAACAGGTAAATTGGCTAGGGTTAAAGATAGTGGCACTTAAATGCACACACATGTTATAAATTGTGACACGACTCTAGGTTGAAGAGCTTGCAAACTCTACATCATCCAAGGTCATTAGGTTTATCCGAACAAGGTTGAAGTGATTCCAGATATCCAAGGCATAGGATATGGTGTGGAAACACAATGTAGGTCAGGTGCAGGAACATTTAGGTATGTTCCGGTACACCAAAGGTTGGGTCAAGATAAACAACATGGAAATAGGCAAGGTAAGGTCATTAGGTCAAATAACATGGGTAACAAAGTGTCACAAGGTATAGCGTGCACATGAGTTTACAGGTCACTAACAATGTTCCGGGTCTAGGGAGCTAGGTCACGACATGGGTAGGGCCGAGGTATTGGTAAAATAACAAGTCCCTAAACGTAATTAAGGACAGGATAGGTAATGTAGGCTTGGAGGTAGGTTGCGATAAGGGTGGGTAAGGTCAAATGGTGGCGGGGAAGGGTAAATTTTGGTTAGAAATGGGGAAAGGGTATGGACAGGAGTATGACATGTAAGTGATGCCACCATCTTGAACCGGTGACGGTCTAGAAACTGACCGTGGTTTATTAAGGCAACGACCGATTTCGGTTTAGGTACAACTGACCACGGTGTGCTAGGGCATAGGACCGATGTCGGTCTAGGTATAATTGATCGGTTAAGTCGGTGTGGGTATATAAAAGAGAAAAATCCATATAATACAGATTCATTTGTACATTTTGTCTTTTGTGAAAATGACGAGAGCATGAGAATTTTGTGTCGTGTCGAGAGGAAAGTATGTGGGGGCATGTATCGAGCTAAGGTGGAGAGGATCGGAGTTGATTAGGCAGTCCGGGTAGATGGGTCCACAAGATTGGGCAAAGCGAGGGGATTGGTAGAGAGTTTAGAGGTTGATTGGGACATGACGAAGGTAGGAGAGGGTTCAGGTGGACCACCAACACAACAACTAGACGTGCCACCTCGGAGGTGGCGTCAAGACGAGGTAAGATCTAATCTCTTTGTTGTTTTGGTTATATGTAGAGGGGAACATGGGGTCGGGGGTTTGGGTAGGGTAGAGAATTTGAAATTTGGGGTGAAAATGGAGGCAATGAGGGAGGGGGAAGTTCTAGGTGGGGTAGATAGGGGTGGGGAGGGTTTTTAGGTTAGCTTTGGGTAGGGTAGAGTAGGTGTATAGGTTAGATTAAATTTTTATGAAAATAGGGGGTTTTAATGTATTTGGCCTTATGACGGTGACCGAGCACTAGTTAAGGGTTATCCGACGTCGGTGGTATTTGGCCAACATCAATCAAGTAGTAGGTGACTGATGTTGGTTGCACGTGACCGATGACAATCACTGTTGACCAAGTGTCGGTCAGATTTTTGGGAAAATGGGTCAATAGAGAGAAAAGGTAAGAAGTAAGGATATGTCGGGAGGTGTAAAGGTAGGTTTCATGAGAGGAAAATAGGGGAATAAGTATAAATGGCATAAATAGATTGGTCTAGTAAAGGGGTAATCTGTAGGGTGGGTGGAATAAGTAATGAGGGTTGGAAACGAGGTTTATTAGGTAAGGAGTGTGTTTGGTATGGGGGTTCTGACAATAGTATGTTTGGTTGGATGCAGGCGAGGGATCAATTACAGATGTAGGATAGGGTACTGCCTTTATTGCTAGATGTTCGGGGAGATGTGATTGATGAGGAGTGGGGGCACGTGGTCAAGGTGGGTCTGATTGGGATTCAACATTATAGGCGTATAGCTCATGATCTGAGTTTGATGGTCACTCTCATCGATAGATGGGATTCCGTGACCAACATGTTCTATTTACTGACAGGGGAGATGACTGTGACTTTGGAGGACGTCTATAAGATTTTGTGATCTGCTAATAGTAGGGGCACATGTGTATTCTATTTCTTACAAGGTAGCAGAGGAGTTGATGCTAACAAGTATTTAGGGAGGATGGCGGAGAAAAGGTTTCATAGCACCATCCCGAGCTATGGCAAGATGTACATAGCTCATCTAGAGGAGATGTAACTAATAGTTTTGATTATGGAGGTAGTGTGTTGTTTCGCATTGCTAGATGTAGAAGGTGGGAGATTCCCACGAGCATTGATGGGGGTCCTGCATGATATGATGGAGGATAGGACACCTTCGCACAGGCACCTACGTACTTGGTACATCTATACAGGGAGCTATGGGCCTACAGGAGACTACAGATGTTTAAATTATGTTGCACGTTTCTTCTTCACTGTTGGGCATACGAGCACATTGTATGTGTTCATCCGATTGGGTTACCCTGGCTAGATGCATTTGAGCAGTGTGCTTTTGAATTGGTTACTGCACGATGGGTGCCAGTTGGTGGGGTGCATCGGGGGGTGAGGGCTATGCATGATGTAGCCCACTATAGGTAGATATTAGAGGGGTTGTCTGGTATGGACATCATTTAGAGGCCATATGTGGGGTTTCCATCATATAGGCATATGGCCGATGAGCTAGATGGACTACAACTACTATGATGGATAGAGGGGCGCCATGCAGGAGAGCACGAGATGATACCCGTTGATAGGGTTAGATGGTAGTTTTGGTTACCGCAAGATGTACCTCCACCATTCCCCAAGATAGAGGGATGACATGGAGAGGCCTATGCCTCTACCATAGCCGACCATGACAGGCAGGAGGAGCATGGGTGGTTGAACAATGGATTGATGATGCCGGAGTTATGGATGGGTACAAGTAGTGGTGGGCAGCATGGCTGCGAGCCATACTACTAAGCCGAGGTATCCAGATTTAGCCACCATCACTATTTAGAGGACACCCTACATGGGCGAGTGGTGGCTACCCTGGTTACACATTTGGGGATAGTGCGAGGGCATTGATAGGATCAGAGGCATAGGTGGCCACATTGCGCAGGCATAGGTAGCCACTCTAGAGCCCAGTAGCTCGGGGGACGGAGTACACCTGCAGGGTGGGGATGGGGATGGGGTATAAGTGGCATCCCTATAGGCATAAATTACAAGTTTTGCGGACAGTTTTCCATTACACAAATGTAGGTTACCGCCCTTCATGCCTAGATACATGCAAAGGTACAAGTTCCCTCAAGAAAATCATAGCACGAGGGACAAGGTCCCTCTTTACAGGTACCAGTGGGACAGGGTCGTGAGAGCGCAGGCATAGGGGCAAGGCCGATGGCTCCACCATGGCGAGTCTTGATAGGTAGGTTGAGGGATGCCTTAGGCAAGGTAAGGGATTATCAGGATATTTTGATGGCCGCAGGGATAAATTTTCTATCCTATGGGAAGTATAGAGCAGCACTGGCCTTAAGTGAGAGGACCAGGTTGTGTACCCATAGTGTAGAGAGTACAGGGGGACCAGAGAGCCCTAGGACAGGGTTAGGGTGAGACTACTAGTGCATGGAGGGCAGCTCTATGTGAGGGGCCATTAGAGGACAAATCAAGGTGAGGTGGAGAGAGGTTGGCAGGGTACCCCATTGAAGAGGAGACAAAGGAGATTGATGAGACAGGATGGATATCATGTGGGGTGACGATTAGTCATCATTGATGATCAATGTATCTCGTGTTTTTGACATATTTTTGATATGTATACCGGCCTGCATGCCAAAGATGGTGAGGATGTAGATGAGATTTTTTGTTATTTTTGATCATATATTGACTGCATGCTAAAGATGGTGAGGTTGTATATGAGAGATTTTGAGAGATTGTGATTATTATTTGTATCTATGTTCACATGTATTTTTACATAGACTTTCCGATTTATAGATGATGGTATTTATAGTATGGATGGTGTACTTGTTTTAATTTTCATTGCTATATATATAGGTGGAAATCAAGTGGATTAGGCCTGATAGAGTCAAGGTCGTGTAGGCATGGCAGAGTCGGAGTTGATGTAGGCGTGGTTGAGTTAGGTTGATGTAGGCGTGGTTGAGTTAGGTTGATGTAGGCATGGTTGAGTTAGGTTGATTTAGGCATGGTGGAGTTAGGTTGATTTAGGCATGGTTGAGTCAGGTTGATTTAGGCATGGTTGAGTTAGGTCGATTTAGGCATGGTGGAGTTAGGTTGATGTAGGCATGGTTGAGTTAGGTTGATTTAATGTCCAAGTTTTTGGTAATATGAGAGACAAATGTTGATGTATATACTGGGTATGGTTTTTAATTTCCAAATTTGTGCCATAATGGAAATGTGAAAATGATAAATGGATAATTTGATGATGTAATAAAATGTGTATGAGTTGATGTTTATTAGGTTTAATTTCCAGCTATTGATATAAAATGGAAACTAACTAGGGTAGAATGTGAATAAAAAAGGAAAGGGGGAATTGGTTAGGGTAAAGAGTGGCCAAGCTAACCTCCAAGGGCCCCATGCCCTCGAAGTGCTGCCTACATAGTCCCGACGAAAAGGGACCTCAGGCTGATGTAGTTCTCCCATAAGCTAGGGAAGATTGTGATGAAGTAGAGGAATGGATTGATAGGTGTTTAGGCATGGGTGAATGTAGGTCATAGGCATGATTGAGTGGTTGTTAAATATAGGTGTCAATGAGCTGGTCTTGTATAGGATAATCAATAAGTAATGAGGAAGGTGGATGGTAAGAGGTGGTAAAAGAGCCACTTAATTGATAAGAGCCCTAATGAGTTGATCATACCTAAGAGGGGCTCATGAAAAAAAAACCCTAAAGGCGCTGTATAATGGACCATTCTAAAGGTGAAGAAATTCACATTGTCATGAACTGTCACATTTGTAGCAAGTCCCTTGAGTAAAGAGGAAATTAGGCAAAAGGTAAGGAGGTGAGAATGGGTGATTGATCTTAACTTAGTGTATGATAGTGTTTTGTCGGAACAAGAAACCAAAAATCAAAAACAAGTGAGCCCATGAAAAAAATTTCATCCTTTTCTTCATTTGTTTGTTTATAATAGACTGATCAATGCGGGAAGTCTATATGGGATGAGTATATTATCTCCATGAGGTCTTCGTGAAGTTGATCAATGCGGGAAGCTTCTGGATATTTATTACATTTTTGTAATGACTTTATATAGTTGTCCTTCAAGGGAGCAATCTATTTATAGTGGTGGAATTAGAGTGAAGAGATGTCCCTTTTGAGGGAGTCATATTTTGTTGGAAGTTTGACTCAAGGAGTTGTATCCCTTTTTGTTTTTGGATGTTTAAGTCATGGACAAGACTATAGAGGAAGATTAGGTTCTTGTTTAGAAGACAAGACCGTAGCACACAAAAATTAACTATGAAAGAGGTGGTTTTGAGTGATGAATGACCATGGGATTCCATCTTGAAGAAGACAAAAAGTATCCATGAGAATCATGCTACGAGTAGATCCATGGTACTCATATTGAAGATAGGGCTGAAAGGTGATGGGAATCACATGATTCTTTTTGAGTCACAAATCCTCAAAAATGGGTAATATGGAAGGTGAACAACGCTCAAGGGACGAGTGATCAACTGACAAAAAGTGATATAGGACTTGATATCAACAATAAAATGGTCAAAGATGCAAGGTCTTAAGGGGTTCAGGTTTGGGTTTACCTTTGAGTGAAGATAAATGATAAGCACCTGATCTATAGGGATGGGTAACGATATAGGGTCCAAGCTAATTAGGAGCAAATTTGCCCCATTTAGTTTTATCGTCTTTGGTTACATGTTGATTTTCTTTTAGGATGAGGTTTCTGACCTGAAAGGTTTGTTCATGAACACGTTTTTCATAGGCACGTTTGATATTTTTTTGGTAGATTTGGAGATGGTCAAGAGCATTGAGACAACGTTCATCTAATAACTCAAGTTGCACCAAATGATCTTGGAGAAATTCGTCATTGTTGAGCATGTTTTGTAATGAGATGTGGAGAGATGGAATCTAGACTCGAGAGGTAAGAAAACCTTGGTACCGTAGAGTAAAGAAAGGGTGTGGCGGCCATCAAAGTAAAAATACTAGTATGATAAGCCCACAAGGCAAAAGGATGTGCATAAGCCAATATTTCCCAAGTATTGTTGACTACCTTCATAAGAATTTTGTTCAAGGTTTTATTGGTTGATTCGGCTTGACCATTGGTTTACAGGTAATAAGGTGATGAGAAACCGAGTTGGATGCCAAAATCATCACATAGTTTGCGTAGAGTTTTGTTTTTGAATTTTTTTCCGTTATCGGTGATAAGGCGGTGAGGAACACCAAAACGAAAAATGATGTGATGGTTGATGAATTCACACATTTTCTTAGATTTTTTAGAAATGAGAGGAAATTGAAATATGTGCAAATGTGGAGTCCCCCTGTCACCTTTGTGATAGGAATGATGTTAGAAATCCATTGGGGATAATCAATGAGTAGAATGAAGGAAACTGAGAGAAGGCGCTAAAATTATTCTTTGACTAGAAGAGCAATGCGAGGATGTATTTTCCATAGCTTTTGTTTGATGGGTTTGGTATTAGGGATGGTTATAATATTGTGGAACATGATTTTTGGGTCAATACTAGGCATATTGGCTTAGGACCAAACAAACATGTTGCTATGGTCCCAAAGGAAAGAGGTGAAGGCTTCCTGTTTGGTAGCATCTAAGGATTGGCCAATCTTTAGAATGTGCGGGTCGTCCTAAGTGTTAATGTTGATTTTGATTTTGATTCGTTCAACATGTTTTGAATTTTGGAGGGTAACAACCAATGACTATAAGAGTATTCTGCACCAAGGTAGGTGAGGATGGACTCATCATCCTAACATTAAATGACATTAATAGAAGGCGTATTGTCATCGATCATGCCAAGATACAGGAATGGGAGAGAAGAGGGAGATTTTCCATCACGTTGATAGGTCAATGGTCCCAGGGAAATGGTGTTTATGAAGATATTTTTTTGGGAGGAATAGATTCGGGATCTATGGACTCGTGGGTGAAGATGGTAATGTGGGTGAATGAGATGGGGAAGATTTCCCGTCTTAGATGAGTTCGACGTGAACCTTCTTGGAGGGTGGAGCATCAAAACCAATGCCACTACGGTCATTGTGTTTATGAGAGGTACAGGAAATGACAATATGGTGACCATGTTCATAAAATCCAAAGCCAAATCCTTTACGCACGCACTGGGGTGGAGGAAAGTGTGAGTGAAGTGGTAGTTAGTGAGGGAGTGTAGGTCATACGAAAATGGTTAATCTTAGGATGGAGGTTCAGGTTTATAGATGGCAATATCAAATCCCCCATACATTAGATCGGTGTTAAGATGGGGAGGTCCATAAGGAAAAACATCACCGATGTAGATGTCGTAGCTAGGGTGTTGACGTAGATTCCCATACTCTTGTGGGGTGAGGAAGGTGTCGATATTATATAGGCGGTATTCCCCAGTGAGGCATTGAAAAACACCTTCTAAGGGATCAATAGTCGGTATGTGGGTAGTGGGGATAGATGGCTCACTAGATGATGGGGAAACATGTGCATCAGTGGTAGAGGCTACAGCTATAGTGGGGATAACAAGGTTAGATGCAACAAAGGTAGTGGCAATTTTAGTGGATGGGCTTGTAGGTGAAGGTGAAGTAGTGATAGTGGCAGATGCCTTGACCGGTACAAGCACATAATTGGGCGATATAGTATGTTACATGTCTTGAAAGGTGATGAGTTGGTAGGGATGGTGTAATTATGTCCCTCATGTTCAATTTTGAGGCAACAATGTAAAGTTGAAGGGACACAACCTATGACACAGATACAAGAGTTGAATAAGCAACAAGTTATAATGGAACTCCCCCTCTAGAACATAGAAAAGTTTCGGGGGTGCGGGGACCCACACGGACATGGAGAACAATGGTACCTAGGGTAGAGGTAATGGCGTCATTGAAGGAGTGCAACATATCCAGTTACCATACATGCGGTTAGCGAGGATTCACATTTGGTCATATGCATGGGAGGAGATGATGTTAATGCTAGCATCACCATCGATCATAACATGTCTTATGTGTATATTATCAATAAAAATGGAGATGGAAAGAGTGGGGTTGGGGTCATCATTTGGAAGGGAGTGATCTCTTCATCGAAAAGCCGAGGGTGACCACTTGGCGAGTAGGTGGAGGTGTAGAGGAAGGCAATGATGACTTAGTGAGAGAGGCTACGTGGTGAGGGGTAATGATGGAGGCTATGGTTGTGGGGTCATTTGGTAAGACTTGATAGATTGAAGGACCACCTTGAGGGCTTGACGATGTGACTCGAGGTTTGGATGAGGTCATATAAAGACATTTTGAGGGGGATTGGTGTAGTAATTTTAGCATTGTGTGATGAGTGACTCCATCGAAATAGGATAAGCGAGGATCTCGAATGGTGACTTTGGGTATGGGTACAGATGGTATGTTGGGTACCGGGTTGGTTGATGGGCCAGTTGCTTTTTCCTTGCCCTTGTCTTTCTGAGCATAGGTGGAAATGTTGATCATGTTAATTTGAGGGGAGGTGGATGAAGAGGGTGTGTCATGGAAGGTATAGTGGTATGAGGGACAAAACCCTAGTGGGGGATACAATCCTTGTGAAATGAGTAGGGCGCATTGGCATTTGGGTGGTGGTTTGGCCAACTCTCTTATATGGACCATGTTAATCTCGAATCTCGGGGTGGATCAAAGAGTTGTGGGGATGGAGATTTTGGTCATTGAGTAGGTAATGGGCGAAGATATGTGGGAATTGGTAAAGGTGAAATGGGGTCCTCATCAAGAATATCATCTTCATCAAAATTTTCTTACGGAGAACAAGAGCAGTTTTAAATCCTTAGTTTTTTTCTACATCGTGTCCTAGTACACGATGGTAGGCACAAATTTTGGTTTCATCAAACCATTTTGGTTTGGGTTTGAGTGGTTCGTAAGGTCTAAGAGGTGGTAATGTGATGACAGAAGTTTTGAGGAGATTGATTAAGATTTTGGTGTAGGATCCTAGTAGTGGATCACAATGGGAGGTGAATGTGGGTTTGGGTGTAGGTACAACTAATTGTGGAGGAAGAGGTTTTACAAGAGGGGGGATGAGTTGGTTTTCTATTTTGGTGTGTGAATTTATCTTAGGTCTTGGTTACATCTCGCTTGGGTATGAGCAAGGTAGAAGAGCTAGTGGCGAGAATATTTGGTTGGTTTAACTACCTTATTGGAGGGTAGCAAATTTTTAGCTTTAGGTTACATATTTTTGGGCAATGATGATACATGTGTACGAGATGTGGAAGGAAAAGCAGATGGTGGAAGAGGACGGGTTACCCACAGGGGTAACCGAGGTGTTGTGGAGGTGGGTGGTGTAGGTTGGGCAGGAGGCGTGAGTGAAAGAGAAGAAAGTGTCATGGGTAGTGAAGAAGTTATAGATGGTAGTGGAGGTATGGGTGGTAAGAAGGTTATGGGTGAGTGTAGAAGTTACGTGGGTCGCTTGGGTATATTAGAGGTTTGTGATGAGGAAATGGGTTGTTGGGTTCTTGGTTTACCGGTGGATGGGGGTTGCTTGGCCAGGGTCAAGGGGTGAGGTCCTAGGATGGACGGAAAGGGTGAAGGTGATAATGGTGTGGTAGGTGAGGTTGGTGTATGAGGCCTAGGAGATTGGATCTTCTTTTTAGGGGCCGAGTAAGTTTAGCATTAGTTTTGGAAGATGTGGCTAAATCTAATTTGATGGGTGGGTGAGTAAGGCTAGCTTTCGGTATGACCCCCAAGGTAGTGATAGGTTTAGGTAAGGGAGATGATATAGGCAAGGGTAGGTGTTTGGGTGTAGATGTATGTTGGGTTATGGGTAGAGGTGTGAGTTAGGCCATGGGTGGTGATGTGGAAGGTGTTGCAATAGTCATAGTTGTGTTTGGTTTGGTTGCTCAAAACACTTTTGGATAGACAGTGGAGGTTTCGGCAAGAGGACAAGCGCATTTGTATTGAAACAGAAGTAGAAGGCATCCCCAAAGTAAGGCTCTATTGACATATTACATGTGATTGGCCAAGCGTGAAAATGGTGTTATTGTAAGTAGGGCCGACATGGATTGAGTTGCAATTCCTGTAAAATGTGTTTGAGACACAAGGAAATGGCTAGCCTCAGAATCTATGGGTAAGAGAGCCGAAAGTAGATTTGCGGGCTCTTGAAGGTCCGATGGTGAATGGTCATCTAAAGGTAATGGTATTCCTACAGGATCCTCTATGGGTAGAGGAGAGGATGGGCCAGACAAGGTGGAATCTCCTTGTGATGGTGTAGGTGGTGGACATGCATCTCCTATGAGTAGGAGAGGTGCCACTGAAAACTGCTTGGAAATTTGAGGGGTCAAAGGTGGCATGCTAATTATAGGCTCTTCCACGAGTGAAGGAGAAAATGAAGGGGGTTCCTCTATGGGTGGAGGATTAGATGAAATAGGTCCTTGTGTAGGTAGTGGAGCTTGGGCTAAGATTTCATCTATGGAAGGAACATGTGGCAATTGGGAAACAAGCTGATATTTCATTAAAAATAGTGTGGAACTTTTGGACATTGCTATCATTGTTTGAAGTGTCACCAACTTGGTTGCAAGATGGGGCATGATTAGCAAATGGCTTCTTAGAGATATGTAGCTTTTAGTTAGCAGGTGTATTCAGACTATCTAAGACTAGATCTTCGTTGTCTAATATTTCTTGGATGATATTCTTGAAGGTGATACAATTATTGTTCGCTATGACCTTTGACATGATGATAGTTACAAAAGTCATGTTCCTTATACCATGCAGACATGGGTCGCTCAGGTCAAAACCAGTATGTGGTTTTATAGGTGGAAGGGTAATGGCACCAGCCTTAACAATCTTTTCCAAAATAGAAGAGTAAGATTCTCCTATTGAAGTGTACTTTTGTTGCTCTTATCTGAACTGGAAAGCTTGGATTGTAAAGAGATTAGAAGGAGGTTTGGCTGGGTTTGATTGATGAGGGGACCAGCCTTGAGAACTACGACATTGGAAGATCCTTTGGGTTTTGAATAGTTGTTTTGGGGTTTTGAAGATGAAGAAGCATCATTTTATTTGAACACAATGTTCTTGTTACGAAGTTGAATTTTCTTCTCTTCGATAACATGAATTTCCAATTTTGTGCCATGGTGAATGCCTCATCAAAAGTGTGAAAATTTGCACCTATAGAGTTGGTGAGATGTGTCTCATGCAAGCCCAAGTAAACAACTCTATGAGTTCAGTTTAAGGTAATTGAAATGTGAGATGGTTAATTAGCTGCGCTTGTGAGTGAAAAAGTCGGTGATAAACTCATCATGTACTGTCATGTGGAATAAAGATCTGTCATGGTAACCTTATTAACAATGTTAATGGAGAAGTGATCTAAGAAGGCTTAGGCTACTTGATTAAACGAGTAGATGGAGTGTCTTGGTAGCCCACTGTACTAGTCCAAGGCGAGTCTGTCGGGGACATCGGGAAGGTTCATAGGAGTAAAGCGTCGTCATGGGAGATCAAGTAACACCCATGTTTGAAAGACCAAAAATGCTGTTGTGGGTCTTCTTTACTATTGAAACAGTTAAATTTTGGAATTTCCCAATGTACAAGGTATGGGAAAATAAGGATGGATGGATGAATGGGCTCATTACGAGATTTAATCATAGGTGAGAGAATTATGCAAGCCTAAAAGCTCGACACTTCTAGTGTCTGCATCCTTTCCATCATTGATTTGATGAGGTCATTAGCTAGGTTGTGGTGGAAGGGTTCCTCCTGTGGCATAAGGGGGCTGGTATTGAACATGTGATGTGGGTGGCATGCCATTGTATGGTGATGTTGAATAGGGAGGTTGAGAATAGGGGACCGATATAGAGTGTATATATCCAGAATGGGTGACAGATGAGATAAGGGGTTGTTGATAGTATGTGTATGTAGGTGGGATGGTCATAGTGACTCTAGTAGCGATTGGGGGTAGTGTTTGTGGGATGGAGAGGACAAGATTCTAGAATGGAGTAGGGGTCACTGAAACCATGGGCAATTGTGTTACAATGGGTATTTTTGAGATAATGGGTGCAGACGGGGTTATGGTCTAGGTGGTTGATGAGGGGACAACAGATACTATAGGTGTGAGTGATACTATAGATGTAACGGTCATAAGCGGGTATGGGTCCTAAGCCGTGAAACCACCGGGGGTGAAGCAGTGAAGGTAACACTTGCATTATTAGAGGCTGATGAATGCGAAGCATGAATAAGGGAAGGAGAGATGAATAAAAGCATGCCATATATCAACTGACATAAGGAGTCCCAAGTGGAAGAATGAGAAAGGTAGAATTGTAAGGACGCGGGATTCTTATCAAGGAGCCATGTAAATTCCTCTTCACCTGTAGTAATGGTGGTAGGTAGGGTTAGATCCATGGGTGATAGGACAGAGGGTGGTGAAGGACTAGGCAGGAGTGGTTGACAACTCGCATGAAATATAAGAGCGTTAACTTGGCTATGAGTCAACACCATGTGAATGGATGTATGTCAGGTGATGTTGCATCCTACATGTGACACAGAAAGTAGCAAAAATGAAGAAAATAGGTGTTTATAGGTAGATTTGGGTAATATATCAGTTGATGTTTAATATAGGGTAACCGACACTAGTTAAGGATGACCGATGCCGGTTAAGGGGTAACCAAGGTCGGTTACTGTGAGGCAAGAACAATTTTATCAAATGAGGAAAATACTGGTGATGATTAGATGAACAAGTTATATGATGACTATTTATCAAAGAAGAGAGAGTACAGAGACTCACAGGAACTCTAACAACAAAGAAAATGAAATAAGGGTTCTTTTAGGCAATTAAACCCAAAAGAACAAAAAACCAATGCCGGTTCACTGTGAAAATTGGAAAGATGTAGAAAAATGGATTGTTATGAATTTTAGTGAGATAAATAATCAACCCAGAGGTCTGGAGATGATGCAATGAAGCCCTGACACACTCAGAAGAAGTCATAATACTCCAACTGTGATTGTAGAGTGTGTAAGGCAACAAAATGGAAAAATGGAGAAGTGTATCCTCACACCTCAAAATACACATCAATCAAACACTAAAAATATGTACCTAACAAGTGATTTTTAATGTGTTGAGCTTATGCTATTTAGAAGACTAACTCATGAATTTTAGAATAGAGTTTTTGGTGAGGAAGGCTTCCTACGAAGAAGGATATCTAAAAGGAGAGGTTTTAGGTATGTTATGGTGGGGGTGGGCCGTCCTCTGAGATGATGAATCGACAGAGGTAATGGCTGGGGAGTACCTACCAATTAGATCATGTGATCATTGAGAGGTGTTCCTAGGTAAGATGTTGTTTAAGAAAGATGTGTATATTTCAATTTTGTACAAGTTAGGTAAGACACGAGAGAGAGAGGATGTGCTTTCTACGATTCATTGTGTCAACCATCATTGGGCATGAATTCCAACATATAGGTTTACCTCATTTTAATGTGAGCTAAAAAGAAACAAATCAGAATTTAATGAAACCAATTTTAATCCCAAATCAAAAATATTACATTTGATGAAGAAAAAATATGAATAAGAGAGGGTATGCTCTTTTACTAAATGAACAAAGCAAGAAAGAAGAATGATTCCTTTTAAATGCACCAAGAGAAATGTTTATTTTAGAGCAATTAGAAAGAAGAGAGGATTACTAGGGAAGAAAATTACTGTGTAAGCCTTTTAAAGGGAAACAAACATGTAACTTTCACCTAGAAATGAAGAAAATGCAATAGAAACCTTGATGGGTCCCACCGAGCGTGCCAAAATGTTTCACCATTTTCTTTACGTTTTTGAATGACAAAATAGATAAGGTTATGGGCTAGGAGGAATACCTGTTAAATGGGTTGGTTGATGGTTTTTGCACACATTTTGACTTCTTGATCTAGTTCGATTGTGAGAGCTTCCTTTTGGCTAGGAGGAACTACCTGTAATAGAAAACAAGACCACAAAAGATAAGTAAAATGATATGTGATGGTGGACTGCCTAGCGTATGTTAGTTCCCAGGAAGAGTGATATTTCCTAGATGGTCATCAATCCATTGTTTAAAACAAATTAATGTGAGAAATAAGTAAATTCCTATTGTAGTTGATATGATTTAGGTATCTCATTCAAGTACAATAAGCAAATCCAATCACAATAGGCTAGGTTATAGTTGGATCTAAAGGATGAGGTAACTGTCAAGGTACTGGGACTGGTTAGGGTCTGATTCTAGGTTGTTTAGGTCAATTGGTAGGAGGTTTTTGGCTCTGTTCTTGGGAAAGGTATAAAACATAGAGACCGACATCGATCAGTATGACCGGTGACATTTATGCGAAGCCCACGATGGTAAGGTCGGGGTATATGAAACTCAAGGAGATCGATTACGGGGGTTTGATCTCGGGATTTGATAAAGATTATAGGGTGGATAAGGAGGTTTATAGAAGTCTCATGTGTGTTCAGGGATGCACAGCAAGCGAGGATGGGTGATTTGGTAGTGTGGGTAAGGAAATGGTTGGGTTACAGGTTGGTAAGGGATAGAAGAATGGGCATGCAAAGTGTAGATTAATAATAGGAGTAACAAAAAGCTACTAATTGAAATAATAATGTTGGTTATGAATATACTTACTATGATGCAGAATAGATGGCTGAATGGTAACGGTAGTTGATCAGAAGGATGGTGCTTGGTAATGTAGCAGTGAATTCTGGAATGCTTCGTGAGTGCAATGCTCTACGGATTTTCCGATGCTTTGGTTCAGGTGTTTAGGTGCGTGAAAAGACTCGGGTTTGCTTGCATGCAACTCCTTTCTTGTCTCTTGCTCTTAGAATGTGCCAAGCTCTCAAACAAGATTGCTAAGGTGAATAAATGGTAATCGACGATGGTTCCATCTTGACCAGGAGTCGGTTATGGGATTATGTAGGTTTACTAAAATGGGTAGATCTTTCTAATTTCTTGGGCCAAGTTGGTTTGTTCTCATGAGATCAGAATGGAAGCTTCCCTTCTAATGAGCGGGAATGTGGTTAGAGAAATCTTAGCTTCCCTTCTCATTGATTTTCGAATGAGATCATATTCCAAGTGGTCCCTAAAACTTATTTCATGGCATGGAAGATGGAAATGAAGACATATTATTCGGGTCCAAGCTTAAAAAGTCTTTAAAAATAAATGGGGCATCCTTCTTAATAATTCCACATCCTTTCAAAAATAGTCTCATGTGGAAAAATTTGGAGAAGAAGGCATGTAGGTTATCAAAGTTACTAGGAGTAAAACCTAGGAGTTCATTCTTTATCTTGTGATATCTCGCATCATATTGTTTTCCAAAAATTCCATCTAGATTTTTCTTGGATCTCGGGTATTGTGTAAGACTCAATGTGAAAGAGAAGGTTGGGAGAAATAGACATACAAATAAGATCTAAAGCTTCGATACGTTGATTGAACCATTTAGATTTATAAAGTTCAGATGTTGGTTCTTTCTCCACAACCATAGTGATGTGGTACAACCCTTTACCCCATAGTTTAATCATCATTTTGGATTTCATTTCATGAAATTTAAACAATGTGAGAAAATGAACATTAGAAACATCAATCATAAGGAACGTGAAAGAAAATGTAAAAAAGAAAATAATTACATTCAAAACCTAAAACAATAACTTATCAACCCCTATTTGTGACACTTTATAATTAGTGTGTTGATTACAAGATGGTGTGAAATAGTTTTCCACTCACCTTGTAATTGGTAGAATCTACACAAGAGTGGATACCACAATGTATTTCAATGCATGAAAATGAAGTGACATTGTAACAAACACAAAAATATTAAAACTAGGAAGGAGAGAGAAACCTAGAATTCTATGTGAGAAAAAGTGTCGCACGTTTCAAAAAAATCTCCCTTGCTAGAAGGTTATGGTAGACACACTCACTAACCCACAATTGAAGGAATCAAATTACATAAATTTTCCCATTAGCAATAGCACAATAACCCAAAAATTACTAAAAAAATAAGGCTATCCTAATTAACTTCCACTTAAGATTAATTTTAACCTATTTTGATTAAAAAGGGTCTCAAACATCTAAGTCCAATAACAAGGAAGGGGTAAAAAAGGTCACCGAGTTGAGGGGTAACTCAGGCGAGTTGGTGGGAGACTAAGTTGATGGAGTGAGTAAGTGAGCAAGTCGGGGATAGTGAGCTTGAGTCGAGTTGGCTCAATGAGATTACTATAACTGAATTGAATTGGTTAAGCATTATATCTTGCAGGAGTTAGTGGTGCACGGGGACCAAGTGAGTTGGACTTGTAGACATGTAAAATGTCAACATGGTCATTCAACAAATAACATACTCATTATACATTATTAATTCCCCCATCACTAACCATATAATAATTAATCATGAGATTAATTATTACTATCCCTATTGTCATACCTCCATTATTCTCATTATTCACCCAAAAATCTCATCTCATCCTTCAATCATTTAATCCATTATTAATATTTTATTATCCTATCATTAATCCTTATTATCTATTTTCTAGGAATTAAAAATTCTACTCACCTACCCTACACCTAGCTCCTCCATCTAACAACTCCACTAATCACATTTAATTTCACCCAATCCTAAGCTAATCAAGCCTATAGATCTAGAGGATTATATTTCTAGAAGCCTCTTCAAATTTCCCTCTTTCATATTTAAGAATTTAAATTTATTTCCTCCCTCCATTGAACTTTTAATTCAATGGATGCCTCTTCTAATATCTAGATTTCTCCAATTCTAGATCTTTCTCCTTCTCACAAATTATCCACCATCGATCTAAAATTTACATGGCAAGATCTCAACTCTCCATTATTCCTTCCTCTAACTATAAATAGGAATTCCAATCTCCATGGAAAACATCCTAGAAAATTGTAAGTATATGCTTTGCTTAAATATTTCTAAAAAAGCCTTCATATCCATTAAGCCATCAAGAAAAATCATCATCCAACAAGGGGAAATGTCATATAATTCATCCCAAAAATTTTAAGAAATACAAAACTATCTTTAGAACATCCAAAGAAATGATGGAAGAGAATTGGAGCTTGTAGGTAAGTGCAAGTATAACATTATTTCTCCCTTTTATCTAACTCAATCGGAGGTAGATGACAAGTGAGTTAGATTAGGAATTACATTAGTTTAATTCTTAGTTTACATTTATAACTAATTCAATTTTTATCTACATATTAGCACATACCATGGGATTAACCCTATTTTCATCATTTTTAATCTTGTTTGATCCCTTGCACATGCTGTCAAAATTTTAAGAACTTTCGTTGCCGCTTACCCCTTAAAAATTCAAAATTTCGAACTCGATTCTATTTCTAGTGTGAAACAACGCCCTGCTCTATGTATTGGCTCATATGCATGTAAAATTGTTCCTATGACATGAATCAACACCTATGTCCTACTTTGGTGCCTTTGTAGATACATCGACGCCTATGTTCTAGCCTTCAAACTCGAGCTTTTTTTCCTTTTTGACTATTTTTACCCTTTTCACCTTTTGTCACGGAATGTCACCTACATAAATATAATAACACATATGTGAACATAAAGTGGCACCTATGACATGTATTGGAACCTATACAAAATTTTTAGCACCTTTGCAGATACTTTAACACCTTTATTTTGGCCTTGAAACCTCGATATTACATTTTTGCCTTTTTTCAACCCTGTTTTTTGTCTTTTGACATAGAATGACACCTATGTTCATAGAATGGTTCCTATTTTCATAAAGTGGCACCTATGATCTGTATTGGTGCCTTTGCAAATACTTCAACACATTTTTAATCTTTAAAACCATGTTTTGCCGTTTTGACCTATTTTCAAAAAATTTCTCATACATTGGTGCCTTTACACACGAGAATGGTGCCTATGTCCTAAAGTGGCACCTTCGGTGTACTTTGGATCCTTTTTAATACTTTGGCACCTATTTCATATCAATTAGTACCTTTGCATAATCACATTTTGTACTTACGACTAACACCAAAATTGTAGACAAAAAGTGAGTTAGTTATAAATGTAAACTAATAATTAAACTAATGTGATTCCTAATCTAACTCACCTATAATCTACCTGTGATTGAGCTAGATAAAAGGGATGAAGAGAGTTATACCTGCACTTACCTACAAGCTCCAATGCTCTTCCCTTGTTGCTTTGGATGTGATCAAGATAGTTGTTGTATTGCTTTAGATTTGTTGGATAAATTAGAAAAAACTTCCCCTTGTTGGATGATGATTTTTCTTGATGGATTAATGGTTATTAAGGTTTTTTAAGAAATATTTGGGCATCATATTGTTTCACCATTTTCTTTACGTTTTTAAATGACGAAACAAATATGGTTATGGGCTAGGAGGAATACATGTTAAATGGGTTGGTTAATGTTTGTTACGTGCGTTCGACTTCTCGATCCAGTGCCGATTGTGAGAGATTCCTTTTGGCTAGGAGGAACTACCTGTAATAGAAAACAAGACCACAAAAGAGAAGTTAAATGATATATGACAGTGGACTGCCTAGCGTATGCTAGTTTCAAGAAGTGTGATACTTCCTAGATGGTTGTCAATCCACTATTTAAAACAAATTAATGCGAGAAATAAGTAAATTCCTATTGTAGTTGATATGATTTAGGTATCTCATTCAAGTACAATAAGAAAATCTAATCACAACAGGCTAGGCTATAGTTGGATCTAAAGGATGAGGTAACTGTCAAGGAATTGTGAGTGATCAAGGTCTGATTCTAGGTTGTTTGGGTCAATTGGTAGGAGGTTGTTTGGCTCTGTTCTTGGGCAAGGTATAAAACATAGAGACCGACATCGGTTTGGTATGACTGGTGATGGTTTATGTAGAACCGATGATGGTTATGGGTAACCGGCATCGGTAAGGTTAGGGTATATGAAACTCAAAGAGATCTAATTACGGGGGTTTGATATGGGATTTGATAGAGATGGTAGGGTGGATAAGGAGATTTATAGAAGTCTCAAGTATGTTCAGGGATGCACAGAAGGTGAGGATGGGTGATTTGGTGGTGTGGGTAAGGAAATTGTTGGGTTACAAGTTGGTAAGGGATAGAAGAATGGGCATGTAAAGTGTAGATTAATAACATGAGTAACAAAAATCTACTAAATGAAATAACAATGCTGGTTAGGAATACACTTACTGTGATGCAGACTAGATGACTGAATGGTAGTGGTAGTTGATAAGAAGGATGGTGTTTGGTACCATAGAAGTGAATCCTACAATGCTTCCATGAGTGCAATGCTTCTGGATTTTTCCTGATGCTGACTGTGGGTGTTTGGGTGTGAAAAAAGACTCTAGTTCTGCTTATATGCAACTCCTTTCTCATCTCTTGCTCTTAGAATGTGCCAACCTCTCAAATAAGGTTGTTAAGGTGAATAAATGGTAATCGACAATGGTTTTGTCTTGACCGGCGTTGGTTTAGGTCTGACCGGTGTCAGTTAAGGTGGGATTCCCTAGGTTTACTAAAATGGGTAGATCTTTCTAATTTCTTGGGCCAAGTTGGTTTGTTGTCGTGGATCAGAACGGAAGCTTCCCTTCTAATGAGCGGGAATGTGGTTAGAGAAATCTTAGGCATTGATTTTAGGGTTAGAAAAAATCTTAGCTCATTAAGGCAAGTAAGACTTAGTTATTGTTAGTTATGGAAACATGCCAAGAATAGGTCTAGGGTGAGGTGGTTGGATGAGGTGTCTAGGTGAGGTGGAAATTAGGTCAATTAAGGTAATAAAATAATGAAAGTTGTGAGGATGAGGATTAATTTAATTAAAATAATTAAATTAATATTAATGTGGGGTGAAAGGGGCCATGGTTAGGTGCCCATGTTTAAGTTGGTTATCCGATCAGGGGCTAAGGGGAATGTAACCAAATTTAGGTGTCTACACATATACTTGTAATTTTCTATAAAAAAATCCATAGATGGTGGCACTTCTATTTATAGTTAGAGGAAGGATAGAGGGTTGAGATCTTGCCATGTAAATGGTAGATAATGGTGGAAATTTTGTGAGAAGGAGAAAGATCTAGAATTGGAGAATTCTAGATAATTGAAGAAACATCCATAGAATTAAAAATTCAATGGAGGGGGGAAATATATTTAAATTTTTAAATATGAAAGAGGGAAATTTGGAGAGGCTTCTAGAAATAAAAGCCTCTAGATTTAAAGGATTAGTTAGCTTAATATTAGGTGAAATTAAATGTGATTAGTGGAGTAATTAGAGGGAAGAGCTAGGTGTAGGGTTGGTGTAGGGTAGGTGGGTAGGAATTTTTAATTCCTAAAAAAGATGATAAGGATCAATGAAAGGATAATAATATATTAATAATGGATTATATGATTAAAGGATGAGATGGTAATTATTGGGTGAATAATGAGAATAATGAAGATATGATAATAGGGATGATATTAATTAATCTAATGATTAATTATTATATGGTTAGTGATGGGGAATTAATAATGTATAAAGAATATGTTATTTGTTGAATGAGCATGTCGACATTTTACATGTCTACATTTTCCCTCTTTGAATGGTTATTACATAGAAATGATCATTCAAAGAAAGAGAGATGACACGATAGATAGTGAGGGTGATGCCCCCTCGAGGGGTTAGGAAAAGAGGAAACAAGTCGGTGATCACTTAAAAGAGGAATGGTCCAATGGTAGTAGATGAGTGAAGTTTAAAAGATAGAAAATTACGAGTAGAGAGTAAGAAGATTGGAGGATTAAGAGGATTATAAGATGTGAAGAGTGCGATTAGAGGAGTAGAGGATTGAGGATTCAGAGGAAATAAATTAGAGGGTAAGAGGATTGGAGGATTCAGAGAATTAGAAGATGTGAGGGATTATATTAGAGGAATAGAAGTGGGAGATTGAAGGATTAGGAGATATAAGAATTTTGAGCAGAGGATGCCCTAGTCAACAATGCATGACAAGGTTGAAGATTTAGGATTGTTAGATTTAGAAGATGCCCCAGTCATGGGGATAGGGTTAGATGATTTGGGATTAGAGGATGCCCTAGTCAAGGGGTGTGGGTTGATAATAAGATGATGGATTGGATGGTGTGAGATGTTTTGGGTGAGAGGGATTAATTTTGGATGTTAAGAATATTATATTGATTGAGAAGAGGGTTTTGAAATAGTGCCAACCGAGGGGTGAGAATAGTTCTTGTGGGCCTTATATTTTATTAATGAAGTTTTGATTGGATATCGTGATAAGAAGATTGGATAATTAGTTGAGCGATGAGTAGGATGGGGATTAAAAGATCATGATAGAAAGGGGTGTGCTTCCATATGTACCCAAAATGATCATCATTAGTAATGTGATTAATGTGGCATAGAGAAAGGTGCACCAGGGTATAAAGACCATGGTGACTGAATTGCCAAATACCCTTGTCCTCATGTCATTGGAAAAATTAATATTATGATGGTCCTCATGTCATTGGAGAAATTAATATTATGATGGTCCTCATGTCATTGGAGAAATTAATATTATGATGGTCCTCATATCATCGGCCAAAATGTAAATGTAGATAAACAAGCAAACATATAAACAAAAACACACACCGCATTTAGATTTCGGATTTGTAAATAAGTTTGTGGATGATTTTTTTTTTTTTTTGGATTTTCTTATAGTTTTTTTATTTTTAGATATTTTGATTTTTAATAATTTTTTAATTTTTTTGGATGTTTTAGATTTTTTTAATAACTTTGTTGATTTTTTTGGATTTTTTTAATTTTTTATAAAAAAATTATTTCTTTGGATTTTTAGTAATTTTGTTGATTTTTTAGATTTTTCATAGTTTTTTTAATTTTTTTTATATATATATATATATTTTTGGATTTTTAATATTTTTTTATACAAAAATGCTTTTAATCCAAAGCTATGAACCGAAGGAAGTTAATGGGTTCCCCACCCTTACAATATTCTAATAAAAACTAGTAGAAATAGCTAAATCATACACAAACACCCTGGTGCCAAAATGAAAAACGATGTAAACATATAGGCTTACAAAAATCTAAACAACCCAGGAACTATAAACATTTACTAAACTATAACTATGCTCATTAACTAGAAACCAGGCTTAGAATGTCAAGTCCAAAACTTCCTTCTTCGTATTGGGCTCATCCTTAGGAGCTACCAAACACCCAAGTTTCTTCTTGAAATTCCTGCTTTCCCCTAACCCTGCATGAGCCACCCTTAGCAGAAGATTATAAGGGGATTTGTCTTTTTTCCAGCTATTCAAATTTTCTCGATAAAGGACCAATGGAGGCTACAAAAACATCAAAATCTAGAGGTATGAGCCTCACCGGTCCCTTTTGTTTCATTCTCGCAAGCTTTATGAACACAGATCACAAACTTCCACAATTTTGCATTCCTTCTCTCTAGCTCTTCCACGAAAACTCTATACACCTCCCCGTAGACTCCACCAAGGAATATTGGTTAAAGGCCAAGGGGGAAATGAAACCCTCGAAAAATTCTTACAAAAAAAAAATGCTTAGGAAAGATCACACATGACAAGAAATCATAAGGGCTTCCTCCTTATTTATTCCTATCAATAGTAGGTGATAAACAAAGATGGATGCCACCTTCGCATTGACTTTCGCACCCTTTCACCACCCCGCAAGTAATCCTCACCCAAGATCCTCTTAACCGCATTAAAAATTACCCCTGAGCCCATGCATAAGATTGAATGCAATAAACTCGGGATATATGGCTATAAAAGGCCATCTCTCTCGCCTTCCCTACAGATTTTTAATAATTTTGTTGATTTTTTGGATTTTTTATTATTTTTTTATTTTTGGATTTTTAATAATTTTTTGATAGATGAGAGGATTTGGTCAAGATAGGAAGAAACATGAGGAAAAACAGACAAATGGGGTGGGAGAAGGGATCCTAGAAGTTGTTAGGGCATCACAATGAGATATAAAAGGGGCTTTCGGGGGATCACACAATGAATCATTTTATTGCACATAGTAGAGAACGCGATCCCTTGAGAGAGCATGATGGCCTAGAAGAGGATTGTTGATCACCAAGTGGACTAATGAGGAATTACCAAAGTGACCGGAAATAGATGGACGTGGGGTAAGTACCATGTGATTTTTTATTATTTGTAATGTTTGCACTTTTTTAGATTTTTTAGGGTTTTAGGGTAATATCGGACGTTAGGGGTGTATGAAGTGGCATGCTATTTAATGTGGCACCTATGCACCAAAAATGATGCCTATGCACCAATCGTAGTGCCTATGTGGTGAGGGAGGGATATAGTTTGGTGCATATGCACTTGGGATGGGATATGAATTGGTGTTTTGTTCTACAGATCGGTGCCTTTGTGGTACATTAGCGTCTATGTAGGAGTTTTGGTGCATATGTTATAAATGGTATCACCTATGTTATAGGGTGTTTGGGATGAAGTATATTAGTGCTGTGTGCTAAGTGGGGAACGAGAAATGGTGCCTATGTTGTGAATTAGCTCCTATGTTCCAAAATGGCACCTATGTATGAAATGACACATTTGTCGTAGAATGGTGCCTATGCTTATGAAGTGGCACATATGCTATAGTGTTTGGAGTTAGATTTTTGTAGAGTTAATTATTGAAAATATGGATTAATCCAATGGGTAATGATAGGTGGGGGCTAATATACATTGCTTGATATGTGCAGGATGTTTTAGGTGTTGTCATGACAGTTAGACATCGATGTTCACCACCTTGAGACATTGGGTTTTTATGAGGAGGTGAAGGAGGATGAGGCTTCAATTTTGCACATGTTAGTACTGCTACATGTAGCGAGGATGTCGTTTATGTGGGAAAATTGAGGCTTATTGAAGGCATTGGTAGAGCAATAACACTTAGAGATGAGTACATTTTGGTTACCTATAGGAGATATGAAAGTGACATTAGAGGATGTCTACCATATATATCGGATTCCCGTGGAGGGGGAGCGGGTGGTATGACATAGGTCAAGGCTTGGAGCACGATTGAGGCTGTTGAAAGATGTAGAGGATGTACCCTATCTCTGGGGTTATGGAGAGACCTAGGAGTTTATTTTAGAGAGGGGTACATGGAGCATGTTTCGATGCTACTCTACTCCTTAATTAGTTGCATTTTATTTCCAGGTGGTGGATGTTGGTATTTCAGTGTTGGGTTTGAAGATGTGGTACACACTATGTGGCAATTCGAGACAATGTTTGCATCAGCTCGTATGATATTAACATGGTTATACCGCAACTTACACAGAGTGTCCTACCGAGGAGGTAAGATAATGGGAGCATGAAACCCGTTGTAGATACGAAGTTATGATCATATAGCTGTGAGTAGGCCGATTGTAATCGATAAATCGACGGGTTGGGGAGCCTTCGTATGTTGGTGGTATATACGCTTGGGTAGGAGGGAGCATTTAGAGGAGATGGGTTGGGTACAGGCATAGGATTGATGAGTTCGGGTAGGGATATCACATGACAACCATACCGAAGTATGAAATGTGGGAGGAGATTAAGTCCATTTGCGGAGGATCAAACATCATACTATTTAATTGGGGTCAACCATATATGATAGATTGATATCATATAGATTACGTGTTGCGACAATTTAGCATTATTCAAGATATTTCTATAGGCCATCATTTGTTTTCATGGATTGCACAAAATTCAAAGGACTAAGGTGTCGTGATTCCAGCGGATGTGGAAAGGGACATTTTTGATGAGTTGTAGATTGTCCCATAGGCACCTTTACCAGTTGTGGAAGATCTTAGTACAACACATGCATATGATGAGTGGTGGCAGGGATTAGGCCAGCTAGATTAACACATAAACTAGGTGGGATGATATTTGTTCATGGGCGCCATCAGGTATATAGGGGTATGCCACAAGGGTAGGAAATAATGGTATATAGACCACATGGATAGGTAGAGGAGGAGCTATAATGGGTGCCACCTATTATTATATTGGGTGGTCCTCTAGTCTAGTAACCATAGGGGACGGGATGCACTATCTAGAGGTCTAGATAAACATGAGGTAGAGGTGATGGAGGTAGATGATTATATGGGGCCATTACAGATGGTTGTGCCACCATAGGTGGATATAGCAGACCATCTAGTATAGGTGTTATACGGATAGGGGTTGCATGATCAATAGGTGCATTAAGGTCAGGTGATACAGTGTCGAGATGCAAGCTCATATTGATAGGTTGGAGGTAGAGGCCTGGATATAGGCCGTGGAGATAGTAGGGTTGCGGGCAAGAGGCATATATCATTTGTGAGAGATATGTGATTTGAGATGAGACGCTGGTATGTTGAAATTTTGATGGGTTAGGAGGCGGGATGAAGGGATACATAGATTACTTGCTTTACAATGGGAGTTGACACATATATAATAGGTAGTGGAGGGGTTGAGATGGGAGAGATATTGGGCCCTATGGAATCGAGATAGGTATCATCATCAACGTGATGCTTACAGGATATATATGACCCTTTCGATGTATCAATGAAGGGGAACGATACATAGGGTACATCTTAGAGAGTAGGATCGACGACATCTCCTAGTACTTCTCAAGGAGCGAGAATAGATGACGCCTCGCACAAGTGCCATTACATCAAGATCGGGTTGTATTAGAAGAGATACGATATTATGAGGGTCTTGTGGACCATCAACCTGTCGAGGCACAACGTTATGCAAAGTATCTAGTAGATAGGAGATCGGGATAGCCAAAGGCATATGGGAGTACCGCTAGTGTCTTACAAATGCGACCAAATGGGGTAGGTATGATACTAGGAGCTCAACACAATGATGAGCATCAAATGTAGCCGTTGGAGTAGACTATGTTTGTATTATATCATATGTATTTTATTGGATATTTGATGATGACTATGATGGTCACATTTTTTATGTATATGTATTGATGATACACGATGTATTATTTATTTTTTGATGAGGTACATGATGAGTTACAATGATGTAGTATTTTGTCATTTTGTATTGATGATAGTGATGATGATTTTGATGATATTGATGATGACATGAGTTGATGTGGTTATGATTTATGAGTTTATATGTGATTATTATGATGATGATGTTGTTGATTAGATGATGTTATTTTATTTTTTGTTTGATGATATATGATGATGGTACATGGTGATGATGTCATAGATGAGATGATGATTATTTACTTTATTTTTTTGTTATGATGATGTATGATGATGGTATTGTAGTTATCATGATGATTTTGTACATGTGGATATAGATGATGTGATGTTTTTTTAATAATAATTTGTTGTATTGATGTATAAATGATGTGATTGATGATGTTTTTGAGGATATATTGATGATGTTTTTGGTGATATATGTTTATGATGGATAGTTTTTATAGTTGATGTTTGGACAATGTTATATGATCATGGGATATGGATATGATGATGATGGTTTGTAGATTTGTAGGTATTTTTAGATGATTAGATGTGATAATGTTTATTTATGATTATGGTTTATATGGTGAAGTGTGATGTTTAGATGGATGGATTGCATGGTTTACGATGAGATGTATCATTATGTGTTGTAGTTTTTGGTATTTTATTTGTTTATATGGATGATGTGATGATTTTATTTACATATGGTAAATGGGGTAGATTTAATAAAGAAAATTTAAAACAGAATTTGACTTGTACAAATATTTACAACACAACCGCAAATTACTGCAAGAAACAAGGTGGAACAATAGAGAGAGAAATGAAAAGTAACTACGAAGGGATATGAGTGATGATAACAAATGGATGGGAGGGTTGGGAGAGAAATGAATGCCTCAGATCTTACAAGGTTCAAATTCATTATCATTTGAATTAGATTCTGCTTAGAACTATAGTTCCCCAAAATTTGACCATATACAATGTGACCTTAGCTAGGATCAAAATAGTGTTCATAGTCATAATAGGTCCCGCTTCATGGTGAGGATCAAGAGAAGTATGGATTTAGGACTGTAGGACATGGATTTAGACAAAAATATGAGTAGGAATCAATGGGTGTGGCCCTAGTGTGTTGATTACATTTATATGGTACTAGCAAAGATACAATCTTGTTTACCATAGTGTCGGGAACCGGTTTTCACCATGGTACTTGCCCAAGGTGTCACCAAAGTGGTTTTCAACGTTAGAAAAATTATTTTGAGTGGTGGGAACTTAGGCATAGAATCATTTTAGATGCATGATGTTCATAGGATCTTCTAACTCATACCCATCTTGAGTAGAAATATTATAAGCACTCGAGCCAAACTTGGTGATGATGACGTAAGCTCGAGCTAGTTTGGTTCAAACTTTCCTTTCTTTTCATGATCGACATTAGTATTACACTGGTTTTATTTTAGGACTAGATCACCAAATTCAAATTTATGAATTTTGATGCACTTTTTGTAGTATCTCATGAGGCGCTTTGATAATCTTTGAGGTTGTCCAAGGCATGAAGGTGTTTCTCATCTAATAACTCAAGTTCTTGTAGTCAATGCACATGATAGTCTTCATCGTCAATGAGGTGTTGGAGAGAAATGCGAAGGGATGGGATCTTGATCTCAATAGGAAAGATTTATTCAGTGCCAAAGAAGAGGGAGTATGGAGTGGATCCATTGGGGGTACAGATGGATGTGTGATAGGCCCACAAGATAGGATATATTTTTATATGCCAATCTTGTCCTACTTCACTGAAAATTTTACCAAGGATGTGCTTTAGTGTACGGAGGAAGTTTTGATAATCTTTGAGGTTGGCCAAGGCATGAAGGCATTTCTCATCTAATAACTCAAGTTCTTGTAGTCAATACACATGATAGTCTTCATCACAATGAGGTGTTGGAGATAAATGTGAAGGGATGGGATCTTGATCTCAATAGGCAAGATTTATTCAATGCCAAAGAAGAGGAGTATGGATTGGATCCATTGGGGGTACAGATGGATGTGTGATAGGCCCACAAGATAGGATATATTTTTATATGCCAATATTGTCCTACTTCACCGATAATTTTACCAAGGATGTGCTTTAGTGTTTTATTAGATGCTTCAGATTAGCCATTGATTTGTGGGTAATTTGGGGTAGAGAATTTTATCTTGATGTGGAAATGATCACAAAGCTCACAGACTTCTTGATTTTAAAATGATTTTCTATTTTCCGTGATGAGAATAGACAAAATACCATAATGAAAAATGATGTGATTAAGGATGAATTTGGAGATTCATTTTCCAAGTAAAATAGGTAAGTGGTATGGATTCAACCCATTCAAGTGAATTATTCCATGGTAGTAATGATAAATTTGTGATCAGTATACATGCATAGGCACAAATACAGAGCATGGGCACTGTTTCATGCTAGAAATGAAATCTGAGTTGGAAAATTTGACTTTTGAAGGGGTAAGCTAAAGTGACGAAAGTTCTTGAAACTTTGACATCTTGTGCAAGGGATTAAAAAAGATTATAAATTATGAAAAATAGGGGTAAGTCCCATGGTGGGAGCTAAAATGTAATGCAAGAAAATATTATCTTGTGAATGTAAGAAAAAAAAATTGTTCTCCTACTCTAATCTTCTCAAACAAAACCTCAGATAGAGAAATGGATGGAAAGAAGGAGAGATAATATAATACCGAACTTACCTACAAGCTCCAATGTTCTTCCCTTGTTTCTTTGGATGTGCTCAAGATAGTTATTATATTGCTTCAAATTTGTGGGATGATTTGGACAACACCTCCCCTTATTGGATGATGATTTTTCTTGATGGCTTAATGGCTATGAAGACTTTTTTAGAAATATTTTGGCAGCATATACTTGTAATTTTCTAAGATGTTTGCCATGGAGGGTGGCACTCCTATTTATAGTTAGAGGAAGGAAGAATGGAGGGTTGAGATCTTGCCATGTAAATGGTAGATCAATGGTGGAGAATTGGTGAGAAGGAGAAAGATCTAGAATTGGAGAATTCTAGAAATTAGAAGAAGCCTCCATTGAATTAAAAATTCAATGGAGGGAGGAAATATATTTAAATTTTTAAATATGAAAGAGGGAAATTTGGAGAGACTTCTAGAAATAGAAGCCTCTAGATTTAGAGGATTGGTTAACTTAAGATTAGGTGAAATTAAATATGATTAGTGTAGTGATTAGATGGAGGAGCTAGGTGTAGGGTAGGTGGATAGGTGAGTAGGAATTTTTAATTCCTAAAAAATAGATAATAAGGATTAATAATAGGATAATAAGATATTAATAATGGATTAACTGATTAAAGAATGAGATGGGATTTATCGGGTGAATAAAGAGAATAATGGACGTATGATAATAGGGATGATAATAATTAATCTCATGATTAATTATTATATGGTTAGTGATGGGGGGAATTAATAATGTATATGTTATTTGTTGAATGAGCATGTTGACATTTTACATGTCTAAAGAGCTCCATCATGTGATGAGATTGAAAGCATGACAAGGTGGGTCACTTAGGGATTGATGCAAGGTAGCGTAGTGAAACGACCGTGTTGGTGGCGATTTGTGTGTGTGAATGACACAGATTTGGTGAGTGAGATGACCTAGCAAAATTAGGTGGCATACAATTGATCTCTCGGGAGTCAGGTGGGGCGAACTATAAGAAAAGTAGGGTCCAATGTAAGGGTGATGTTGATCCGGGTGTGGGTGCATACAATGACCTAAGATCAAGTTACATAACAAGCTAGGCTCAATGTAAGGGCGAGCTGATGGGGAAAAGCAGGGTTTGAGGGACAGATGCAATGGGGCGAGTTGATCACTAAGTTAGAGAGAATATTTGAAGCTGATGTGGCTAAGTGAGAGACAGGGTGGGTGAATAAATTTTGAGATGGGGTAGTGTTAAGAGGAATATGGAAAATCGAGCAATTTGAAAGTGAGTGAGGAGTTGGGTTGTAGAGAACAACAACAAGTAACTTGACGAGCAGAGGGAACCCAAGTCGGTGAGTTGCAAGGATAGAGATTCTAAGTTAGAGGAGATAACTTATCTAGGAGCTCAAGTGAGTGGAAGAGATCATAGAGGCATGTGAGATCAAGATGAGAACTTATCCAAACATGGGGTGAGATGGGTTGTAGGGAGAGTTGAGATACATTTCAAACCAAAAACCAAACCTTCAAATTTATAGTCTCCACTTAATTTAGTCTATATTAACCAAAGTTGGAGGAAAAATCCTTGAAACCTACACATGCACAAAACAATAAAAAACACCAAAAAAACTTGACAAAAACCTAGATTATCCCAAATAATCCCAATATTGCACAAAACCAATGTAGATGAATAACTTGTACTTAGATTTAATAAAATCATGAAATTGAGAGTAATCATCAATGATGAATTCAGTGACAGGATTACTGAAATTTGAGCTCTTATACCATGAAAGAGGGCATGAACATCATCTATAATGTGTGCACATTGATAAAGTTGCACTCCAAATGAAAATGCAAATAAATCCAAGTAATTATTAAGAAAAAAATCTCAAGGAACTTGTGCATACAGAAAAGGTTTACTCATGCTTATAGATCAAAAATGAAAGGTACATAAAAGGAGTGTTGTGTAACTAAAATTTTGGAATTTTTATACCCAAAAAATGGGAGAGGGGAGTTATAATGTAAGAATGACATGTAACTCCTATATGATATTTACATTACGACACATATGGAAGACTTTATGATAGAATTTGTCAGTCATCATATAACTCCCTAATGACTCATGTAATACCTATGAATCACCTAAGTGAGATGACTCACCTAATTGAGATGAATTACCATGGGAGAGGGTAATTAACATAATAAATAAATAAAATTTGAATAATATCCCCTCTCTCAAATATTTCCTCTCAAATTTGATCCAAGTACCATCAAGTATTCAACAACATGTTCATTTCACATAGCTTTAAAGTGACATCACAAGTCATTTATAGTTGGTGGTGCGATATCATTTATTTATTTATTTACAAACATAGTTGTAATTGATTGAATTTGATGGCACATCATGAGGTTTAATAAGAAGTATCAGAATCTTGGATGGCTTCCAAATTTTTGTCATAGTAGAAAAGAAGGTGTTGTGCATATTCATTCATGTGTACTTTTTCATTATTGGTTGTTAGATTATAGCTTCTCTCGTAGGGAACAAATTAGGAAATTTCAAGTCAATAAATCCTTATGTATTATATTCATTAATAGGAGATTGACCTATATGAGGGCATTCTATGATATGTTTAGATGTATCATCCCTCATTTCCAAAATCCTTCTAATTTCTGCCAATTTTGTTCTTCCATTTTGTAATATTGGCACAAATGATGATTTTTGATATGAGATGTATCATCGATATGTATATGTTATCACCGCATGTTCTAACATTTCTATATGATCAATTGACAACTCATTTATTACATTATACTCTATCTTGACATCTCTCTAATATTTGTCATATTTTATTTTATATTCCAATGCTCTTACAACTTGACTTATTATGACCTGATCAATCATATGTTTTTTTAGTCAAATCTACATCTGTGTGACAATTGATATGTCAATAGTTTGTACCTTATAGGTTATTTTGATGTAGGAGCATCACTGTATATAGTTCAATTCTAGGTATTTCATAGTTCAATAGGTGTGTAGGATGTCTTAGGATGCTCTTGGGTCCTATTTAGTCTACTTGGACTTATAATGATGCAATAGGTGGTATTTTGGAGGTTTCCCTCAAAAATCCACATTCAAATATTCAAATAAGCTATGTATACAACCTAGGCCTAATTTTTAGTGTGTTAGTCATCTACGGGCTTAATATAGGCTTAATGTTAATGGAATAAATTTTTCATATCTTGAACACTCTCTCTTGACTCGTACTTAAGTGTAAACTCATTATTGTTATCTTAGCCATGTGTGAGTTAGGTGGTGAAAACCTAACTCACTCTCATACTTCATAATGTGCATGAGGAATTCGAATGGGGGTGGTTGTTGAAGGTTGGAAAGATGGTTGGAGAGAAGATAATATCACTTTAATTGAGCTTAGGACTCAAGGAGTTATGAAGTTCATTATTTTCATCTAATGTAAACCTCCTTCTTGGTATAAAATTGTGCTTTGAATTTGTATTGTGTTATGATGCATTATGAGTTGATAAACTTGGCCTAATATTGTTGAAATATAATGGTGAACACACCTCATATAGGTATGAGGTGTGTAGGTCAATAGAGAGATAAAGATGTCCGAGAACAAGGGAAAATGACAATGAGGTCAGATTAGCACAAGAAAGATAGATAAATTGTGTTAAGAGGTATGATTATGCATGATGTTTGTTAACATGGTGTTTCATAATATACCATGATTATATAGAGGGTTATAAATGTGTATGAGATTTGTAAGCCTTCAAGGGATTTTATAGGGAGTGAAGCATGTAATGTCTACAAAGAAACCCTTATAGTTGTCATACCCTATTATGAAGGGTTTTATAAACCTTAATGCACAAAATTATGTAATTAGAAACCATTATAATATGTTACAAATGAGGAATGAGAATTACTTGAGCTATGCAAGGTATTTGAGCCATACATAGTTAGAACGAGTCAAAACATAAACCTCAATGAGAAGTTGTAGGCCTAAATTGTATGTACATAGTATTTGAAAACCTAGGGAGATGGGTGTGGGTGAAATTCTTGCATTTAAGGACTAGAAATGAATTAGTAAACCCACATGATTAAATCATAATAGAATTCTATATTTTTAAGATTAAAAACAAAAAGATTTATTTAATAAAAATAAGTAAAAAATTCCCAAGACATAATTCCTTAAGGCTTTATAAAAAACACATATATTTGGGGGAGTGGTACGGTTGTCCTATTTTCCCCATACATGTTAAAACCCTGACCCCACATTGTTTCTCATCCCATGACCGCCCCCATTTGTTGTCCTTATGGCCATGAAGCCCTGCAAGAGTCACCCTTGAGGTCTATATAAAACAAAGCGGCCAACACACACACACACACACATACATATATACATACATACATATGAAAGAGGGTTTGAAATCCCACAAGCGAGGATCACGAGGGACAACATGCACATCAACAGACATGTAAATCACAATGTGAAGAGATCTTAGGAGGAATGAGCATCAACCGAATGTGCATGCAAAGATTCGAAAAATGGATAGAACTTGGTTAAGCCATAAAACTCTCCTCTATCTCATAGATCGAAAGACGTGTACATATAGGAGGTGTTGAGTAATCCCCAGTGCTGCAATCATGACAACTCAAGTAGAGAGGGGGAGTAACTCCCAATGATGCATATGATGCACTGACGCGTAAGGGAATCTCATAATGACCCCTAAATGACACATGGACCTACAATCTCACCTAAGTGAGATGACTCACCTAATGATGTGGAAAATAATACACACCAACACCCCCCTTCATCGTAACTTAGGATGAGGTGGCAAGTCAGAAACGAGAAATGGGTCCCGACACAAAGCCTGATGAGGTACCCATGCACAAGAAAAAGGTCCCAAGCAGTGAAGGAAAACCCAGTGGGAAAAACATCCACCACAAGAGAACAAAACACTCTCTAATCTAAGAAAGATGCCAAATATGGGTCCCAGCTCTAGACGAGCCTGAAAAGGTACCCATGTACAAAGAGGCAATCTCTCGGAAAGAAGAAGAAGAGAGAAGAAGAGGGAGATGAGAGGAATGCAGAAGATGCCATGGACGGATCTGAACTTTGCAGCTCTAGGAGGTCTCCCAGAAGAATGTCAATGACGAGATCCTCTACCTCTGGACTGAAGAAGAGCCACCCATAATGAACTATGTGCCTACCCTTAGGAAGGACAGAAATGACGTGCTAGAAGTTTGCCCACTCTACGAAGGAAACCAAAGGCAAAGCAACACGAAGAACTCTGAGTCTGGTGCACTAAAGTGTGACATAGGTCTAGCGAGTGAGTGCCAAGGAACCGAAGGTAATGCCACGTGCGTAGAACTATCAAAGTGAAGAGGAACACCCATAGAAAGGATGTCCAAGTGATGTGAAGGGAACAAAACATCCTCCACAACAAAAAAAGGGATCCACAACTGAGGGTGGATCAATGAAGGTCTCTGGAAATGTGGAAGTGACATGATTCCGGAAGGGGCACTCCCAACAATAGAGATGACGAACTCCTCTGAAACACCTGTAGATGGATGGGAGACCTGTAGTGCATCACAAGTAGACTCTGCGAAAAGACAACTAAGGTTAGGTAGATAGTCGTCCCAATGAGGGGGCTCAACAAATAGAAGAGTGATGTCAGATAGGTATGAGTCATCCAATGAAGGCAGAGGAGTGGAAGGGGCCTCGCACACTGGAAGTGGAAAGGAGGTGGGTGTGATGGTGGTATGAGGCTGAGTAGAAGACTTCCGATATCTGATGAGATGTGGGGGTGACAACAATGTCTGGAATAGTGAGAGAAAGAGGAGAAGAGTCCTTTGTAGTACTCTCAACATCAGAACTGGGTGCACAATCCTCATCATCAGAAGTAGAATCAAGCGAGTCTATGTCAATGGAACTGCCATCACACAAAGAAATGGAGGAGACAATTGAATCAAGCAGCAGAACAATGGCGGCAGTATGTGAAGGGTCTCCATAGAAGGATTGAAGAATGCTCCAGACATGGTGAGGTGGATCTGATTGTGCCACGTGAAACCGGAGAGAGAACAAGATACATGTATCATCATGTGACCATAGATGTGGTCACAAGTGTCAAGAAATTCCTCTAGATGACGATGAGCAACAGTGCGCAGAACGGCCCAAGCAAGAAGGGTAAAAGACCCTCGTGGGCAAAGTAACGTTCCATGGAAGCATGCCAGGCTGAATAGGTCTCTCTCCTGGTGAGAAGTGGCGGAGGCTGTAAGGTAATCCTATGATGCTCATGTCTGGAAAGAGCACTCTCCATGATGTAAAATGAAAGATGTAAGGTGCACGAAAGTAAGACGTCGGACTTAGCTGATAATGTGTCTACGTGCAAAAACCCAAGAGTACAAGCAACCCCCCAGAATGTGGCACTTTATAAAATTAGTGTGTTTACAAAACTGATAATTCCATCACGTAAAGTGCAAAAAATCATGCAACTTTGACTAAGGAAGTGCTTAGAAATGAGCAACGAGTCAAAAGTTATGGCATTAAAATGATTCCCGCAACTAATGGAAAAATACACTAAACGCTGCAAATGCATTAAAAAAGTGCCCGAAATGGATGCAAAGGGTATCGTGTGGGTACCCATTGAAATGGCACATGAATTTTAGATAGGGTTTATTTTGACCTGCAAGGGGGTTAACCTCCCGCCAACCTCGGACCTCGCCCTCCGGCCGACTCGTAGGAGGGTTGATAAAACAAACCAAATAGCCCAAATTTTTACAATGCCAAGAAATGTTTTTTATTTAACCACCTTAAAACATTAAAAAAGGAGGTGGAAAGAGGGCCCATGTTGGAAGAGTGGATGAATGCCAAGTTGGAGGGTCCACGTGCTGGGCTGTTTGGAGGGAAAACCACCAAAAAGAGTTGTACATGCTGTTGAGGGTGCTGCAGACACGTGGGAGGTTGTTGAGGGTGCTGCAGACACGTGGGAGGTCGCTGGAGGTGCTGGGAGTAGGTGTTGTAGGTCTGCACAAGCTGGAGGAGCCGTTTGAAGACCCAAAACGCCAAAAAATGCCCAAAAACGGCTGAGCAAAGTCAAAAAACATTTTTCCAATGGAAGAGGACGCAAATACCCGGAAGCACCATGCCCAACATGCAAAACACCATGCCCAGTATGCAAAACAGGAGCCTGAATGCACAGTTAGAGATAACAGAGCAAGGCACCACCGAAGAGCTTGTAAAACTCAACGTAGAGACAACCAGCGAAGGTAAACAAGCTATCACGAGGAGCACGAGCAGTCCAAGTCCGAGGTAAAACATGAGCAGCGAGTCATGAGATAAGAGCGATGAGCTAGGGCAGATTTGACCTAGAAATAGCTCCAACAGTCCTTCAAAAAAACTCACAAACAACACTTTTAAACTCAGATCTAAACCTCAAACCTGCAAACCACTTTCAAAGATGCATGCAGACCCCTAAAAGCTGAAACCCATGAACACAGACAATAGAGGTGTGAAGCCCAGAATCAATGCAAGTAGAGCACAACTGGAATATCCATTATGACACACACTGAAAGAGATCTGAATATCACGGCAGAAGCTAGAAAACACACACGTAAACACCGATGAGTGCACGGATCCACAAGATTCACTCTAATACCCTAAAAGAGGGTTTGACAACCCGCAAGCAAGGATCACGAGGATGATGTGCACATCAATGACGTGCGGCGATAAGCGTGAAGAGATCTCAGGAGGAGTGAGCATCAACCGAATGTGCATGCAAAGATTCAACAAATGGGCAGAACCTGGTTAAGCCATAAAACTCTCCTCTATCTCATAGATCAAAAGACGTGTACATATAGGAGGTGCTGAGTAACCCCCAGTGCTGCAATCATGACAACTCGAGTAGAGAGGGGGAGTTACATTCCCATAATAGAAGTGTAACTCCCAATGATGCATATGACACACTCGATACACCGACACGTAAGGGAATCTCATAATGACCCATAAATGACACATGGACCTATGATCCCACCCGAGTGAGGTGACTCACCTAATGATGTGGAAAATAATACACACCAACAACACACACACACACAGTATACATACATACATACATACATACATACATACATACATACATACATATATATATATATATATATATATATATATATATATATCAAGTTGGATTTTAAAAACAAAATAAAATAAACATTTGGCTCTCTAGATAGTAAACACAAACAAAGAACTTCTTTGAATTTTGGCTTCGTTGTGGGCTCTAAACCAGAAGAAAATAATAAACAAATATTTAACCCCGCAAATAAACTAATCTAGATCTTCGAGATCCATCATAGAAATATGGAGGAGATTTTTAAATCTATAACTGGAGCTTGAATCCATTATTGTAACAACACAAAGAGAAGAAAATAAATTTTGTAGAGATACCTAAATGAACCTAGAGAAGGAGAAGAAATGAGAATAAAATAAACCTAAGTTTTGAAAATATATCCTCATCTTCAAATTTTAGGGTTGTTTTGATCTTACGGTAGAGATTAATCTGATCTAAGGGTTGTGCTTGAGTGTGCATAACTTAAGTGATTTGGGGTCCCTTTTTTATTTATTAAAATGTTTTCATAAGGGTTATTAATTAAATGACTTTAGTTATTTTCGGGTAAATTTAACCTTAATGGTCTAACTAAATTTAAAGAGCTTAAATTTATATATTTTTAACTTAGCTTATAATTGTGGACTCCCCTTAACGAGATAATTAAATAAATTAATTTGGACTTTATCCTGAATATCCTTCTCGAAGGCATGGGCCCACTTTGGAGATGAATGGGACCCATGACCCTCTTAATTTAATCGTGGCTTTCCACCACTCGAAAATAAATATTAATAAGTATATATATTAATCGTTCTTGAGACGATTATTAACCTTACGCCATCACACTTTATTATTGTCGACGTTTTAAAAGTAAAGAGTTTAATTTGCGGGACGCAACATTAAGCCGAGTCCTTGTCTCTCATACCATTTTGGAATGTTATTTTTAATGGTGTGAAGAGTGTTATAGTCTACCAAGTCATTTGTGATTGCGGATTAGTTCCACTTCATCGTATTTTGTGACTTAGTCACGTTACCTTCGTAATGAGTAATTTTAAATGTCATATAAGTATTTACCCTTTTAAAAATCATTACCACTTTATTATCTTTCCAATATTCTATTGGGATATTTTGATGTCTTTTAACATGTTTTGGAACTCACATTGAGTGGAGCGTGACATCGTGTATCAAAGTGAAGGTTTAGATGCTTGAACCTCGAGATAAAATTTTTCAGATTTTTGTACTCATCTATGTGGGTGTTATGTCAATCTTGGTTGTCGGGAATCACGACTTCATTGTGATATTCCTATGAACTTCTTGAGTGTTAGGAATTATTTTCCTTACAAATAATGTTGGTTAATGGGTTCCTAGCTCGTGGTTATGGTTATGTAATGGTGTTGATGTCGTAGATACCATCCCTTGTCTAGATTGTTATTCTATTTGGGGAAACTCTTGGGAAATAGTATTAGGGATAACACTTAGGGATCATTATGGAGGAGATCCGGAGATTGATTAGTTGTTTTGAGTTCCCTTTTTCTTCAAAGTGGTTAGGCCAATTGAGTATGGTTTATTTGTGGCTGTAGACCTTAGTAATTTGTTTTCCTCAAGGACTTATTTCCCATATGTGAGAGAAGATATCATGACATGATGTCATATTAGATCCAGTTTTATATTTTATTATTTTGAGATGCACGCTCAATGTTTAGTACTCCTAATGGCTGCCTATAAAAGGTTGTGAAGTAATTGTGATGTGGATATTTATGTGTTATATTTCTAAACTTGAATTCTTTTGTCAGGGCTTGTGAACATCGGTAAGTTTGAAAAGCTATAGAAATGAGGTTAGAACACTAAAGAAGCCCCAAAGATTTACCAAACTCAACTATGGACCATCAAGATAAGAGATAAACAATATCTACTCATATGCATGCATTATAACTTTGAAATAAACATCAAAACTAACATGTCTACTACTCTCTACTCTTTGAATGCTATTAAACATGAACCTATGAAGATCTTAACAATCAAATTTGATTGTTTGATGCTCAAGGGTTTGAGAGTGAAGGCTTGTAATTAATGGCTACAAGACCATATGGTTTCCCTCATGTACTCAAACTTGACTTTCAATATGCAATGAAGTTGATAGCTCAATAACAATGAAGAAACTATCTAATCTTATTTGCCTATAGTTTATGCTAGGAGGAAAGTGTTATTAGGATAGTGAGGGGGTAGAGATCTATTTATATTTTTCTAATTTTAAGAAAGGGGTGTTTTGGATGCATGTGGGACAAAATATAAGTCCAAAAACATTTTTAGCAAGTCAAAGTAAGATTTGACTAGGATTATAGACTAATTAATCTTTTAGGATTAATTAGGGATCCCAAGTAGGCTTAGGTAGCTTTCTCATAAAGATCCGGAGGAGGGTTTTATTGACTATGGAAGCTTTGGAAGCGGGACTTACACAATAAGAATATTTTTAGTCGATTGTAGAATAAGAATCTTAATCAACGTGTAATGGTCAACTAAGAGGATTTGAAGGGAAAGAGATCTTAATTGACAAAGTGTCATTAATTTATAGGGAGTAGAGTAGTTAGTGCAATGTTAGTAATAATATTGCTTTGATCAAATAATAGGTGTCTACATTTTCCCCTCTTTGGGGTGACATAAGCTACATCACTTCAAAGATAGTAGACAAGTACCGACAAGTAAAATATTTGATAGGGGTAGAAGAAAAATTAGTAGAGTGAAGGATTCCCCTCGAGTGTCGATGGGGTGATGAAAGAGGTCGATCAACGATCAAAAAGAAGAAGGAAATAGATAGAAGAATAAGAAGGGAGGGAAAATGCCCCAAGTAAAAGGGAAAAATAATGCAAAGAGAAGAATGGAAGGCATATTAGTCTTGTGGACACTGAGTACTAAGTACCCATGAAATCTAATTCTCCTACCTTCATTGGCATTGCTCATCTTCCACATCATACTGAATAATCAAGTTGATGAGGGAGCTTTTTGCGTGAACGACGAGGCACCAAACATTTGATATTTATATTGAGAGGAGTGTGCGTAAATGTGGAGGTAGAAGGATGAAGCTGAGTGTGATGTAGAAAAAGAAGAAACGTGAGTATGAAGAAGGGGATTGAGCTAAAATCCATCCATTGCCTTGTAAACAATTATATTTTCATCATATTGCTAGTGATCTTCATCATTGGCCCTTATTAAAAATATAAGCATACGAAAAAAGTGTAAAATGACATAAAAAGTCACAAAGACAAACAATTGTTCATTACTAAAATACCAATTCCATGCAACATATAAAATGCAATGCAATACGAGAAGTAAACAGGCTGATATAATAGGGAAACTAGTACAAACACACATACTCAAACCAACAACATTCAAGATAGTTGGAAAAATTTTTTTATCGAGCTTCAGTTCCCAAATGTTCATGATAAATGACAAGGGTTAAAAGTGGTGCCCCAAGAAAGGATACATGCAAGGGGAATTGATGAAGGACACATGGTCCAATGAGAAATCATTTTGTGAAAAAATACCAGACAACTCGTTGTGCCCAAACAGATAGATGAAGCAAGCATTCTATATTTGTAAATGGTTCTAGATCCATATTATTTGCAAGTCATTTAGTTCCAAAACATGTGAAAATGTGAGCGAGATGAATACCATGCATGTGACAAAAATTTCAGCTGCGTATGAGCTTTTGTAGTGCCCAACGTATGGAAGAAAAAAAAAGGAATAGATTAAAAATAAAATCAGATAAAGTTTGTAACGCATTTGGTAAGATTTGACATGTCAGTAGGTGAGTGGAAGGAGTCAGCCTTATCAGTGGAGCAGGTGGCCTGTAACCTATCATTGTCATTGCCCAATAATTAAATAATTTATTTGGGATCCAAGGCCGTAAATCAAGCTGAAACTCATGCTAACATTGAAATTTTTGGCAGTAATTGGATAGTTACAGTGAGGGTGGTTGAGTGTGTTAGTTGGGAAGCATGGGTTCCCTCAAATGCATTCAATCCAACCACCAAAACATCAGTCAACACATCTTCCAACCTGATCAGTATTCTCCCAGCCTGTGCACCAAAGTTGGGGGCCTTTTCAAGTGATCTATTTGGAAACGCTTTGGTAGACAGGCTGCAAAATGTGGATGCATGCACTTGGCATGTGAACTGTTCAACTAGACGCCTTAGAAAAATGTGGCCTCATCAATTACAATGGATATACTAGTTATGCACTTGTCCCATCGTATTTTGTATCGTTGTTCCTTCTCCCTAAATGGCTCGTGGTTCTCTTAGTGCTGGCCATCTACTAGACATTTATTTGTTCTTTACTTCCTTCTCCTACTTGGTCATTGCTCCCTTGTTTTACTCTTCCTCCTCCTTGGGCACGTGTTGTTGCAGCATTGACAAATCCCCTCTCCCGATGCTCAGGATTTCATGGTGGTAGAGGGCGCATATGCCTTGGCGTTGACTGTAACCTACCCTTGTCTTATTATCTGGCTGCGTGGAGAGTTCTGGTGGAGCCTCGGGTGGGATGGTGTGTATCTCATGGTGTAACGGTATGCCATGTGCATATAATTGATGGAATATGAGTTCAAATCACCAGAGAGGAGAAGAGATGAGAGATCTTAAGGATGGTTGCATGGACATATAACAACGCATAAAAGACATGTTTGACCAAATGAAATAACGAGACAGCTCCTCATGGAATATGATTACGGCAGTGTACAGAAGATGTGGGGTTTCCTTAGGAGACAATCACACTGTTTCATCCATGCAACAAACAGGTCTCCAACCTGATGAGTTTACATTTTCCAGTGCACTCCTGGCCTGTGCCAAAATACGAGCTCTGGGATAGGGTATGGACATCCATCAAAGCATATTGGAAATCTATTTTTTTCACTTTGCTAGCTCCTCCCAATCTGCACCAAAAATGGGGATTTTTACTAGTTTTTGTAGTTGTAAGTGCCCTAACAGATCGACCTACAACTTGTGGAAGCATAAGAAGGGCATGTAAAATTTTAAACAAAAACAAACTTCTGAGAGAAATGTGGGTTCATGATCTGCAGAGTTGTAGGTTATCAACAAAATGGGTTTGTTGAAAAGGCTTTAGATTCTTCTGAGAAACCGTAACTGGTAGATCTAAAGCTAGTTTCCATAACCTTTGCTAGCATCTCTCGTCCTATGCCAGATGCGAGTTGTGGAACACATTATGGACATCCTTCAAAGTATAAAGAGTAGAGGAATGGTTTCAAATATGTAGTTACAAATTTTATGATAGACGTGTATGCAAAATGGTGGAGCTGTGGATGCTCGTGAACTGTTTGACAAATGCTTAAGCGAGATGCTGAACCAAAGCCTACGGGTTTGACCGACTTTGTTCCTTCTAGGCATGGTTCATCTCCCTTATCTTTCATAACTCTCGTACTTTAGTTTTTCATTTGCAACTTAATATAATTTTAAAATATTAGGATTATAATACATTTAATCGTTTTATATTGACTTGTTGCAAAAGAATAAAATGTCATGTCATAACTCACGAATTCAAAATAACCCTTTGTATTAAACCATGAACTTCAACCCTCATTCTGAGGTGATTTAGAAAACTTCCTACCCAACTAGATCACTTCAATATTATTTTATCGACAAGATGAAATTGACTTCCCAGTAAAAATGTTGACCATCTCCCTGTTTAAATAGATAATTTTGCATTTTTCGGAGACCCATTAAGTACCCCTCATAACTCGAAAATGGGATGTCAAGCTTCACTCGTGTACCTTGTTATGTGAGGAGTCACCTTACTTGTTGGATTGACCCCAAATGAACATATGTGATCTTTTTTACGCTCTTATAGAGCCCCGTTACATCGGGTTTACAGCAGTAGAAAGTTGTTGAATCTAGAAAGTTGGCTTTCATTTTGAACCAAGATTTGAAACCTGGATAGAGAAATTAATTTCCGTCTTCGTAAACCTCTAGTGTTTTTACTAGACAATTGCATGGAACTTTTAGTTTAGGGAAAAACACTTTTTGGATATTTTGATGATGACATTTTGTAGGCCTCTAGTCATAATTTGACAAGGTCAAACTGGACCAATTAGGACCAATGGCTTCAGAAAACTTATTGTCGTTTGAAAATGGTTTTCTAGTTCTCAACCCCGTCGACTCTGATGAATTCTCCTTATATAGGGGAACTTGTAGGAAGTGTCTCGTTGCGTGTTCATCCATCGAACATCAATTTTGGATGTGGTTTTCTAAGCCCTCGAGCTAACTTTTGTTCATTTGCAACTAGGTCAACTACGACCAGTGGCCCCAAAAAACTAGCCGCCAAATGTAAACCATTCGCTATTTCCAAATTCCGTCAGTTGCTATGAACTCCTGGTATATAGGTGGACACGTATAAATTTAATCGTGGTGTGTGTTCTCATCGGAAGACAACTTTTGGAAGTAGTTTCTTAGCCTCCGAACCTGTTTTGAACATTTTTGTAGCTAGCAAGAAAATGTAAAAATAGGAAGTCTGTGGGACCCTCGTCGGGTTTCCAAACCACCGTGGAAACTTTTGACACATGTAAATAACTATTTAAAAACTCTATAGTATAGCTTGTTGTGTGAAATAAAACTTTTGACAAAATGGTGTTTTCTCTCTCTTCCCTTCTTTTTCTCTCTCCTAGGTTACAAAATGAAGTGAAAAGAAATGTAAGGAATACATGTCTCTAAACCTTTAATTTCAATTGCAAATTGTAATTATTATCATATGTAAATGGGAAACTGAAAAATGATAATTATGTTAGATTAGGGTGGATGCCATGCCAGTGATTTATCGTTGATATCATGCTCACATGGTTTTGCAGGATGAAAGAATGATGACGAAAAGGCGATGTGTAATTCATTTATTATCATTGTAATTTATATAGTTCATTGTTAAATGAATAAATGTATAATATAGTATCATGTTACAGAAGGTTATATTTGATAATTTGTTGATATGTATGAGATGCTAGTTTCAAGGACATCTAGGAAATGTGCATTTAATCATAGGTCAATTTGATTTATAGTACACCTGGTAAAAAGGTTTGATATTTATATAAGGTAAATGAATTTGAAGTAATATCTTGTAGTGCATATTTAGTGTTCAATAAATGATTAATGAGTCATCTTGTGCATTCATAATTTGTAAATGTAATAAAGAGAATTAAATCGAAACACTCTACCCTTGTTCAATATCGGGACATAACTTGTTTTTCATGTGTGATACTCCTTACCATAGAAGACATTGAAAACCATAGAATGAACTTAAAATTTGCACTCAATGGAATGTCCTAATTTAGGCAAATCATAGCCAAAGAATGGGCTTATCATCTTAGTCAGTATGTTTAGTGACATTGTCATAAACCTGTCTGATAGGAGCGACACAGTCAAACTTCATTTGGAGTATGTAGAGCTAACTCCTCCTTCATAGCCTAGTGGACTACCTTATCGTCTAAAGATAGATATAAATTTTATTTTCTTCATCAAGTGAAATCCTTGTTGGATCCAAATGACATATATGGAGGTTGTGACTTAGTTGTTCTAGGTCTTAAACTCTTGTTAATGAACCCCCTCAGTTGATTCAGATGTTAACCTTGGGTTCGTGTGTAGCTTTAGGTCTTCTAATCATATATGTCTTCAAGAGGTTAGACAAACATTTCATAACTCCTTTTACAAGACAATGCTAATAATAAGACCATAATGTGACGTAGAAAATAAAGCATATAAGAGTAAAAATGAGATTTGAGGTTCGGAATAATGCCACTCTTGGAGACCTTATATCTCAATTAAATATATTCTTTTGTTTCAAATAATATGAATTGCCTTGGTGTGTTCAACCTTCAAGAAAACAAAATACATATATAAATCAAAATGGAATTCCACAAGTCATTGAATTAGAATAACTATGGTAGGGAAATAACTATACCGTGATCGAGGAATGTTTTTAGTAAAAAGCAATCTTGTATTTAAATCTCCGTTAAATCCTAATAATGTTATATGGACACTAAGTCACATTCACTTGAGTTGTAAGAGTAAAAAGGTAGACATTGAATATATGTTCGAGAAGAAGATTTTTAACATAAGAACAAGATGATTAAGTATTTTATATGCATTCGAATTATGCCAAATAAGCATGCAAGTTATGGAGGATTTTGTAAAGAATAAGAAGCCAACTTAAAAGGGTCGAATGGTAATTCAACCACGGAAAGAACTTAAGAATCTGTAGGTGGACAATCGGGAAATTTATCCTTGCACTATAATGTCCTTGGAATGTTAATCTTAACTAAAATACAATTAAAGAAATGATGTGTTGTGGGTTCGCCATTCCTGAAGTCATTTTTCTTGTGGTTGGGTCATTTCTAGTAACCATTCATTTGGAAAAGTGTGGCATCGACATGCCTATGTTGTTTTCATGTGTCTATGTGAGTCGATGACTTATGTGATTGTCGTATGCGAGTTGAGTTTCTATACTTGGAGCCCTTGTTGTGTTGTGTGTAGTGAGCAATGTAAGTCAAAAAAATTATCCTAGTATTTTACTATTGTAATTGGGTGTGTTAAATGTGGGCATTATAGCTTTTTACCAATATTTGTCAATTTTGAATTTTACGATTTTTTTGAATTTTTTTAGAAAATTATGATTTTTGTAATTTTTAAATTTTTTTATCTGTCTTTAATAATTTTAGAGATTGGAAGATTGCCTAAAAGCATGAAAATTTCACGGGGAGAATAAACGGGCATCGGGGAGCAAAGATATGCCTCGATGGTCCGAAAAGAAAAAATTGCTAATTTATTAAAAATAAATTACAAAAATGGTTACAAAAGAGGTGAAAATGATCATAACGGAAAAACATGGCTTTTACCAACACATCAGTGAAAACACAAAGTAACAGGTCAAATGACCTTATATACCTCCGCAAGTAAGCGGGGTAAATCATCATGAATAGTACATTTGTTTCCAAACTTGTTCTAATTTTTACCGTGAGCTACTCTAAGCTACGAGGGAGATCAGCAGAGTGTAGATCTATAGGAGGTGCACATATGTGGTTTGAGAGTATGCACAAGAGGAGGACGATGGACGCTTTGTGAGAGCCCTATCGCTCCTTATCAATTTTCTCATTTTATTATATTAATTAGCGTAATTAGGTATAGTTAGAACATGTGTGAGCACCTTAGGGCCATGTAGGTGTCATCGGGCACGCGCATGCATCAGAAAACCATGTGTGCGTACATGTAGATGTTGAAAAATGTGTGCACATACACGTAGGTGCCAAAATAGGTGAACAAGTATCCGAGGGGAATAAACAGGTGCACTTAGGTGTATGTGTCAACATGGGCGTGCATGCATCCTAAAGGATGCGCATGCGTAGGTCAGATGGGGTTGAATTTTTTTTTGAGCACACGTGTCATAATGGGTGTGCATATGTTGGAAATAATTTGTACACGTTTTGGGCGTGCAGGTATCAATAAGGGCGCGTAGGTATCCTTAGGGGCACACATGCACCGATAAAGTGTTTTTAGCCAACACTTAGAAGAAAATATGGAAAATGTAGAAGAAAAGATGAGTCAGTACTTACAATAATGTTAAGAATAAGATAGAATAATGATAGTTATGATAAAATAAATTCTTAACAAGCGTTGTGTTATTTTGCAGAGACGACAATCATCTTTACGGTGCATAAATAAGTGGCACATATGTCTAGCCACATCGAGGCGAGCTTCTCTCAACGAGATAGGAAGATCATGGACATCTTACTAGAGGTTACAAGACTATCCTACTCTCTTCTTTGGACTCCAAATGGCACTTCTTTAGATTGAGTTAAATTTCATACTCTCTCGTATTTTATCATCATTTTTTCCAAGTGTTGAAATTGATCACTTCTCTTTCTAGAAAACACAGTCACATCATCTTGGTAAACAACAATAAAATCATTAATGTAACCAGCAAAAGCAACATTCATTGCTCTTTGGAAGGTAGCTCCAGCATTCATCAAACCGAATGGCATCCTGACATAAACATATGTGCCCCATGGAGTGGTAAAGGTAGTCTTTATTCTCTCTGACTCCTTCACAACAACTTGATTGTATCCAGAGAAACCGTCCAAAGTAGAAAGAAACTCAGATCCAGTCACTAATTGCAGCATATTTTCCATGTTTGGCAGAGGATAATTATCTTTCATTGATGCTCTGTTCAGATTTCTAAAATCCACGCATAGCTGATATCACCATTCTTTTTCTAATTGGCACTAAGTTTGTAACCCAAGAAGAATACCTTGTTGGCTGAATAATCCCTCCATCCCTTAGCTTCTTCAATTATTCTTGCATCTTCATGGAGAGGAGTGGATTAATCAGCCTCTACTTTTGTCTGAATGGTTTTACATTTGTTTTGAGAGGAATTTCATGCTGAAACAAATCCTCTTTATATGCTTTCAACTTAGAATAAGACCAAGCCAAACAATCTTGATATTTCTTCAACAATTGGACATAGGACTATTTTTCTTCCTTGCTTAGATTGCTTCCCAACCAGATCTTCCTTGGTTTCTCCCTTGTGCCAAGGTCATGCTCTTCAACATCCCTTGAGGCTGTTATATGTTTGTTAATAACGCAATCAGCATTATCAAAGTTTGATTCAAGAGCAACCAGCCCTCTAGGAATGGTATTAGTTTTCAATTGGATGATGTCTTTGCCAAACAAAGTTTATTTTCCTTCTATTGTACACACCATTGGCTCCCAATCAATACACTAATCAACAAACTCCCCTTTGTTTTGCAGAAACCATTTCACCTAGGCATCATCATCAAATACTTGCCAATTTTTTACGTTGTCAAGGACAAATGGCCTTGTTATTATTTCAACATTATATTCACAATTGGGGGACATTGAACAAACATCAAACCAAGATCCCAAGACTACAAGCTGGTATGCAACAACATTGAACTTTCTATCATGATGCACAATATTAAATGAGTCAAACATTTCAATCAAATCCCAAACTGCATGCTTGTATTGTTTCATTCTCTAATTTTTAGTAGCATACAATTTTCTAATTTGTTTGACAATCAGTTTTGAGTCTCCTTTGACAATGATATCTTTAATATAATACTTCCAAGCAATTCTCAAACCTAATAATAATGCTTCATACTCAAAGAATGTTATTAATGCATTTAAAGTTAAGTTTGAAAGAAAATACAAACTCTTCTTGGTTTGGGAGATCAAAACAATGTCAACACCATTTCCAAACTTGGAACAGGCTCCATCAAATAACAAGGTCCAAGGTAAACCAGCCTATTCAATACATTCACACTGATCAATCTTGTGCTCCCTATCATCAGCAAAACCCACAAAGTTATCTTCATCAACATCAGCATATAACACTTCATAAGAAGCATTATTTGGATCCTCAATGAGGTGCAATATTTTCTTCTCTCCATACAAATTTACAAGACTTCCTTCAATAGGAATGGTGGAAAAATACATATCCATCTGAACACTTGCATCCCACTTTATTGATAACAACATGCCCCATTTGGTAGGGCAATCAACAATGACAACATCAAGTTTCAGGTCCCACTGGATAAGCTGCAAGTTGTACCACCAATCCTTTCACACATCCAATAACGAGTACCTCTATAGAGTCCATGGTAGTGCATCTTTCATATGATGCTCCTTAATCAAACATACAACCAGCAAAGAATATGTCCTTAATGATCAAAGTTGTAAAAATGGATAAACATTTAATTGGGATTCAACCAAATATTTTCCCAAGTAAACCTCAGGTGTTTCTCCAAGATCTTCTAATGTTGGTGGTGTTTCAAGGTTTGCAATGCTTGGAGGAGGAGTTTCTACAATGTTTACATTTCTACCTCGGGTACTCTTTTCTTCTTTCAATCCCAAGTAATCAAATTCTCTCTTCTTGTGCTCAGAATCCTAAGCAACTCAACAATTGGAACACTAAATTTAATTTGATTCAAAACCTGGGCAATGTCATATGGAACATTCTTTGGCAAGGAAGCATTAGAGGGGAGATTAGCAAACTCATCAGATGGCATGGTATTCTTGATAGTTTGGGCATGAGGAGAAGTATGAATATTTTTTGGGACAACAAGGCCTTTAGAAGGTGTATCTTTCTTAGGATCCTCTTTAGGAATACTAGTAAGCAATGGAGTTTTAGGTTTGGCTTAAGGCCCTGCTCCTTTGAAAACTCTACTCCTAGTATTATAATCCTTTTCTTGAGCAACAACAACGTTCATCAATAACTGCCTATCTTCCTCTGAAAGGATTCCTCCATCATACTGCTTTATCATTAAAGCTCTTAAATACTCAAAATCATTATTAGGTATTTAAAAATATTGCACTACATCTACTTCAAAAGTATAATAAGGAGGAAGAAGTGGTACCCGGTGAATGCAATCCCAAAAATTTGTAGTTGATTCAAGCAATTATCACTTCGGTCAAGTTGCTCCTTATTATGAGCTTGAAGAGCGAGACCATCATGCAAACATCATCATCGCACCATAATCATTATCAGCTTCTTCTTCTTGCTGATTTACTTCACATGGATGATGGGGAAGAAATAATCTATCACAACAATCAATCTCATTAGCTTCATCAACAAGATAATAACCTGTGTTGCTGCAGGATCGAGGCACCATCCTACTTTCACGTGCTTGGGGATGTCTACTTGCATATCCCATGGGTCCTTTACCTCTGTCATCTGACCTCTAATCACCCCTAGGATGATTTCCGAATCTATCATAACTTTGTGCCTTTTGCTGACCTTGTGAACTCTGCCTAATTCCTTTCTCTACCCTGGGCTAGTTTGTAGGAGATTTCTTTGATAACCCCTGCCAAAGTTTTAACAACCTCCTCAAGATCCACACTCTTGCTTGCTTGAGGTTTTTCTGGGTTTATCAGTTTAACACCTTCCCTCTTAGGAGGTTTTCCAATGGCCTTGATGTTGTTCTCAATTTGTAGAGCCATAGTAAAGGCCTACCTCAAAGTGTCAGGGTTTTTATCCCTCAAATAGTATGCAGCCTTCTTGTCAAATGCATCAACATACTTTATAAGAAAAGATTCATCACACAAAGATCAAATTCATAGGTAATCTTCTCAATGTCTTATTGAATCTCGTATTAAAGTCATGCACTGATTCATTAGGATTCTTTTTAATATTCTCAAATTCTGACAAAAGAAACCTAGGGTCTATTTTGTCACCATACTGCAATCTAAATGCATTCCTCATTTTAGTCCAAGAATCAATAGAGTTATCAGGAAGAGATTTATACCAGTCCCTTGCATCCTCTTCTAGAGTATGAATAAATAATTTAATGTATACATATTCAAACTCTATTTTGAAATCCTCCATCATATTGACAAAGAGTTTTTTTCTTACATCATGTGGCATAACATTCAGATTGCCATCCATACCTATAAAATTGATGGGACCAAAAGTATTAACGACAAATTGAGGTCTAGGTGGAGGCTGAGCCATGTTATTCTGAGGAGGTGATCTTACAGGAGAAATAGAGTGATGAGGAGTGAGGGGTTTGTGTGGTACAGGGATACAATTTTCAGAATGACTATCCCCTAATGGCTCTTTCTCTTGGAAAACTTTATTAGATTTTGAAAATACAAGGGAATATCGAGAAGAAAAGGTTTCACATACAGATGATGGACCCTCTCCGATGGAGAATTTGGATTTAAAGAGATGTTACATGATTCATAAGCAGTTGAGGAAGTATTGTGATCTTCAATCACGTGTTGATCAGTTTCACCAATGGAGATTTATTTTCTTGATGCTTGATCTTCAACAACCTTCCAAATTCTTCCTCCTTCTGAATTAGACTTTTTAAACTCTAGAAACAACCTCCTACTAGTGTTCATAGCAAAGAAATATCTTCTTCCTTCCATCTTTGCAAATATTAGAAACAAATTCATAATGACAGAGGTTTAGACACTGGCATTTATCAAAATAAATCAACACGGAGTCGCCACTAAGGATTTTCACCTCAGATGTGAAAAAATGCACTAAAAGATAATCTATCAAATGTCTATCAATACTGGAATCTTGCAAAACTTATCAGATCTGATCTTATTTACCCAAATTTATCAATCACAATGCAAGAAAAGTGCAACAACTGCTGGAAACTAGGAAAATTACAGACAGAGCATATAACTTCAAACAAATCTCACAAATCTGCATATAGAATGACTTCTTAACAATGTATTTGCACACAACATTTGTAAGAAACATTACTAGGGTTTGATATGTATCCAAATATTTCAAATATTTTCAACAAGTCCTCGGAGATGACACCATTAGGGTGTTGTTGATGCACCAAATGGACACGAACTAACAACAAATCAACAAATCGGTTTCGATAAAGCAAATCGGGCTTCCCAAAGAATGTAAATCAAGTCCTCAGCAGTGGCGCCATTTGGGTGTTGGTACTTGGATTTACTCTTCATCAAAGGTCGAGAACCATCATGGATTCAACAAGACACTCAAAGGCGATAAATGATTATGTATGTCATTTTGTAGCTAGGGACGTGATCTATCTCGAATTTTTAGCACTCATGCTTTAAAAGAAGTGGGTAGCACCTTACAAGGATGTGATCTTATCCTAATTATTTTAGGTTGTGCCTTTCAACCAAGGTAAGAGAACCTATTTTTTAACCTCTGTTATTGAAGGAGACGTAGATACCTTTCTTTTGCACAAATTTTATAGAGAAGACCTTAGGGAAAATATGATCAACACACCAAATCTGACTCTCACGAGTTGTCACTTCCAGATTATGGAGATATTTTCAACACAAGGCAAAGGTTACTAAAGACATTTGGAATCCTGATTGCTTCTACATATTTTTGACAGTGGGATTTTGCATTTGTTTATACACAAGACAAAACAGGGGTAGTTCAGGGTAGGATTAATTGTTTTTGAATGATTTTGGTGGGAGATGAAGCAGACAAAGTTGATTATACTGGATCTTTGGAGGGACTTCATAATAATGAACAACTTCACAATAGAAAGCTCCAGAATAGTCAAGACGTTCCTTCAACCAGAAGGTGTGCTTCAATGGAGGCCTAGATCAGCATGTTTTTACATAATATTTGAGACTCTAACATAAAGGCTCGAATTTAAAGACTTAATTAAACACTAAAGTTTCTGATTAATCATGCCTAAGGTGCACCCAAAGACTCATAGACAATCTTTATCAACGAATGACAAGTAAATTGATTTTAAGTTTGTTTATCTCATCTAAGATGAAAGCTCTTCTTGAAATGAAATTGCAAATACCATTAGACTATCACAGAACGAGATCCTATGTGATTTCACAAAAATTCAATATAAGATTGTAATAGGAATGAAAGAAACTATTTACACACATTCTAAAAATAAATCAGACACAAATTAATTCCAAAATCACTTAGATTCATCAGCAAACGGGGAAAGATTCCAGAGCAATCTCGGGCTTGTTAATGGTCAGACATCTCCGCAACCAACTTGACATGATAGAAAATATAACACAGAAAGAAAATAACAGGGAATCTTGGCTTTGGCCTCTCGGGAAGACGACTTTCTCAAAAAAATTCTCATTAATTCATGCTTGAACATTTACAAGATTAATCTCATTTTATTTATAATACACCCTTTACATCCAATTTTCCCCAAAAGAGGAACATTTAAAGCACCTTTGTTGCACATATTGGATCATGATTTGCTGAAAGTGACATTCAAATGATTCACAAAAAAATTCAGGTATCTTCAAAAATATGAATCATTGCAAATATTTGCATCATTGTTCTAACTGGAGGCATATTCTTCACCCTAGGTGCCTATAAGCACCTTTTCCCTCAAAAGATAAGAATATTCGAGGGACATTTTCTTGTTACCAATTTGTTTCAGATAAAGACATTTAAGAAATTTAGATCTAAAATCTGCCAGGTGGACCAACTATGAACAAATCACGTTTCTTGGGCCCTCGACTACTGACTAAGATGCCATGTCACAATTTCTCAGGAGTCCCTTTAATCATTTTGATTATGTCATGTGATAAATCCCCTTTTTAATCATTTTCAGAGACTCCACGTAGCTAGACTTGACAAGTCATCCCTTTTTGTTTTCGAGGCAACGCCTTTTTAACCTTTTGCGCTTGCACTTTCATCATTTCATCATTTTTCCCTCTGAAATTTTCCTCTACAATTTCTGGATCTAGCATTTTACGTTTTGCATGAGCCCAAGAAAAATCCACTTCAAGAGTACTTTAGATCTACAAATTGAGCTCCCAAATTGATTCAATTAAACTTTGCAGACCCAAACGACACAAATTTTCCAAAAATTGATGAAGAATGATGCAAAAATGCATCTCCAAACATCCTAGAGCTTCAATGGTGGCAAAATCAAATGAAATGCACAACTACCATTGATCCTGCATTTCAACTTTTAATTTGATCCCTCCACATGGCAAAATACGATTGGAAACGGGTCTGGGGGCACCTTTTGACATTTTATAATTTTTGGAAAAAGTAAAATGTTAACATTTTTCTCTTCCCCTCCACCCTCAGAAAATAGGCTTGACACATGTCCCAATGTGGGTCCCAGTGGACCTGCACTTCAACTTACAAATTTATCCCCTTTTACAAAAGGCAAAAACCCTAAATGACCCCGAAGCTCCGTTTCTCCATTTTCCCACCTGTTACATGTTGCAATGGCACATTTTGAGATGGTTCGAAAATTAGAGACCCCAAACATGCGCGGTCCCTCCACATGTCCCCTGGGCCCCTCTAGGAAGTTGCTTGAAAATTCTAAGTATGGGAAGGCCTGGTGGAAGCCTCCACGTGTCTTTATGGTGTAACTTCAAGATGGTTCCCAAGAGCGGAGACCCTGAGCAAACGCGGGCTCACCACGTGGACATGTTTTAGGTTGAAGTGAGCCTTAGAAATTTTTTAAGTTCTCTACTGAGATCCACATCCAACCAAAAAGGGCCACGTTTCAACTAATGTCGAGAAGTAATTTTGACCGGGAAACTACACCTGTCAAATCGTAAAATGTAGGAGAACCACCATTTGAGCCCGAGGAGACAGAAAACATAACAGAGGCCACAAACTGAGGAATTTCAATGACAAATGGGGTGAGACTAATTTGAGCACCAAAATTGGCTCCGACTCGGGGATGGGCACTCCTTGTGAGTGCCACAAGAACAAATAGTAGACCAAGTGCCAAGAACAGACCAAGTGCCAAAAACATACCATTGGGAAATGGAGTCAAAGAAAAAGCTTGCAGAGCAGAACAACCACAACCATCCTCCAAAAAATGAACCAAGAAACCAGCAAAACTAGGTCACCAAGGACCAGAACAAACAAAAACACAAAAAGCAGATGAGAACAAAGAACTATACACTATACAAATGGAATATACCTTGATTCTGAGAAATTAATCAAGGAAATGCTTCAAATGCCTACCATTAACAGGAAATTCAAGTAGTTCCCGTCTAGGTCTTTTAGGAAGAAGGTATTTTCACCAATTCGAATATCAATTGAATAAGGGCCCATCCACAATGCATCAAATTTACCATGCTTTCCTTATCTTCATGCATGTTATCCCATAAAAGCACAAGATCCCCAATGCTGAAAGCTCTGGGTGTCACCTTTTTGTCAAATAGCCTCTTCAAATTTTCTCTAAACTTCACATGTCACTGATGGGATGCCCTTCTCTCTTCATCCACTCAATAATCTGATTGATTCGAGCATCATATGAACTTACTCCTTGGTCTTCAATCTATTGAACAAATTGAAATAAAGATAATTGCAAATGCAGAGGCAACAAAGCTTGTGTTCCATAAACCAACTCAAATGGGATTTTACCAAAGTAGAATTTTTAGAATTTATTCTATTAGCCCAAACAGAAAATTTCAGTTGCTGCCACCCCACTTCTTCTTGTTTAGCTCCAAGGTTCTTCTAATGATCTTCAACAAGTTTTTATTGCTTTGGACTCAACTTGTCCATTTCCTTGGGGGTTGTAGTTAGAAGCATATGTCATATTTATCCCATATTCTTTGCACATTTCCATCAAAGGTTTAACTCTGAAACACATGGCATTATCAGCAACAATTTTGACTGGCACTCCAAATCTGTAGATGATATGATTCAGCATGAAGTCCATGACAACTTGGTGTGTTGCTTTCTTAGTGGGGATTTCTTCCACCCACTTAGTGAAATAATCGGTGGCCATAAGAATCCATTTATGACTAGCACTAGAAGGGTCAAAAATTTCCCCAATAAAATTCATTCCCCATTGTTTGAATGGAGATTCAATTGACACATGCTGCAAAGGAAGGGATCTTGAAGCTTTCATTCTTCCAGAGAAATGCTGGAAACTTTCACATTTCCTAACCAATATAGTTGTGTCCTTGAAGAGAGTTAGCCACCAATAACTAGCCCTCAATATTTTATGTCTTGTAACTTTGCAAAGAAAATGTCCCCACAGCACCCTCCATGGAGATCAACAATTATTTTGGGGGCCTCATTTTTAGTATTGCATCTCAAGAGCACTCCCTCGGGGTTCTTCCAAGATAACCCAAAATTAGTAATGAAATACTTTTAGAGGCTAAATTAAGAGCTCTTTTATGATTTTTACTTAGATATTCGGCAAGTAAGCATAGATGTCCGAGATAAAATATTATATCTTTGTACCATTCAGAAATTACCAACTTTTCAGGACATCCACCCTTTCTCCTTCCACTTCATTTACCTCAATAGTTTACAAGGTTGCTCTCAGCCAAAATCTTAGCTAGGCCCAACTCGTTACCAATTTCATGGTCTAGATATCCATGTCATACTCCTACAACTTGTTCACCCATCTGCATCTTTTACTTGAGACCTCCATCTCCGATAAGATGTCTTTCACCATGATGTGGGGAACATAAGCAACAACTTTAGAACTCAAGATGTAGGGTCTGAAAACCTTTATTTCTTTCACCAAGGCAAATGCTTGCTTCTCCATAATGGTGTATTTTAACTTAGCTCCCCGCAATGCCTTCTTGAAAAGGAAATTGGTCTCTCAACCCCTTCATCATATCAGAATAAAAATGTGGAAATGGTGTTTTTCAAGCAAAAGAAAACACTTGAAAAGGTTTCTTGTAATTTGGGGCTGCCAAAACAATGGCATGCTTTAGTGCTTCTTTGATCCCATCAAAATCCTAAATGGCTTCCTCTTCCCACTTGATAATCTAGTCTTTCTTCAACATGCAAGTGATGGGGAGAGTCAACTCAGAAAAGTTACATACAAATCTTCTAATGAAATTGATCTACCCAAAGAAGGATTGGATTCCCTTCTTGATTCTTTGAATTGTAACCTTACTGATGGCTTCTACCCTCTCGAGATCAATCATGACCCCATCCTTTGACACAATGTTACCAAGCAACTTGGCCTTTTGCACTCCAAAATGGTACTTCTTTGGATTGAGTGAAATTCCATACTCTCTGCATCTTATTAACATTTTTTCCAAGTGCTACAAGTGATCACTTCTCTTTCTGGAAAACACAGTCACATCATCTTGGTAAACAACAATAAAATCATTAATGTAACTAGCAAAAGAAACATCCATTTCTCTTTGGAAGGTAGCTCCAGCATTCATCAAACCGAATGGCATCCTGACATAAACATATGTGCCCCATGGAGTGGTAAAGGTAGTCTTTATTCTCTGACTCCTTCACAACAACTTGATTGTATCCAGAGAAACCATCCAAAGTAGAAAGCAACTCAGATCTAGTCACTAATTGCAGCATATTTTCCATGTTTGGCAAAGGATAATTATCTTTCATTGATGCTCTGTTCAGATTTCTAAAATCCACACATAGCCTGATATCACCATTATTTTTTCTAACTGGCACTAAGTTTGTGACCCAAGAAGAATACCTTGTTGGCTGAATAATCCCTCCATCCCTTATCTTCTTGTTGGCTCGAAACTCTGCCGGTGGACAGATCTATGGATAGACGTGCAACATTGTCGGCAGGCATAGCCCCTCTTTGAGTTAGCAAAGTGAAACTAGTTTATTGTTATTCTACCAATAGGAATCATGCAATTCTCATAATATTCCGCCTTCGGGGCTGGGATCTCTTCCCAAGAGAGGTATTTCCAATGTGAAAAGAAGGGAAAGAAACAAGGTGGGGAGAAGAATAGATCGAAGGAAGAAAAGAAATGAATTCTAAAGCGTAAAGGTCAAAGGGTCTATGTTTTGGGCTGGTAGTAAACAGAGCCGAACCTACTTCCATGTAGGCGACCAAAGAAATATCGATGAATAAATGACAAAAAAGTAGAGATAGATTTAATGTAATAAACACATAAATCGACATAAGAAATATTAAATGCTTATAACACGCATATTCAAAGCACAAAGTCTTAATATTTGTATTAATGTTTTCTTCTGTTACAAAAAGCTCAAAGTCTTTTCTTCTTACTTCTATTTTTCATCTAAAAAGTATCCACCCCTTGAATACAACAAGTATCCAAGTATATATAGAAGAAGGAGAAGAAAGAAGGAAAAAGAGAACCAACAACTAATTACAAAATATCTAAAAGTCAATGTTGACTTTGGACAACTTGGTGGATGACAACATCCCATGGTGCAACATGGATGAGGTCATCGTTTGTACCAACATACTATTAGATATTTACAAAAAGAGAAAGCCAAGAGGAAGAGAACTATTCATCGTCGTCTCGTGGCTGGAAGGGGGTATCTTGCTTCTGTTGTTGTTCGGGAGAGGTGATGTGGAACTGAGTCCGATATTCCATGAATTTAGTGATCATGGGCTGAAGTTGATCTTGAGGGGACGCTTGTATGATCACCGATGACCTCACAAGTCTCCCGCTCATCTCTGAGTTTTTCAGGGAGCTTGAAATAATCATTACCTGCCTCCATCAGGAACCCCACAAAATCATGGCAAGCCAGAAGGTTGTTGATGCATTCGGTGTCAAAAGTGGCTTCTGGCCCTAACCCTTGCGAGAGGATCTCTTTGAAGATCTGGATAGTTTCGTCTGCCTTCCTCAAGGTGAAAGAAGGAGTAAGCAAGCCCGGAGACATCCTCAGAATGATTTGTTCCATTTGATGCATTGCATCTAGGGCTTCCTCCTTGACTTTATCAATCTTTTCCAGGATGAACTCCATCTGGTCGACCCGGTAATCCAACGCAGCAAGGATCTTGCTGGGTACCCTGGGGTGACTGAAGACGCCAAATTTTACTAGATCGTCGACTGAGCAGTCGAGCATTTTCTGGAATGTTTCGTGTTGCAGCCTTGCATGGTCCAACTCCTTGGAGATAGGTCCTGCAATCGCCTGGAGATCTTTGTTCACCTGATTGATGTTCTGATACAACTCGGTGAACTTGACTATTACCTCCTCGCTATCTTTGAGGATTTGATCCCTCCAGGCGGAAACTGCCATACCTTGTTCGCCAATTTTGGCATACTCGTTTATCTTGTCCTGACTTAGGACCTCAGGAGTTTCCAGTGGCAGTTGTAGGAGGTGCATTGCCCATTTTCTACAGGGCATGGAGAAGATGTTTGTTTTGTTCCTTTAGCAACCTTTTCTCCTCCTTTGCTTCTTGAAGTTTCTTACAAAGGGCATCCACTGCAGATAGGGCCTCTCCTTGAAGACTTTCTGAAGATGTTCCCATTGTGACTTGGGTCACTGTATAATCTGTCGGAGACAGATCTTCTTTACTCTTGGAAGGATCGGGATATGCTATCTCCATTACTCTCTCTCCTGATGCACTCTGAGAGAAGCGGGTTATGGGCTTTTGCTTCTTAGTCCCCTTTGACGGGATGACAGAGAAGTCCATTGGTGCGATGGGGACCTTCCTCTTATGTTGGCTCAGGTGCTGAGAGATCCATGCTGGACTTATGGGAGTGGGACCAGAAGTGGAAGAGGGAGCGGCTGCAGCGGATGAGGGGAAATGGGTAGAGACACTTGGTGGTGGCATCGAGAGGGAGGCCGAGAAAGTGCTCACAGGGGGAAGGGACACTGCAGGGGAGGAAGATGTGGGAAAGGAAGGGAGCTGAGAGATGAGAGAAGAAATGGTGGGGGACAGCTCCGCGAGAGAAGAGAAGATGGATGATGAGGAAGGGGGAACAAGTAGAAGATGGGGGAGAGGACATGACCAAAGGAATGGTGCTTGGGTCATGCGAGGAGGAGAAGGAGGAGAGGGAGAAGGGATAGAAGGGACCTCAGTGGTTATAGTAGTGGCAACACCCTGAGTGGGTGTGCCCATCGAAACACCTTCCACCGCTTCTTTTTCTGGGGATACCAGGCTTACAACCTGTTCTTGTGCAACGGAAGGAGGACTTTCAGGAGCTCCTTCTTGAGCAGAGCTTGATTCACCCTCTTTATCTTTGCCTTTGACTTTAGGTAGATGTTTTGGCCTGACAGGTGCGTTGCCCAATGGAGACGTAGTGAAATCTACCCCGAGGTAGATGAGGCCATTCATCCTGCACCAGTGCTCTGTCCTTCGCAGTGTCTCTTTGACCCTTTCTTCAATGGTCTGGGGCACTTTTGTTCTATCTATCGCAGCAAACGGCCAGTTGTCCCCATCTGTATCAGATATACCTGATCAACTTCTTGATCGGTAGTTTGATAACCCTTTGGAACGATGGCCATGCCGTATTGAATAATTTCTACTAAGGCCAAGCGGGAGTGGTCCTTCCTTCTAAGTTCGACCTCATGATATAGGTCGATATAGATGTCCTCGATCTGTGGAATGTGGATCGGATCGAGTTTTGCCTTGGGAAGGCAATTCCTTGGATCAAAAAAAGTGGGCCTAGCCTGGGAAGTTGTGCTTGATTAAGTAGTTCTAGTTCGAAACCATTTCCCGTGATTTGTGGTGAGAGATACATGTGTATCTCGCCCACTATAAGGGGAAAGGAGTTCCACCCTTCTTTCTCTTCAGGCACTTTTCATGGTATGTCACGAGTTGTTGGGATAGCTCCAACAGGATCAGCTTGGGGCCGACATATCTCGGTAATTTGGTGGGCTCACCCAGGAAGTTAGCTGCCCTGAGATAGGTGAAGGTGGGAAATTATGTAAATAAGGCCCCCCACTTCTCTGTTGCTGTGACAATACTCTTGGTCATTCGACCGTGAGTCATGTTTGGCCTCAAAAGGCAGACGATGCCATAGAAGAAAGCATCGTTGATCTTCGTAAACTACGGGACGTTGTTCTCTAGCTTCAACTCTGGGTAGTACTCATATATCTTTACCTGAGGCCAAACCCTGCATCGGCTCAATCTTTGGATAATCCCTCCGAGGTCATGCAGATAGACTATGTAGGAGTTCATGTAGAAGCTTCCCGTTGTGGTGATTTGTTAGAGTTGTTCAGATATGGTGCTGCTTATTATCTCCGCCCACTCAAAGCGTTGATCAGGTACGTTCTTGTTCATGGTCTCTAGGTACCTGAGCATCCATTTATGAAAGTAATGGGCATCAGAAAGCCCAAATACTCTACTTAGGAACGTGATAGTATCACTCAGTTCCTCGGAGAAGTCACTACGGTGAATAACCTGTGGCCATCTGGTTATCACCTTCTTGTTCTTTAGGTACACCTCATTCATCAGTTGCATGCACTGGTCTTCATTTTCCTCCCAAGCCTTGATGCAATCCTCTTGGCTTATAGCCACAAAGTGTCGGTGGTGAGGAATGCCAAGCATGATTTCGAAGTGCCGGGCAGTGAGGTTGATCACGACTTCACCCTTTTCATTTTGGACACACCTTGTGTCTTTGTTGTAGCAGTGGGCCACTACCATCATGAATTCATTGTTTACTACACTGACGGGGATCCCCCCAGCAAAATGCAGGCCACTGCCTACTAGTTTGTCCATCCAGGGACTCCCTGTGACTCTCCTGGTTCTGGCCCAGAAATCTTCCATATCGATGTGACCGAGCTCAGAGTCTCTTATATCCAGGTCACATTCTGCCTGAGACTCGGGCATTCTGACCCTCTGGTACTTGTATTTCATTTCTTCTTCAGTAAGCTTAGCTTTACCTTTTGACTTGGTTGGCCTCTTGCTTGATGTAGACATATGTGGATCTGAATTTAGTTGCTGATCTGCAAGAAGAAGAAGTGAAACCCAACGCAGAAGAGCCATGTTAGCTGTTAGATCTTCCATTAGAGTATTACAGAATGAGGAGTTAACAATTTAAATGCCCTGGGCACAGGCGCAAGGACACTTTGCAGCCAGGATTAATATAATGGTGCATCAAGAATAGTGTTACAAGGAACAATTCAGCGCAAAGGGCGCATGGCACAAGGATTGTGCATATGACATCATGTTATTGTAAACAGGATGCGCCGCACTGTTATGCGCTTTTATACTAGGTGGAAGGAATGTTGGTGTTGCATGGGTGCAGGTGCGCCCGTGGTGCATGCAATTGTATGCAACATAGAATTTTTTTGCGCCAAAGGGCGTAGGTTTATGTGCGTGTAGCACCAACTTTAGCGCACGAAAGGGACTTTGGCGTGGCACAGAAAGGCCTGCATGACACTGTGTTGCTGTAATAGGGTATGCGCCCACGCCAATTTTTAGGATTTACTTGGTTTTCACATGGTGCGGGGATTAAGCGTGTTGCAAGCGGAAAAAGTGCGCCTTCTTGGCACGACTGTATTTTATGCAGCAGGGGTGGCGATTGCGCCAAGGGAAAAACACAATTTTAAACTAATATTTAAGGTTTTCTTTCTTTCTGACAGGTTTGTGATCTTTCAGGCCTCTTTTGAGGTTTTTAGATGGTGAAGGGGGCACAACAAAGAGATCCAAGTTGATTTTTTGAGGCAGAGCCCTCCTGACCAGCAGATCTGGAAAGAGGATGAAAATGGTTTGGGGGGAAAGGTTACAAGAATGGTAGGAGGGTTTAATGGATTTGCATATTCATTCTATCCTACCACACAAACAACCAAAACAAAACACAAGAGGAGAAAGAACCACCTACCCGGAATATATAGAATGTGAGAGACGAAACGGGGTCCACGAACGCGACACGAGGATGACGGGCATGCTGACAGGTGCAGAGGAATAAAGATAATCACGTTTTTTGAATTGTGAAAGTGACAGGGCGGGTGCACTATATATAGGAAAAGGTGCAATAAATGCGCCAACCACTTTTTCAAGAGGCGCACCAAAACATGTGTCGACACGTAAAACGGTGTGCCCTTTGGCGCGGATAAATGCGTGTCAACATGGGAATACTTGTACCTTGGCACGATTTTAAGACTACCAACACTTCATTTCTTGCGCTCGTGGCACACTTTGAAACACGGCACAACAATTTAGTTGTTAACATGAAGGCACATGCACCTTGGCGCACACAAGAAAGGCGCATCACGGGAAGGCGCAACAATTGATGTGTCGACACGTCAATCTATGCACCAAAGGAAATGAAGGGGGCACAAATTTATTCTGTGTAACACAGATAAAAGGTGCGCCCAGCCCAAAAGGGACCAAAATGGCTAAGTTCAGAGAACTAGATTTCCCGGAAAGGGATTTTGTAACATTCCGAATGCAGAGGGGTCCCTGACGAGGGACCAGGACAAAATTTGGTATGGTTACCTATAAAATTGCCCTCGTCAATTTTACAGGATAACACTTCTTCAATTCTTCTTGCATCTTCATGGAGAGGAGTGGATTAATCAGCCTCTGCTTTTGTCTGAATGGTTTTGCATTTGTTTTGAGAGGAATTTCATGTTGAAACAAATCCTCTCTGTATGCTTTCAGCTTAGAATAAGACCAAGCCAAACAATCCTGATATTTCTTCAACAATTGGACATAGGACTATTTTTCTTCCTTGCTTAGATGTTTCCCAACAAGATCTTCCTTGGTTTCTCCCTTGTGCCAAGTTCATGCTCTTCAACATCCCTTGAGGCTATTATATGTTTGTTAATAATGCAATCAGCATTATCAAAGTTTGATTCAAGAGCAACTAGCCCTCTAGGAATGGTATTAGTTTTCAATTGGATGATGTCTTTTCCAAACAAATTTTCTTTTCCTCTCATTACACACACCATTGGCTCCCAATCAATACACTGATCAGCAAACTCCCTTTGTTCTATAGAAATTGTTTCACTTGGGCATCATGATCAAATACTTGCCAATTTTTTACGTTGTCAGGGATAGATGGCCTTGTTAGTATTTCAACATTATATTCACAATTGGGAGATGTTGAATAAACATCGAACTGAGATCCCAACACTACAAGCTGGTATGTGACAAAGCATTAAACTTTCTATCATGATGCACAATATTAAATGAGTCAAACATTTCAATCAAATCCCAAACTGCATGCTTGTATTGTTTCATTCTCTAATTTTTAGTAGCATATAGTTTTCTAATTTTTTTGACAATCAATTTTGAGTCTCCTTTGACAATGATATCTTTAATATGATACTTCCAAGAAATTCTCAAACCTAATAATAATGCTTCATACTCAGCAATGTTATTAGTGCATTCAAAGTTAAGTTTGAAAGAAAATACAAATTCTTCTTGGTTTGAGGAGATAAGAACAATTTCGGCACCATTTCCAAACTTGGAATAGGATCCATCAAATAACAAGGTCCAAGATAAACCAGCCTGTTCAAGACATTCACACTGATCGATCATGTGCTCCCTATCATCAACAAAAACCACAAAGTTATCTTCATCCACATCAACATATAACACTTCATAAGAAGCATTATTAGGATCCTCAATGAGGTGCAACATTTTCTTCTCTCCATACAACTTTACAAGGCTTCCTTCAATAGGAATGGTGGAAAAATACATATCCATCTAAACACTTCCACCAACACTTACAATCCACTTTCTTGATAACAGATGCCCCATTTGGTACGGCAATCAACAATGACAACATCAAGTTTCAGGTTCTTACCTAGATAAGCTACAAGTTGTACCACCAATCCTTTCACACATCTAACAAATGGCACCTCTCTAGATTCTGTGGAAGTGCATCTTCCATATGTTGTTGTCACTTTGATATCCATTTCATTCATGACCTCACAAGGCATGACATTTCATGATGCTCCGAAATCAAACATACAATTGTGCAAATGATCTGTCCTTAATGGTCAAAGTTGTAAAAAATGGATCAACATTTAATTGGGATTCAACCAAAGATGTCCCCAAGTAAACCTCAGGTGCTTCTCCAAACTCTTCCAATGATGGTGGTGTTTTAAAGTCTGTAATGGTTGGAGGAGGAGTTTCTACAATGTTTACATTTCTGCCTAGGGTACTCTTTTCTTCTTTCAATCCCAAGTACTCAAATGCTCTCTTCTTGTGCTCAGGAATCAGTAAGAAACTCAAAAATTGGAACACTAACTTCAATTTGACTCAAAACCTAGGCAATGTCATATGGAACATTCTTTGGCAAGGCAGCATTAGAAGGGAGATTAGCAAACTCATCAAAAGGAATGGGATTCTTGACAATTTGGGCATGAGGAGAAGTATGAATCTTTTTGGGACAACAAGGCCTTTGGAAGGTGTATCTTTCTTAGGAGCCTCTTTAGGAATACTAGTAAGTAATGGAGTTTTAGGTTTGGCTTGAGGCCCTACTCCTTTGACAACTCTACTCCTAGTATTATAATCCTTTTCTTGAGCAACAACAACGTTCATCAATAACTTCATATCTTCCTCCAAAGGGATTCCTCCATCATACTTCTTTATCATTAAATCTCTTAAATACTCAAAGTCATTATTAGGTATTTCAAAAGCTTGCACTACATCTACTTCAAAATTATGAGAAGGAGGAAGAAGTGGTACCCGGTGAATGCAATCCCAAAAATTTGCAGCAATTCGAGCACTTATCACTTTGGTTGAAGTTGCTCCTTGTTGTGAGCTTGAAGAGCAACTCATCATGCAAGCATAATCATCAGTACCAACATTATTATTAGATTCTTCTTCTTGCTGATTTACTTCACATGGAGGATGGGTAAGAAAGCATCTATCATACCAATCAATCTCATTGGCCTCATCAACAACATCAACCCGAGCAGTCATAGGATCAGGCACCATCCTACTTTCACGTGCTTGGGGATGTCATCTTTCAGATCCCATGGGTCCTTTACCTCATCATCTCGACCTCCGATCACCCCTAGGATGATTGTTGAATCTGTCATGATTTTGTGCCTTTGCTTGACCTTGTGAACTCGCCCACCAATTCCTTTCTCTTCCCGGGCTAGTTTGTAGGAGATTTCTTTGACAGCCCCTGCCAAAGTTTTAACAACCTCCTCAAGATCCACACTCTTGCTTGCTTGAGGTTTTTTTGGGTTTATCATTTTAACACCTTCCCTCTTAGGAGGTTTTCCAATGGCCTTGATGTTGTTCTCAATTTATAGAGCCATAGTAAAGGCCTACCTCAAAGTGCCAGGGTTTTTATCCCTCAAATAGTATGCAGCCTTCTTGTCAAATGCATCAGCATACTTTATAAGACAAGATTCATCACATGGCCTCAAATTCATAGGCAATATTCTCAATGTCTTATTGAATCTTATATTAAAGTCATGCACTGATTCATTAGGATTCTTTTTAATATTCTCAAATTCTAACAAAAGAAACCTAGGGTCTATTTTGTCACCATACTGCAATCTAAATGCAATCCTTATTTCAGTCCAAGAATCAATAGAGTTATTAGGAAGAGCTTTTATACCATTCCCTTGCATCCCCTTCTAGAGTATGAATAAATAATTTAATGTATACATCTTCAAACTCTATTTCAAAATCCTCCATCATATTGACAAAGAGTTTCAAGTGCTGATCACCAATTATTACATTATTTCCTTGAAACTTAGGCAATATGTTTCTTACATCATGTGGCACAACATTCGGATAGCCATTCATACCTATAAAACGGATGGGACCAAAATTATTAATGATAAATGGAGGTCTGGGTGGAGGTTGAGCCATGTTATTTTGAGGAGGTGATCTTATAGGAGAAACAAAGTGATGAGGAGTGAGGGGTCTGTGTGGTACAAGGATATAATTTTTAGAATGACTATCTTCTAATGGCTCTTTCTCTTGGAAAACTTTATTAGATTTTTAAAATATAGGGGTAGATCGATAAGAAAAGGTTTCAAATATAGATGATGGACCCTCTCTAGATGGAGAATTCATATTTACAGAGATGCTACATGATTTAGAAGCTATTAAGGAAGTATTGCAATCTTCAATCACGTGCCGATCAGTTTCACCAATGGAGATCTCTTTTCTTGATGCTTAATTCTTCCTCCTTCTGAATTACACTTTTCAAACTCTGGAAACAACCTTCTACTAGGGTCCGCAACAAAGAAAGATCTTCCTTCTAGCTTTGCAAATATTAGTAACAAATTCACAATTGACAGAGGTTAAGACACTGGCATTTATCAAAATAAATCAACACAGAGTCGCCACTAAGGATTTTCACCTCAGATGTGCAAAAATGCACTAAAAGATAATCTGTCAAATGTCTGTCAGTACTAGAATCTTGCAAAACTTATCAGATCTGATCTTCTTTTACCCAAATTTATCAATCACAATGCAAGCAAAGTGCAACAACTACTAGAAACTGGGAAAATTATAGACAGAGCATATAACTTCAAACAAATCTCACAAATCTACATATAGAATGACTTCTTAACAATGTATTTACACACAAAATTTGTAAGAAACATTACTAGGGTTTGATATGTATCCAAATATTTTAAATATTTTCAGCAAATTTGACAACGGTGCCATTTGGGTGTTGTTGATGGGCCAAATGGACACGAACTAGCAAAAAATCAACAAATCAGTCTTGACAATGCAAATCAGTTCCCAGCAACGTAAATCAAGTCCCCGTTAGCGGCACCATTTGGGTGTTTATACCCGATTTACTCTTCTTCAAAGGCCGAGCAACATCATGGATTTGACAAGACACTTAGAGGTAGATAGATGATTATGTATGTCGTTTTGTATCCAGGAAGTGATCTATCTGAATTTTTAGCACTCAGGCTTTGAAAGAAGTGGGTAGCACCTTAAAAGGATGTGATCTTATCCTAACTATTTTAGGTTGTACCTTTCAACCAAGGTAAGAGAACCTATTTTGTAACCTCTGTTATTAAAGGAGACGCAGATACCTTTCTTTTACACAAATTTTATAGAGAAGACCTTGGGAAAATATGATCAACACACCAAATCGACTCTCACGAGTTGTCACTTCCAGATTATGGAGATATTTTCAACACAAGGCAAAGGTTACTAAAGACATTTGGAATCTTGATTGCTTCTACATATTTTTGACAAGGGATTTTGCATTTGTTTATACACAGGACAAAACAGGGGTAGTTTAGGGTAGGATTAATTGTTTTTGAATGATTTTGGTGGGAGATGAAGTAGGACAAAGTTGATTATACCGGATCTTTGGAGGGACTTCACAATAATGAACAACTTCACAATAGAAAGCTCCAGAATAGTCAAGACGTTCCTTGAACCAGAAAGTGTGCTTCAATGGAGGCCCAGATCAGCACATTTTCACATAATCTTTGAGACTCTAACACAAAGGCTCGAATTTAAAGACTCAATTAAACACTAAAGTTTCCGATTAATCACGCCTAATGTACACCCAAAGACTTACAGACAATCTTTATCAACAAATGATAGTAAATTGATTTTAAATTTGTTTATCTCATCCAAGATGAAAGCTCTTCTTGAAATGAAATTGAAAATACCATTAGACTGTCAGAGGGATGAGATCCTATGTGATTTCACAAAAAAATTAGTATAAGATTGCAATAAGAACAAAAGAAACTATTTACAGACATTCTAAAAATAAAGCAAACACAAAATTGCTAAAGATTAGACACAAATTAATTCCAAAATCACTTAGATTCATCAGCAGGGGAAAGATTCCAGAGCAATCTCAGTTCTTGTTAATGGTTGTACATCTACAACCAACTTTACACGATAGAAAATATAACACAAAGAAAATAATAGGTAATCTTGGCTTTGGCCTCTTGGGAAGACGGCTTTCTCAAAAAAATTCTCAAGAATTCATCCTCGACCATTTGCAAGAGTAATCTCATTGTATTTATAATACACCCTTTACATCCAATTCCCCCCCCCAAAAGAGGAATATTCGAAGCACCTTTGTTGCACATATCGGATCATGATTTGTAGAAAGTGACATTCAACAGATTCACAAAAAGTTGTCAAGTGTTTTCAAAAAGGTGAATCATTGCAAATATTTGCATCATTGTTCTAACTGGAGGCATATTCTTCACCCTTGGCACCTATAGCACCTTTTCCCCTCAAAAGAGAAGAATATTCAAGGGACCTTTGCTTGTTACCAATTTGTTTCAGACAGAGACATTTAACAAATTTAGATCCAAAATCTGCCAGGTGGACCAACTATGAACAAATCACGTTTCTTGGGCCCTCAACTACTGACTAGGATGTCATGCCACAACTTCTCGGGAGTCCCTTTAATCATTTTGATTATGTCATGTGAGAAATCCCCTTTTTAATCATTTTTCGGAGCCTCCACGTAGCTGGAATTGACAAGTCATCCCTTTCTGTTTTCGAGGCAACACCTTTTTAACCTTCTATGCCTGCACTTTCATCATTTCATCATTTTTCCCTCTGAAATTTTACTCTACAATTTCGGATCTCGGCATTTTGCATTTTTTCATGATCCTGAGCAAAAATCCATGTTAAAAGTACTTCAGATCTACAAATTGAGCTCCCAAATTGATTCAATTAAACTTTGCAGACCCAAACGACACAAATTTATCCAAAATTTGATGAAGAATGATGTAAAAATGCATCTCTAAACATCCAGAGCTTTGATGGTGGTAAAATCAAATGAAATTCACAGCTACCGTTGATCCTGCATTTCAACTTTTAATTTGAGTCCTCCACATGGTAAAATGTGATTGGAAATGGGTCTGGGGGCACCTTTTGACATTTTATATTTTTTTGGAAAAAAGTAAAATGTTAACATTTTTCTCCGCCCCTCCGCCCTCGTAAAACAGGCTTGAAACATGTCCCAATGGACTTGTGCTTAGACTTACAATTTAATCCCCTTTTTACAAAAGGTAAAAAACTTTAAACAACCTCAAGCTCTGTCTCTCCGTTTCCCCACTGCTACGTGTCGCAATTGCGCATTTTGAGATGGTCCCGAAAATTAGAGACCCCAAACATGTGCAGTCCCTCCACATGTCCTGTGCCCCTTTAGGAAGTTGTTTAAAAATTTTAAGTACAAGAAGGCCCGACGGAAGCCTTCACATGTTTTTATGGCACAAATTCAAGATGGTCCCCAAGAGCGGAGACCCTAAGCAAGTGCAGGCTCACCGCGTGGACATGTTTTAGGTTGAAGTGAGCCTTAGAAATTTTTAAGTACTCCACGTAACCGCATCCAACTAGAAAGTTCCATGTTTCAATTGATGCCAAGAAGTAATTTTAACCGGGAAACTACACCCGTCAAACCATAAAATGTAGGAGAACCACCATTTGAGCCCAGGGAGACATAAAACATAATAGAGGCCGCAAACTGAGGAATTTCAATGACAAATGGGGCAAGACTAATTTTATCAAAGCAACATGTGGTACGAGGATTGATTCATGGTGAGAGATATTGTTGGGGTCAGTGCATGCTAGCACATTTATACTAGGACTTGCATTTGATTACATATTTTAGTCGAAGACTATAGGTTCAGCCACATTGGTACAGAGATACGGGCATGGGACCATATAGCTATTGGTTACAATGCGCAGCATGCTATGAGTTTCGACTCCAACGAGCCATCACTAATGGGATGGGTCACTGATTGGTGATGATATTTATGACACATGGGAGATACGTATCACTATTTCTCGAGTTTTTGATGATCTTACGTAGCATATGGTAGTATGGAGTCCATACCAAAGTATCAATGGGAAGAGCATGCACATGAGCTGAGTATATGTATGGTTGAGAACTTTTTGATTAGTAGTCAAGGATATATTATAGAGTAGTATATGGTATACCAATACTAGCGGCGTTTGGTGTTCTACAGATGTCCCAGTCCAGATATGTGGTATGCACATTGAGCTCGAGAGAAATTTGACATGGGGCCACATATCTACGTAGTCATGGCCTGAGCTAGTTTTGATCATATGGTACCATAGGTATGGGCTCTGTTGAGATAGATAAGGGATCCTGGAGTGACAAAGTGGAGTATACACTACGGTATTATACAATTTTACCTTGTTGTCTCACTATTCCATAGGCCACATGGGATGCAGGGGTTAGGCCACCAACATATAAGTTTAGTGGCAAAGTGATGATGATGACTTTGATTATGTATCGATAGATAGGGCCATGATGGTGATGGTGGACACCTCCTTCGGGATGGGGAAAAGAATGAGATTGACACGATGCCCCGAGTGGGTATAGTAGTTGGTATTCAGCACCACTTTGATAGGTGTCTCCTTAAAGAGCAAAGGCCATAGGGTCCTCCATAGTGAGGGTGCATAGTAGGGCTAATTCTTAGCCCACAACATAGTCTAGGACGTGGAAAAGGTAGTGGAGGAGATGGAGGTTCTAGGAGAGATGGGGCTGATGGTGCTAAGTGGTTTCAACAGATTTAATAGATGGCAGCTCATATGTTGTAGGTTTCAAATTTATTACGCTAATTTATGGCTCAAGTCTAGAGGTTGACCATGATAGAGACTAGGCTAGGGCACGTTTTAGACCATTACTACAGAGAGGGATCAACTCATAACCGAGAGGATAGTGGGGTAGGCCGATATTTCCATACTTTCCACTGAGGTGGCCTCATTCCAACACACTGATGGAGTGGTAGTGACACCATAAATGCACTTAGATTTGGTGACAACCAATGGGAGGGATTATTATTATAGATCTTTGTATTAAGAGGTTGTCCCAAAGGGCCAGAGGGCACCTAGATATAGTCAACCGTCTATGTCTATGAGATCACAGAGACCATTGGTGTCAACTAGAGTAGTTTAGCAGCCATTAAGACAGCAATGTGCAAAAGAGAGTCCATGGGTTATGGGCCCTCCACCATCTTTGAGACTAGGCAGTCCCCATGAGGGATCGATTCAGACATGACTCTTTTTTAAGTATACATAGATGTATGTAATTTTGATGTATACCTCTTATGAAGGCTAATATTTTATCGATGTACTATTTTGATTATGCCTCTTATGAAGGGTCATTTTTTATTGTTGCCCATGATGGCATACTTTATATCCGAATGATGTATATTTTGAGACACATTGTATATGGAAACTTGATTTTGACATGTTATATGATCATGATGATGATTATGGTTATGGACTTATTCATGATGTGTTTATGATTGTATCACATGTATTTTGATTTATGAGATAACATATAGATGATATCACATGTTTTGATGAGATGTTTAATTTTATACTTATCACATTTCTTGTATGAGATGGTAGTAGATGTTATCGTATGTGACACTTATGATTATCCATATTTTTATTATGGTCTATTTTTGAGGGAGGGACAGAAGGCGGTCCCTCTTGCCCCTTATGGTGATATTATATGGATGTAGCTTAGCATACATGTTTAATTTTCATGTTCATGATTATGTAACTTAGATTTTTATTGAAATATGATCTGTAGATGTGATGATAGATGATAGATGATATGATGTTAGATGTTATGATGACAACAAAATGTATAACACAAACAACAAATACAATTTAATCAAATCTAACTAACACAACACAATTATATACAAGTATGCAAGATAAAATGAACTCAATGCCTATGTACAAAAAATTAAAGTAACACTTTAAACTAAGCAAATGAATCCAATTTAAAGCACACAACATGGAAAGATAATGCAATCAAAACTCTACAAACTAACAACTAAAAGTAATCAAACCACTTCTTCATTTTTTGCAGGACAATTTTGAATCATTTTCTATTGTTTTTGGTGTTATGTCAAAGGTAATATTCAAGTCTAATGTTCACATTTGTTTTGTGGTTTTGTCCTGAAAATGGTTTTTCAGATGTTTAGGGTTTTCTAACATATTTGAATGTTTTTGTGTTTTCAAAGGTTTTTCGAAGCTATGTACAACAAATGAAGAAGCGTGGATGCCCCTAGTGATAGAGGGGGTGTACAAAGGTAGGATGTCATGCATTATGTTTAAGAAGGTGCAAATATGAAGGTGCCCCAAATGTTAAATGGGAATATGCAAAGGTGATTCCTTCACATAGATACATAAGAGTAGATACACCAGATCTAGGCCCTAAAGGATGGGTTCAAGAGGATCCCTAGACTTATAAAAACTAGCCCTAGATAGAAGTGATAGTTACCCTTCTAGATGTGAGAGTTGCTTATGAACAATGAAACGTACTTAATCTCCGGAAGCTGGTTTTCACCCAAGGACTTTCCCAATGTGCCACAATTACGTGGTTTCATAGTTGGACGACATGTTTTCTTTTTACTTTTTCTTGATTTATTTATTTTTTTGCTTGCTTTTTTTTTCTTTCTTTTCTAAGGAACTTCATAATAAAGCATAGAACCGCTTGAGATGCATTGCGTGTTCATTGGTTCCTTTAATTCCTCACCATCTAAGTGAGCCAGTTTATATGCCCCTGAACCATACTTAGCGACCACAACATATGGTCCTAACCAGTTGGGCTCAAAATTTCCTTTCTTTTCCTAATCCTTGACTGTGTTAAACTAGTTTTCTTTTAAAATGAGATTTCCCATGTAAAATTAACGAGCTACGATCTGCTTTTTTGTATCCTTGTGATACTCGGTTGTGATAAACCTTTAAATGATTGAGTGCTCTCATATGCTTCTCATCCAATAGCTCTAACTTTGCTAGTCGAGCTACCCTATAGTCTTCATCTTTTTCCAAATAGTCCCAGAGAGATATTCTCAGGGAGGGAAGCTCAATTTCCAAGGGTATAATGGCCTCAGTGCCAAAGACTAATGAATAAGGGGTGACACTAGTAGGGGTGTGGATAGAGGTTTGATATGCCTAGATGGCGGTATGGATCGTATGTGCCAATTACAACCAGTCTTACTAACCATCTTTTCCATGATATGAACAAGGGTTTTATTAGTGGCTTTAGATTTTCCATTACCTTGAGGGTAATAAGGGGTCGACCACTTGAGTTGGATTTGGAAGCATTGGTATAATTTTTTGACCATTTTGTTCTTAAAATATTTACAATTGTCTACTACAATGGTGGAGGGGATGTCGTAATGACAAATGAGATGGTTCATTATGAATTTAAATATTTGCGCACCGATTATGTAAGTGAGATATGGGTATGGCCATCTGAGGAAGTTAGAGTGAGATTCCCTATGAGATCAAGTCCCCATTTGGAAAATAGACATGGTGTTGTGTTGGGCTACAAATCATGTGCTAGTGCATGTATCAAGGTACCATACTTTTGAGAAATTTCACATTTCTTGACAAATTTGCAACAGTCTACTTCCATGGTAGGCCAATAGTAACCTACTCTAAATAATTTCTTAGCAAGGACCATCCCACTCATGTGGGCTCCAAAATGCCTCCATGTAATTGTTTAATTATTTGGACTAACTCGGTCACATCATGAGAATGTAGCAAATTCCCTGTCATAGCCACAACAATAAAGGGTGCCTCCTCGGAGGGTATAACGGGATATACAGTGGGTAAGGGCTGTTTTCTCAAGTATTGGAAATATTTGTGGGAAACTTTTCATCTTGTAAGTAGTTTAAAATGGGATCATATCAATGGGATAGAGGACCAAAATTCACATGCTAGACATGATTCTGGCATGTCATATGCATGCACTCTAAGGTGTTCAACAAAGAATGACATCTTGTTTTCCTAAGGAGGAATGCATAGAAAAGACCCAATTATATCCATGACATTTTCTAATTGATTATGTGATCTTGGACTTTGTTCAAAAATAACCTATACAAATTACTTCTTCAAAGTTTCAACCAATTTCTTGTATGGAACAATATTTTCATCTTTAACTTTGTATTCATCATTAACTTGTTTAATGATCATTAATTTGTCGATGTTCCATGTGATAGATAATTTCAAGCCGGTGATGAGTGCCTCATATTTTACAATATTATTCGTACAAGGGAATCCCAAATGAAATGCCTGTGGAAAGACTTATCCAGTGGGAGTGATAAGTTACACTTCTACTCCTGAACCGTGAAAGGTGAATGACCCATCAAAGTGGAATTGCCACACAACGGATTCCTCCATATACATCATAGATGCATCTGGAAGATCCAGACACAATGGTTCCATTCCTAGTAGGGGAGCTTCTGGTAGCTGATTTACAACTACCTATCCTTTTAGGGATTTGAATAACAAATTCAATGTCAAACTCACTAAGGAGGATGATCTAATTATCCATCCATCCTATAAGGGAAGGTTTAGATAGGAGGTATTTGAGAGGGTCAACTTTGGATATTAACTTGGTCTTATTATTCAAAAGATAATGATGAAGTTTCTAAAATGTAAAGACCACAACTAGGTAGGATTTTTTGATCTGAGGATAGTACATCTCGTAGGCAATTAAGGTGTGGCTAAGGTAATAAACCACCCTTTCCTTGTGGCCAAGATAATATTAGACAAGCGGCGCACCAATAGTGAATTGGGTGGTTGAAATATACAATGAGGGGTTCACATGTGGTAGGCGACATGAGAACAGTGGACTTACCAAATATTACTTAAGAAATTCAAAGGCCTTTTGACAATCAGGTCCCCAGTTAAAGGTGACATATTTCTTCAATAGATGTGTGAAAGGATGACACTTATCCGTAAGCTGTGATATGAATCGATGGATTTCTTGAATCTTTCCTTGTATACGAGTAGTTGTTTAAGGTTCACGAATGGATGCATCTCGTAATATTGTAACCTTGGCGGGATCTACCTCTATCCCTCTTTGTGAAATAATGAAACCCAATAAATTTCCTAATTATACGCTGAAGACACACTTCTTGGGATTCAAGTGAACCTTGTAATCTCAGAGACATTGAAATATATGCCTCAATACTTATGGTTGCTCTTCTATGGTTTTAAACATTTCTAAGATATCATCCACGTAATCTTCCATGATTTCACTCATCATGTCATGGAAGATGACAATCATTACTCATTGATATGTAGCCCCAAAATTATTGAGTCTAAAAGGCATGACCTGATAGCAAAATTTCCCCCAAGGGGTGATGAAATAAGTCTTATGTTGGTCTTCCTCTGTGATCTTGATCTAGTTATAGCTTGAAAATCCATCCATTAAGAATAAAATCTCATAACCAATCAAATAATGACAATCATGTTGATGTTAGGTAAGGGGAAGTCATCTTTGGGACATGCTTTGTTGATGTCTCTGAATTCAGTGTATATTCTAATGCCGATTGGCTTCTTCTAAACTGAGACTATGTTAGATATCTAGTCTAAATAATCAATAGGTTTGATAAAACCTATTGCTAATAGTTTCTCCAACTCTTCTTTGACAAGTAATGTAAATTTTGGATGTATCTTCCTTAGTAACTACTTGATAGGCTTGCAATCTTGATGTACAACAAGGTTGTGCATGACCAACGATGGGTCCAAACCTGGAATATCTATGTATGACCATGCAAATATGTCTACAAACTCTCATAATAGTTACAAAGGTTTTTTTTTTTGTGTTAAGAGTGAAGCTCCAAGTTTTATCATTCTAGGATCCTCTTCTGACCCGATGTTGACATTGATTATCTCTTTAACTAGAATCTTTGATGTGTCCTCCATCCGTGTAGGATTAGGGGGAGAGTAAGATCCACTTCTACAGGTGGCTCTAAAAGATTTTTATCTTCCCATGGTGGAACTACATTTTTCATTTATTTTTCCATTTGTCCATCCACAAGTGTCTCAAAGAGTTTGTCACTATGGGATTTATGCTTATTCTTGCTGCAAGACTTATTTGTATTAATTTTTCCTTTCTTTCTATCTTTGTGTTTAAGCAACCACATAGTTTTGCTTCCTCCCCAAAGTATGTGCATGTGTCCAATTTAATGGAAAGCCCTTCTTATGATCACTGCTTGGAATGGTATCTCTAAGTCCCATGAACTTTGTGATGGCCTCATTATTTTTAAAGAAATCGGTTGAAACGTGAAGTTGTTGATCCGAATCAATGAAGTCGGGATATATAAGGGTGACTTGGTAATTATCTGGGAATTGGATCCGGAAAGGGTGAAGATAGTTGAATCTAGGAACATATTGGTAGAGGCAAAGTCCTCATATAGGATACATTGGGAATCTTCATCGCTATCCGAATGAGACAAGCTATCCTCATGTTCAGAAGAGGTAGCATCTATATCCAAGGGTGGATCATCATGAGGTCTAATACCAAGCCCATGTTTGGTTGAATTATAATGGGGAATAGGGATAGGCTCTAATTTTCCTTGTGTATTTACATTGTATCCAAATCCTTTATAACCTGATGACGTGCATTATACGAGAACCCTTAATATATTATGGATCCTGGTGACATGAATCCATTGTTCCTTCAAGTACCCATCTGGTAGGTGTATCTAGCATCTTCTCATCTGATAAGAGACCACTAGGAACAAACCTCTCAAAGGGTTCAAGGCAACTAGCCCGAGTGCTTTTGAACTAGAAGTATGGTCTGCCACGTGTCTTAGGTGACACTGAAAGATTTGATATCAAAAGATCCTATTGAATATTGAATTCATCATTTGGGCCATATTTTCCAAATATTTTTCCCATGAGGTAAAGGGATTGACTAATGAAGGAAAATTTTGATTGTAAGGAGTCAATGTATCTAGATCTATATGATCCTTCATAGCCTCAGTTCATAATGGGACAACAATATCAAAATAAAGACACTCATATGCTACACAAGAAAAGTTGTGCAGTGCTCTATAGTGTGTAAATGGTTCTAGATCAAAAGGGATAGTGATCATCTTTCCTCCATGACATAGCTTGATACACTAATGGAAGGTCAAAGGAATGGCCTGTAAGGCATGAATCCATGGGTGACCTAGGAGCATGTTATATGGAAGGTCCAAGTCAAGGACATGGAACTTTGTATCATGATATGTGGGCCCCACTTCCATTGGGATCACTATGGTACCTACTGACTCATGCTCTTCATTATCATAATTCATGATCATAATGGTATTAGCATCCAAATCGCTTCTATATGGCCTAGCTTCTTGACAAGCTTCAATGTACAAATATTTAGACCGGATCCGCCGTCCAAAAGCACTCTTTTTATCTTACGACGAGTAACAAAGACCTCTATGTACAAAGGTAGGTTGTGTTCAGGATCGTTATGTGGGATTTCATTCCGATCGAAGGAGATATAGTCATTAGGATTAAGATTTGCAACCATTTCTTAGAGATGTGTAGGATCTACATCTGTGGATACTCTTGATCCCTAAAGTGTTTTATATAGTATGTCCTTATGAGAATTTGAGATTTTGAGAAGGTCTAAGATTGAGATCTTAGCCGTGGTTTTATCCAATTGTTCTAATAAGTCATATTAACCTTCCTGAGGGATAGGACAAGGAGGTTATGGGATCAATAAGCCAAAGCACATCATGTGCCCATAGTGTAATTGTTCCCTACGATTCTAATAGTGTTTACCTATTCATTAGATGAACGAATACAACCTATGAGGGAATCAAAGGGATTATCATTTGATGGATACACATAGAATTTTTATAGTCATTAGAGGACTGACCTTGATCTAGCTTCTTGTTTCCTTTTTATCATGATTGGGAAAAGGTTGTTTGAATATTCCCATATTCTCATTAGGACCTTGTCCCGATTCAAGTGAATCTACCTCAATATTTCCTTCTTCAATAAGGTCTTGGATGAAATTCCACAACTTCATACATTTATCAGTCTTGTGTCCTTTGACACGGTGAAATTCACAGTATTTGTGTTCTTTGAACCATACTAGTTTAGGTGCATCATCTAGATAAGGTACTATTGCGGTTGGATACTGCACCATGTTTACAACATCTAATTGTTTAAGGATGGTAGATAATGATTCTCGTTAAAGGTGTAAACATTCGTTTTAGGGCCACTTTTGGGTGAGGTCCTTGTGTAAGCTTCAAGAGTAGACCGTTTTGTACAACTTGGACTCTTTTGGAGTATGTGATGTCTTGTCTCACGACAAAAAATTTATTCTTATCAAGAAATTTGGTTTATCTACATATTTCAACTCATGTTTATCTTTTGAAAAGGGCTTGATCGTTCCCTTTGCTATGAGAGCCTTCTCAATTTGGCTTCCTTTCTCAAAAACTTATTCAAATTTAGTGACGTAATGCATCTATGGATGAAAGGCTATGTCTTGATTTAGGTTTCAAACAAATATGTTAACCATTTACCCTTCCAGAATGGGATAAGGGAAATGGCTTGCTAAACTCTGCCATCGCTATAAGAAACCAACGAAGGTCTCATTCAATTTTTGTTTTGCATTACAAAGATCTACCATAGTAATGTCGATCTCCATGTTAAAAGAGAAATGAAACACAAAATTTTTAGCTAGCATGGTCCATGTCACAATCATTACCTCAGATATGTGGAGGAACCATTCTAGTGTATGTCCTCCTAAACTGTGAGGGAACAAACATCTAAGATAGTTGTTGCTAAAATATACTTCCTAGAAATCCATGTAGAAGTCTTTGATATGATCACAAGGATCACCTTTACCTTTATACTTTTAGAATTTAGGACGATAAAATTTTTAGGGAATGACACTCGTAACATGTCTCTCTTAAAGAAATAAGGACATAGTTTTTGTATTGGTACTTTTTACTATGACCTACATTACTCTTCTAGAGAGTTGTGAGCATGTTTTTCATGGATTGTAACTCTTGTGTAATGATTTTCTCTTTCATAGGGGATTATGGTCTATTCACTCGAGTGACCTTTAATGTTTCATCGTTGTAAGGTTCGATGTGAAATTCACTGATTTAGTTTTAAGTTTTTCCTTACGTGTATTCTTTCTTAAGGAACTTAAGTTCGCTAGCTTTGGACTAAGATTTAGTATATGTCCTTGTATAACCTCTTATTCGGCTTGAGGATCATCTTCTTCGTCATATTTAGGAGGTAACTCCTTAGGTTCACATTTGATCTTAACTTTGCGTGATTCTTTAAAGTATTTTCTTCAAGAACCATCTATTTTTTTAGCCCTTCACTCTCAAAGTTTTTATTATGAGCACCAGAAGTGGAAGTGTATCCTCTGTCAAAAGGATTATCATGTCAATAAGGGGAGGTATTTTTGGTTCTTCCTCCTCTAGGTTAATGGTTTTGATAGCCACTTCATGTTCTTGTGGTAATTTGGCTCCTAGTTCTAGGACTCGTGCGAGTACTTGATCTCTATTATAGTATAGGAGTTCATCAAAACGAGCAAGATCAAGGGTGTGTTTCTCTTTAGATGAATCAGTATCATCCCCACTATGGTCAATTAATAATTCGTGTCTTTAACCTCTGAAAAGAGGGGACCTAAGTTGTGACCACTAAAGGGATAGGTTGAACTAAAAGGATTTAACTCTAATTCACGTTCAAATCTCTTAGATGCCATTTTTGTGATATGTGGCATTACTAGTCTCTTCTATACTCGGTTTTGTCTAAGTGTAACCAAGATGTAAAAGACCTAGGTGCAACATGGTATGAGTTGTCAAAAGTCTCAATGTTTCACCAACCAATTTTTTTAACAAAAAGAATCAAAGAATCCAATGAATTGTCCTAGATATAAGTCTATGCAACTATTATCACATAAGGAAAAATCATGCAAGCCTATGAGTAAACCAGTCAATCAACCAATAGTTTACACCTTATGTTTCCTAATGGTAGTTCAACATATAAATGATCAACTTGATGTCAATGCTTATATTAAGTTCAAGATGAACATGGCGAAGCATTAACAAGGGGTAGATGTGACTCCCAATCAAAGGATACTATGAAAAGTTTAGAAACAAGCAAGACCTAAGTCCTAAAAGGTATAAACTACACACGTAACGAATGTAACAATACTACTAAGGTATGTTAACCAAGTTTCAAGAGAAATCAAGGTGTTAACACCGAAATAGTATGGATACAATACACAAACAACGTAACCCCCACTCTGCAAGACTTGAGGTAATGTTTGAAACAAACTAAGTGAAACTTTACTAAGGACTTGTTAATATGTGAGTAGCACAACACCACAATGCAAATACTTAGATCACATTCATGAGGAGAGAGGAGTAAGTATCATAATTATGTCGATGTAATGCAAACTAACTAACACTTCTAAGGTAGATCAAAAGGTGAATTAAGCCTAACTACATCAATAATGTGTCTTAATATGGGTTTGAGATATAGAACCTACTAAAATATGATGGCATACCATTCACACTTTCAACACTTGCATTTCGGAATTGCAATATGGTCATGCAAGTAGACTACAAAAGTGGTGGACACAATTATTCTAGAAGTATCCATGTGTATTGTTTCTATTTTTTCCCAAATGAGCAACAAGATAACAAAGGTGTAGACCAAGTGATGATGAAACAAAATAAGTGTAACTTTGATGCAGAATTTTTCCTTACCTTAGAGTAAGTGAGGAACTATGAAAAATTGACACATCATAGGTTTCATGCTGAATAACACTTGTTTTCAACTTAAGTGGACTCTCACCTTGATACGGAAAAATGGTCTCCAAGACAATATGGCTTTCCTAGGTGGTTCACTCAACTAGGTACCAAAAACACCTTATATGAGCTTGATTTACCAATAAATTCGCACTGAATAGTCTTAGAGTATCTTATATTTACTTTACCCCCTTCAAATACGATGAGAAATGAATGCATTCAAGCGTATCTTTCATTGGGGTTGCAATGGAGAATGTTTTGGTGTTAAACTCAAAAATGAAAATCTAGTCAAGTGGGTAAGTGGAGAACTTCCCATTTCTATTAGAGTATGTATTTACCTTAGCTCATTTTCACCTAGGTACTTTATTTACCTTTATTGTACTTATCATCAGCCACTTATGTGTGTATATATTTATTTTTATTTATTTAGATATTATGGGGTTTTATCTAGTTGTCGGGTATAGTTATCTCCTTGATCTATGGTATTGAATAGATCCTTGATGAATAGTTCTTTCTTAAATATATAGACCCGACTAGTACTTTGATGACTAGTTCTTTCCTTGATTTATGGCTTGATCTACGACCTTGAATGGTTATTAGATTGGTATTCCTTTCCTATAGAAGCAAGGTCGATTCTCATTGTATTTCATTGAGTTCCATAATAATATATGATATTGATGCTCATTTGTTTGCAATGGTTTTATGTAAAGTTATTCGATGACATGATTTCATCTTATTGATCATGGTGTTTGATTAGCATCTGATTTCTTGGCTTGGTACGATCTGGTTATCATTCCTTTTATGGTATCAAAGCAAGAGATTGTTGTTGGCATCCATCTGTAAGTTTCTCTTTGCAAACATTTTTTTTTCGTATATTCATATATTCAAGATTTATTCATATTTTTTTATGCATACATTTTTATGTAAAACACATCCTTCCATTGGATTCGAGAAGGTGGAAAAACCCTAAGATCATAAACTTGACCATTTTTGGGCAAAGGTCATTTTTCATAACACCCATTAAAATATTTAGCCATTGGTCATATGGTATGGTCATATGAGGGATTAAAGCTTGTGATTCCTACTAGTAGGTGCCTAACTCCAGCCACCTTTCATTTTATTTGTGTGGTGAAGACAACATTATTTTATTTTGTTTTAGTGGCAACTAAAATAAATAGCAGAGCATAAACTTGTAACTTTTGATCGGTAACTCGGATTTGAGTGTCGTTTTTTGCAAAAGTGCTTGTTTTTTTGTGCTCTTTCCATTCAAAATGTTTATTTTGAGAATCACACTATAATTATAAAGTTCCATATTATAACACACACTCATTATAAAGTGTCAAAATCTAGGGGGCTCTTGTTGCATTGTTCGGGGTCTTGCTTGCATCATTGCTTGGTTCTTGCATTTCTTCCGGTGATTTTTTGAGAACGGCATCTAATTCTGCATTAGACCATGTTGAGCCATTAACAACACATAATTACCACACTTGGAAACCAATAATGTAAACAATAATTAAGTGGAAAGGATTATGGAATTTAACTTCTTCGTAACAACAAGTGTTCACTAGAGAATATGAGAATTTTGGTACCAAATGCAAGTTTGATGAGTGTATAGGTTTGATAGGGACTTATGTAAGTGATAGTATTTTGTTTCATTTGGAAAAATGTGACTCTCCTTTCAAAATATGGGATAAATTGGAGGATTTATTTGGTAAGGTGGATCATATGAGAGCCATGCAACTTTAAATTGAGATCACCTCTCTTAATCCTAAAGATATTTAAACAATTATAGCCTGTCTTACCAAGTTCAAGAATTTGTTGACATAATTGAAGGGGAGTGGAATAGATAATAAAGATGAAGAGTGTGTTTACTTGATTCTATATAAGTTGAGAGAACCATTTTAAATCGTTTCTTCTACCTTTTTCTCCAGCATGGATGCCTTAGATGACACATTCAAAATTCCCGACTTAGAAACATTTTGTGAAAGACTTACTAGGAAAGAATCCAAATTGTTTAACCTTGAGTCTTCTACCTCTCAAAAGGAATTAGTTGCATCTATTCCTAAGGGCAAGGGAAAACCAAAAAGTAAAACCAAATCCACCCCTTCTCCTTCTCAAAATGCTCCTAAACCCAAATAAAGCAACTCTAAACCCAAGGAGTCTTCTAAATCCAAGAATAAGTCTAGCCTTTCATGCTCTTTTTGTGGGGGCACTAGTCATGAAGAACATGTGTTATAAGTGAATGCAAGCCTTAGAGGATGAATTCAATAAACACAAAAATTTGTCTCCACTCCACTTTCTTCTAATCAGCATGGCAAAGCATTTAATTTTGTTGGGAGATCTCAGTCACCACTTGCAAAACAGTTGGGTTATAGATTCTAGTTCTTTTCATTACATGAATTCTTGCAAGGAGTCTTTTTGTTTCTCTAGGTTTGAGTTCTACTTCCAAATTTGAGGTTGGAGATTCTTCCTTTTTTTTTTGTTAAAGGAAAAGGTGATATACCACTTGATGGTGGCAGATCAAGATGCACTATATGTTCCTAACATCACTACAAATTTTCTTTTTGTATATCCAATGTGTCATTCTAGTCAAGGGAAAACAATGACTTTTACACCACATGGGGCATAAGTAAAAAAAAATTGGAGTCTTATTCACTTATTGCTCAAGGTATTGTTGATCATATTTCTAGACTATAACACTTTGAGGGTTTCGATGAAACTTCCTCTATAGGGATAGGATTAGTTTCTCATGCAAATTCAGAGAGTAAGCTTTGGCATGAAATATTTGGACATCTCAATTACAGATATTTGAAGGAGTTGAGCACTCATGGTATGGTTGATGGTCTTCCTAGATTTTCTTGTCTTGAGGAGTTTATCATGGTTGTGCATTAGGGAACAACACCAAGATCCATTTCCTAAGAATTTGTCAAAGAGAGCTTCTTCACCACTTGAGCTTGTGCATAGTGACTTGATGGTTTTTCCTACCCCCTCTTTCAATGGAGCTAAGTATGCACTTACCTTTATTGATAATTTCTCAAGGTGTACTTGGGTTTATTTTCTCAAGTACAAAAGTGATGTTTTTCACACTTCAAATTCTTCAAGGCTTTGGTCAAGAAACAATCTTCTAGTTGCATAAAGAACCTTCACACTGATAATGGGGGGAGTACTTCAGCAATGAGTTTTCTAAATTTTTAGCAACTTAAGGCATTATTCACCGGAATTGTGTTCCTCATTCAAGCTTCACAAGTAACTTTCACTACTAGTTTGATCACTTCAAGTAAGGCTTGGGCCTTAGCTTCAATGCTCAATCCATCCATTAATGGAAAGGAACCCGTTATCACTAAAACACCTTCCTCATCTCTAATTAAACACCTTGTTCCCAATATGCATGGATTACATTTCAAGCTCCATCAAAATTCAGTTTGCAAAGTCATTTTTGGATAACTCTTGTGTCATAATGTCGAACATGTCTCATCACCTTGAATATAGGATTCATGCCTTCCTCGACCCACATCACATTTAACACTAATTCGGATTAGCACCATGTCGAGAGACCACCTCCACCACCAAACCAATCGACCCGCTTGACACCGACTAGCTGATTGATTAATGACAAGATATAGAGATGGTCACCACGTGAAATCAACCCCAAGACCCCCATTTATAACCCACATTCCCCAACACTAGGGTAAACTAGACAATAAGCTAAAAGTGGTTTTGGATAACTCTCGTGCCGTAATGCCAAGACATGCCTTGTTGTATTGAACATAGAATTCATGCCTTCCCCCGACCGAGCGTTGCATTAAACACCAAGTCGAGTTGGCACCACATCGAGATTCCACCTCCTCCACCAAAGAAATTGACCCACTTTTGACACTTCCTAAATTGAGTAATGATGACTTATAGAGATGGTCAACCTGGGGGAATGGACCCGAGACCTCCCACATATAACCCACATTCCCCACCACTAGGGTAAACCCAATGGGAATAAAGTGGTTTTGGATAACTCTCATGTTGTAATTCTAGGACATGCCTTGTCACATTAAACATAGGATTCATGTCTTCCCCAATCAATGTCGCATTGAACACCAAGCCAGTTTGGCACCACATCGAGACACCACCTCCACCACCAAAGTAATGGCCTTCCTAGACCTACCTAGCATTTGAGTAATGATGAGATATAGAGATGATCAACCCGAGAGAATGGACCTGTCATCACCAACCCAAGCACTATGATAATTCTTCACCGGGAACTCCTCATGCTATGATTATTTACTAATGCACATGACCTTTAGTTTGGTGGATGTAACGGAAACAAAACAACAACATAACACAAGAATACCATCAACTATGATAAGACAGAATGATGACAAATCTGAAATATCAAAATAAATTATAATATTAACATGAAAGCTTATAATCTCACCCATGAGGTACTTGAGTGTTATTGACTTCACTTGCCTTTCACCAAGACTATGGGAGAAACTTTACAATTACACCTCTTAATGGCTTCTTCAACACACCTTTAAACTGATGGCTTCCTTCGCACACTTCCTACAATATTTCTCACTACTTCCTTCTATGCTAAATGAGGGGGGTGGCCTCTCTATTTATAGAACTTACAGGAGTATCCATCTTATCTCTAAGATAGGATAAGAAATCCACTCTGACGAATCATATTTCATACCTTAACTCTTATCTGTACATGTAAGCTTATCTTTTAAGATAAGATAAACCTTATCATTTTACATGGGTTCCACATTTTTAGACTTTTTACAAATAAAATACACAAAATATTTATGACCTCACTCCTTGTCTTTATTACCAATATAATATTTCTAATTCCTAATCATGTAGACCCTACTTCTCTAATTACCCAAACTTTGACATTTTAACATTACCGGACCACTTACGACAAATATTTACTTTTTACAACATTCCTATTGTACTTTGACTATTACCGTACTCCACATTATTGGCGGCACCATACTGACGGTGCCGTTATCTTCTATCAGATGCTACTACTAATTATACTTAACAACATCCTATTCCTAATACATACATTAATGAAATAGAAATTATGGAGGAAAATTTTAGTGTCGACATCTTCCCCCTTCCTAGCTTCTACTCCATCCTCGGAGTAGACTATTCTGGTGCTTGGAAAATCTTCAACTTGTCGTGGTTGACCCATTTCGTAATGGGAGTGCCATCCAATTCCTCCAGTCAGTACGTACCATTTTCATGCACAGCTACTATTTTGTAGGGCCCCATCCATTTTGGAAGAAATTTTCTCTGTCTTCTTTTTTTGTATCTGGAATCATATACTAAAACAAAGTCATTCACATGAAATGGAGACCACCGGATCTTTTGATCAAAGTATTCCTTCTCGCTTCATTTTCTTCTTATGGCTTGTATCCTTTGCTATTTCTCTCATTTCCACCAGCAAATGAAGATGTACCAACCTTTCTTTTCTTTGAATCACTTTCATCCATCCTTTCATTTTTCATAACTCTCTCAATAGGAAGAAGCTGGATCAATGCCATAGGCAATTGAAATGGGGAGTATCCTGTTGCTGATTTTGATATTGCCCTATATGCCCACAATGTTGCATGAATCCTTTTATCCCATTTATGTACCTGCAAGGCTACATCTTTTGCTAGAATTTGACACAACACAAAATTTGTTCATTCCACCTGTCCATTTGTGCTTGGCTTGTATGTTGTTGCCTTCCTGTGCTTAATAGAAAACTTATTGACTAGGGCTTCTACCACCTCATTAATGAAGTGGCTTCCTTGATCTGTTACAATTTCTAATGGGCAACCAAATCTGGTGATAATGCGTTCATACATGAACCTTACCACTTCATCCATGGAAGTTGTTTTCAATGGCCTAGCTTCAACCCACTTGGTTAAGTAACTGTGCAGCAACTACAATATACTTATTTTGGCGTGATGTAGTTGGAAGTGGACCTACAATGTCTATTCCCCACTTTTCAAAGGGACCAAGGGGAAGAATAGGACATAATGGAGCTGATGAAGTCTTACGGTTACCATGTGTTTGACAAATATCACATGTCTTACAATAATTATAACAATCTTTAAAAAGAGTGGGCCAGTGATAACCTGCATCCAAGATCCTTCTCATTTGTAAGTTGTCAGAGAAGTTCCCTCCACATGTACCATTGTGGAATTCTTCTAGCAGTTCCTTCCCTTGATCACGTCCAACTACCCTCTTGTACTGTCCATCAGGTCCTATTCGAAATAATACTCCATGCAGAATAGAATATGGATGACTGGCTTGAGTAATCTTTCTCTTAGTCTTTGCATTGGCACCATCAAGAAACTTGAATTCATTCGAGATAATTCCAAATATCTATGTATTCACTAGGGATTGTGTCAAGGGATAACAATCTTTGCATCAGGAAATCATCATCATCACAAGATGATCCTAAACCATCATAGGCTCGAGAGAGTGCATCTGCATTGACATGCTTCTTTCTGGCCTATCTATAATATCAAATTCAAACTCTTGTAGCAAAATTATCCATCTTGCTATCCTCACGATGGGTTAGGCTTATTTACAATATATTTTAGAGCACGATGATTCATTACAACTAGAAATTTTTGCCCTAGCAAGTAATTTCTAAACTTCTTTCTAAAAAAAATGATAGCGAGCCTCTTTTTGATTACTGATATAATTTACCTCAAAGATTGCTCATTTGTGCGCTCCCAATGTAAATTGGATGTTCATTCCCATTTTCATCCTTTTGGCTCAAAGTACTTCCTAGTGCTGCATCTGAGGCATCAGTGTACACAATGAATGGCTTGCTCCAATCTGGATTCTTCAAAACAGGTGAAGACACCAGGGCTTCCTTAATTGTCCAAAAGCTTCATGCGCCTTATTTCTTGGTTCATAAGTAACATCCTTCTTCAAGAACTGGGTTAGTGGCTGTGTAATCTTTGAGAAATTCTTGATGAACCTTCTATAGTAACCCACATGGCCTAAAAATGATCTCAACTTACTTCTATTAAGAGGAAATGGTAAATCTTTGATTTTTGAAACTTTATCAGGATCAGTACCAATACCATCTCTAGATACAACATGCCCTAACAAAACGCCTTTAGAACATCCAAAGACACACTTTGTAGGGTTTAGTGAGGCTTGTGATTCATCTAACCTTTGAAATGTTGTCTCCATTTGGTGCAGGTGGTCCAACTTGCTCCCATAGATGCAAAAATCATCCAGAAATACTCTGATGAAGGTCCCAATGTAGGGTTCGAACACCCTATTCATCAAACGCTGGAATGTTGTTGGAGCATTACACAACCCAAAAGGCATAACTCTATAAGCAAACGTTCCCTAAGGAGTGGTGAACGTGGTCTTCAGCCGATCTTTCTCTCGCTATACGAACTTGGTTGTAGCATTTATATCCATCGCAAACGATAGCACTCTGCCGGCTACTTCATCCAAGATCGATCTGAAAATGGAAGAGGGTAATGATCCTTCTTTGTTGCCTTATTGAGCTTCTGTAATCAACACAAATGCATAGCTTCCCATTCTTTTTTATTGAGATCACAATGGGAGAAACCCATTTTGAATTCTCCACAACAAATATGAATCTTGCATCAAGCAACTTATCTATTTCTTCTTTTACAGTCTTGGAAAAATTAGGATTCATTCTATATGGCATTTGCTTTATGGGCTTAGCACCATCTACCAGCTCAATAGAATGTTCTACCCAACTTACTTGATGGAGTTCCTTGTAATCAAAAGTGAATAGGTGTATGTACCTTTAAAAGAGCTGGAGGTAGGATTCCTTCTCACTCTCCATCACCGCATCACCAATCTTTATTTGTTGGAGACGATCATCAACTTCTTGAGATAATTTTATGGGGTCATGAGTTGGTGTGGTGGAAGGATATCCATGACTAAAACATCAATCTCACTTTCTTCATCTTGAGTGTCCACTTCACTTTGGTACTAGAGTAATCGAGGATGTCCAATCATCGGTTTCATCACTTGAATCCACGAGGTTACGCTTTATGATGTCGAGGATCACGTTTATCTTCACCCTCTCTCTACCACGTCCAAGTGTCATGAAGCCTTCATTCTAGTATTTTCTTGCATGAACTCTCCTTAGCCATGGTCTCCCCCAGCAGATTGGGTGCACATAGCAGTACCATTTTTCATCACTGAAAGTCTACCACACATACAACACCCATATGAGATATTGCCACATTTGAAACTACACCTTCTAGTTTAGTTTTCCCTTATTTAATGACCTTAACATAAGTGTTGAAGGGCGATCAATTTTAAACCCAACATATTCATTATAGACTCGGTCATTACATTAAGCTGCAGCACCTCCATCAACTAAGACATCATGAATTGAAATACCATTACATAATACCTCAGCTTGTCAAGAATAGGGATGCCTCTGCCTCCAAAACAGGGACCTCAACCTCCTTTCTTCGTCGAGCATTGAGTCCACTTGCAGACTCCGCCTCTTCTCCAGAAGACATAGCCAAGAGTTGACCATATGTAATATTTGCGAGGCCTTTTGGACAGATCTTCCAAGATGGAGCATGGTCCTTGCCCTGTGAAATCAGAAAATCCTGCACACCCAACTTTCTTCTCCTATGTTTCTTACTAGTTTCTCCTTTCATCTTCTTAGGATCATTTCCATCTTGATTATCTTTTTCTTTCTTTCTTTTTATTACAAACACATCTACTTCATTATTTACTGCTCTTATGTACTACATCAAAAGAATTCATGGGTACTTTTCCTTTATCATTATCTCCTTTACGGATGTAGAAGCTCTATCTAGATAATTATACTTATAATGACCCTTTTATAACAACCATAACATACAACTTCAAAAATATTTCTTTTGGACCTCTATCTCCTCCCCGAGAACTAAATTCTTTTCCTTAAAGAAGATTAATAGTTAAGCTCGACCCATCTTTTTTACGAGATCTTCATACTCAGTAGATGTACTAGGAGAAATATTTGTGCTCATCGGGAGTGGTTGTGAATTCTAGACCAAAGGTGCTTTGGTGTAGGCTCTACTTTAGCAACAATTTCTTTGGGCTCCTCTTCCATGCTTTCTTCTTGCCTTCTTGCAATCTCCTTTGCTTGTTCAATGGTAGCCGGGCGGTCATACTTCACTCGTTGTCGATCTCGGCTTCATCCCAAGAATGAAGTGCTTATGAGAGGAGATTATCCACGCCATTCATCAACCCATCCGCTAATCCTTCCTTCCGGATTTGGGCATCGAGCTTCCTCCTTAGCTCTAGAACACGAGCATGATAATCCCTTATCTTCTCCTTCTCTCCTTGGGATAGCTTTGTGATCTCGATCATGAGATCTGCATATTTATATTGTTCACCAAATTCTTCAAGAAAAATTTTAGTTAATAAATCCCATGAATTTTCACATTATCACCTAGTGTTTCAAACCACCTAAGTCTTTGAACCATCCAAAAAGGTAGGAAAAATTCAGTCCATTGTTCCCTTCTTATAAGGCCATTACAAATATAAGATCGCTTAAACTCTTGGATGAAAGAAGAAGCATCTTCATTAGATTGAGCTGAAAAAATAGGAATCTTTCCCATTTTCAAAAGTAACCATAGTGAAATACCAACTCACAAGTACAATCAACAAGACTTATGTGTACAAATAATTGGAATCACTATACTAGAAAGTGACTTTACACCTTTCTACGGTAAAATAGAAATGACCACGGTAAACTATGGTAAAACTTGACTTCTATCAGTGTAAAAGCGGCTTTCTTGTGGTAAACACTATTCACGGTAAAAAGTGAAGTTCTTTGCGGTAAATACTATTCACGGTATAAAGTGACTTTCTTTGCGGTAAATACTATTCCCAAAAAAATGACTTTACCAGTGGTAACTACTATTCATGACAGAAATGACTTTACCATGGTAACTACTATGCATGCAGTAAAAACAAGGTTACCCTCCAATTGATTTTCAACTAAGTGGGAATATCTCTCCGGACAATCCACCAACGAGGAATGGTCCAGAACGGAACCAAAATGTCATCACCAATCCGACACTATGATAATTCTTCAAGGAACTCCTCATGCTATGATTATTTACTAATGTGACCTTTAGTTTGGTGGATGTAATCTGAAACAAAACAACAACATAACACAAGAATACCATCGACTATGATAAGCAAGAATGATGACAAATCTGAAATATCAAAATAAATTATAATATTAACTTGAAGTCTATTACAATCTCACCCATGAGGTACTTCAAGTGTTATTGACTTCACTTGCCTTTCACCAAGACTATGGGAGAAACTTTACAATTACACCTCTTAATGGCTTCTTCAACACACCTTTAAACTGATGGCTTCCTTCGCACACTTCCTACAATATTTCTCACTACTTCCTTCTATGCTAAATGAGGGGGTGGCCTCTCTATTTATAGAACTTACGGGAGTATCCATCTTATCTCTAAGATAGGATAAGAAATCCACTACGATGAATCATATTTCATACCTTAACTCTTATCTCGTACATGTAAGCTTATCTTTTAAGATAAGATAAACCTTATCATTTTACATGGGTTCCACATTTTTAGACTTTTTACAAATAAAATACACAAAATATTTATGACCTCACTCCTTGTCTTTATTACCAATATAATATTTCTAATTCCTAATCATGTAGACCCTACTTCTCTAATTACCCAAACTTTGACATTTTAACATTACCGGACCACTTACGACAAATATTTACTTTTACAACATTCCTATTGTACTTTGGACTACATTTACCATACTCCACATTATTGGCGCAGGCACTGCATCGATCTTGTTATTTGTTATCTCTATCGACGCTACTACTAATTATACTTAACAACATCCTATTCCTAATACATACATTAATGAAATAGAAATTATGGAGCAAAATTTTAGTGTCGATAACCCCGAGACCTCCCACATATAACCCACATTCCTCAGCGCTAGGGTAAACTCGATAGACTTAAAAAGTGGTTTTTGGATAAATCTCATGTTGTAATGCAGAACATGCTTTGTCACATTGAACACATGATTTATTCCTACCCCAACCCATGTCACATTGAACACCAAGTCGGCTTGGCACAACGTCAAGAGACCACCTCCACCACCAAAGTAGCTAACATTCCTACCACTTTGCCTAGCTAAGTAAAGATGAGCTATAGAGATTGTCATCTTGGGGGAATGGACACTGAGACATCCTACATATAACCCACATTCCCCATCGCTAGAGTAAACCCAATGGGCTTAAAATTGGTTTTTAGATAACTCTCATGTGTAATTCTAAGACATGCCTTATCATATTAAACACAGGATTCATGCATGCCCCTGATCCACGTCACATTAAACACCAAGTTGACTTGGCACCACATCGAGAGAACACCTCTGCCACCGAAGCAACTAACCCACCTAACACTACCTAATCGAGTAACAATGACCTATAGATGATGGTCACCTGAGGTAATGGAGCCCGAGACCTCCCACATATAACCCACATTCCCCACCGATAGGGTAAACCCAACAGGCTTAAAAGTGGTTTTGGATAGCTCTCATGTTGTAATGCCAAGACATGCCTCATCACATTGAACATGGGATTCATGCCTACCCCGACCTACATCGCATTAAACACGAAGCTAGCTTGGCACCACGTCAAGAGACCACCTCTCGCCATCGAAGCATCTTACGCTCCTGGCACTTCCTAGCCAAGTAACGATGAGCTATAGAGATGGTCAACCAAGGGGAATGGACCCCGAGACCTCCCACATATAATCCACATTCCCGCCACTAGGGTAAACCAGGTGGGCTAAAAGTTGTTTTGGATAACTCTCATGTCGTAATTCCTATACATGCCTCATCACATTAAACACAAGATTCATGCCCGCCTTCTGACCCATGTTGCATTGAAGACCAAGATGACTTAGCACCATGTCGAGAGACCACCTCTACCTGAAGTAGATGAGCCTCCCGACACTACCTAGCCAAGTAACGATGAGCTATAAAGATGGTTAGCCTAGGGGAACGGACCATGAGACCTCCCACATATAACCCACATGCCTCGTTGCTAGGGTAAACCTGATGGGACACTTAAAAATAAATATTAATAAGTATATATATATTAATCATTCTCAGAACAATTATTAACCTTTGCGCCATCATGACTTATTATCATCGACGTTAAAAATAATAATAATGATAATAATCGTAAAGATTTTAACTTGTGGATGTGGCATTAAGCCGATTCCTTATCCCTCATACCATTTTTGTGACGTTATTTTTAATGGCGTGAAGAGAATTATAATCCTCCAAGTCATTCACAATTACGGATTGGTTCCGCTTCGTCATAATTTATGACTTAGTCATGTTACCGTCATAATGAGTAATTTTAAACTTTGTATAACTATTTACCATTTTAAAAAAATTATTACCACTTTATTATTTTTCTCATCTTTGATTTGGATATTTGGTTGTCTTTTAACGTGTTGTGGAACTCGCGTTGAGTGGGGCATGACAGTTTTGAACTAAGTGTTTTAAGGTGGATCAAGGTGCTTAGGAGGTTGGTAGTTGGTGAGAAAAGTAAACTCTATCTTTAAGCCATCAAACCTGGGGATAATTTTAGTGGTGAATATTCATAATATGGTGAATATTCCATTTTTGAAAAATTTGAAAAGGTGAATTTTCTAGCGCAGGTCAGTGACTTGTTCACCTAAAAATTACAGTTTAATTTTTTTAGGGGTCGGCTTTGCCTACCCTTGAAACTATCCCCTATATAATCCTATATTATTCACCAGGTAGAACACTATTAGCTCACTCATACCACCTGGGGGCATATGTATTATCAAGTACAATAAACATGTGACAAGAGGGCGGAGGCTATAGATGTGTGACAAAGAGTTTTTTGACGCATGATAGGGAGAGTTTGTTGGACGCATGACAGGAGAGTTTGTTGATGCATGATAGGAGTGCGGAGGAAGTAGACACGTGACAGAGATATTTTTTGATGCACGACACAGAGATTTTTTTATTTGCGCTACCATATGGCGGAGGCTATAGACACGCGATAGAGATTTATCGTCACGCATGAAAAAAGTGGTTGACGCGCTGCCTCGATAAAGACCCTCTCTTGACACACATCAACAAGGTAGTTGATGCACGTCAATGAACCTCATTGATGTGTATCAACAAGGTTGTTGATGCATGTCAGTGAGGTTCGTAGACATGCATCATCCACCTTGTTGACATGCATTAATGAGGTTCATTGATGCACATCAACAAGGTTGTTGACGATGTGGTAGCAAATCTCTATCACGCATCTGCTGACCTTTGTCCCACCACTTGAAAATCTGGTGAAAGTTTTGTTGTCACACCCCCAAAAAACCACCTTCCCGTGAAACCGGTTTGGAGGATATTCACCAGGTATTTTCCACCTCTAATTTCTGAAAGGTCTCTTAAAATGAACCTTGATCAAACCTTAGCTAAGCTTAGCAAACAAGAAAAATGGTGAAAATTAGAGTTAGAAGTAATAGAAGAGTAGTTAAGACATAAAAAAATTGGCAAAAAGCAAGATTTCCTAAAAGGATGTCTCAAACACTCTTTAGTTTTGATTGGTTGTTTGTAGACTTCTTCGATTTCAAGATTTGTACCTTTAGAGGGCTAATTTATACCTAGTACAAACTTACTAAAAAGAGGATAACATTGGTGAAGATTTGAACCTTCAAATTTAGTAGGCAAGTAAATGAGGAAAATGGGTATTTAAAAATATTACAGCATAAGTAAGAAAGTGAAATTTGAGTGATTTATGTCGAAAATAGGCTTTTAGGGCTATAAGGCTAGTAGGAGGTCAAAAAGGAAAAGTATGATAAATGAAGTTGTGAAACTTTTTTTTCTTTGTTTGATCATGTTTTTTTATGAATATAGGAATGTTTGAATTTATTTTGGGGTTTGGTTGAGGTGGTTTATTCAATTTAGTGCATTCGATAAAAAAATTTCTTCTAAGAGCAAAATGACAAGTAATTGATTTTAGGTGATTTATGACTTCTAAGTAAAAAAAAATTGGTAAGTTAAAAGTGTGTATGTAGGGATCTGCATCATAGTTTGTTTAAAATAGAATATTTTATGGGAAGCTAAATGTGTGACCAATATATTTTTATTGTACACCATGTGCATGGATAACTTCTAACATTGGATTTACTCTAGAAATAAACATCTCTTCAACTTGTGTCAATATTTTCTAAACATATAGTTTTGCGATTGGGTCCATGTTGTTCCATTTAGAAAATTATTACCATTTTTTCTGCAACATATATTGCATATTAAAGGTTCACGTGTATTTTTATTCATATTCTTGGATAAGATTCCAAGGAAATTATGCATGTGCACATGTGTGAACATTTATACAAAGTATATTTTGGAATCATTTGTGTGTTTCATTGAACACTTTGTGCACACTCCATTTATGAAGGATGTATAAAACTTCTTGTAATTTTGTGGTACTTTTGTTTTATAGATTTCACTTTATTGCGTTGGCTTTTTCTTAGAAGTTTCTTGAAATTACAAGAGTGATTTTTGCACACATAGTAGTTTGATATTGCATTATTGATGACGACAATGATGAGCCTTGTTAATTCCTATGTAAACCCCCATTTTGTTGTTTCATCATTTTGTACTAAGATTGATATTAGCATTTTGTAATTAATACTTTAATATATTTAAAAGGAAGTTTTGTGCATAAACCTTGTTCATTTTCATCTTATCTATGCTTCTTTAAATGAGTTGAAATAAATATGTATATGCACTAACAATGTGGATGAAGAACATATCTTAAGCCCAACGCATGACTCATTCATGCATCAGGCGCAAGACTCGCTTTGGACCATGGGACTCATTCAAGCATTGGTGCAAGAATATATTTGGAGCAAAAGACTCAAACTATGGAAGCACAGGAATCGTATAAAGGAAGAAAAGGACTTGGACATCAAGGAGAAGAGATGATCTAGTCAACACATGGATTGCATGATGAAAGGAGCATTGAATGCACATTAACATCTAGTCATCATGTGACTTGCGTAGATTATGAGAGTCCAATTTGAACATCAAGTTCGACTAAAAATATGGAACAAATGGACAACACAAACTGGTAGTCACCATTATTCAAGGGATTCAAATGCATGATATTTGAGTCATATGAAATCACTAAATCATCTCAGTTGAGCATTAATTAAGGACTCCACTCGGAGTTAGCAAGATAAAATCTAATCTAAGTGTGGCATGCACTTGTTATTTCAAATTTGTAACTCTTTAACAAGAAGTTTTTTTCATAGAGATATGTTAGTTAATTATTAGTTAGTTATTGCAAATAATCTATCCAATCTTAGAGTGAAAATATTGTGTTTGATATAAAAAGTGTTTGTAGTAGAATTATGTTGGTTGGTTGTTGTTAAAGAAAGCATTGTATTACATTCAATAAAGTGCATGATTCTGAGTTAAATCAACTGGTGTAATCTTCAACCTTGAAATTGGATCAGAGGAAGGAGCAAGGGCCACTCCTCCCCAATGTGAAGGGAAACATTGCTTGTTTGTTCAATCTTTGTTTATTCAACATTTGTTTAATTACCAAAATTCCAGCACTTTTAGCATTTCAATTCGTGAATTTAGTAATCTTTGTTTTATCAATAGAAGGCATTTCTTAAAACACGTTTAGAAATAGTATTTGATTGAATTCAATAGTTAATGCATGCTTAGAACAATTTTAATTATTCTCTTTGTTGCAAATAGTCGTAGACACCATCCTGGACTGTGATCATAAAGTGTGAGTATCAACAACGCTCGTCGGATGCATCACTTATTATATTTTTAGCTGAATATTTTCATTCATTTATGCTATTCTAATTTTATCTTGATGAATTCTTCTACTTTCTATTCAACATTTATTTATTTTATCCTTATTGTTTTCATAATTTTCACGATGATGAGCATTTCTTTTTTCTCTTTGAGTAGTGTTTGTTTTGAGTATTTGAAATTTCCACCACTTTTTGTGAAGTTGGTTGTCCATCAATTTTATCATATAATGATGAAATTCTTGATTTTTGACAATAATTCAATTTGAAATATTGTCCTGCAAATTTACAAACTTATTGTCTTAACTTTCTCCACAAATATTATATATACATGCATAAACAAACATTCACAATACACACAATTGTAAATGTTTCACCAATAAGTTTTACGCTTTCTAGGATGAAATAGATAGAAGGTAAAATGGTTAAGGAGGAATACATGTGAGGTGAAGGTGGAAGGTAGAATGTATGCGTTGTAGACTTTTGATCCAAGCTGATTGTGTGAGATTCCCTTTGGCTAGGAGGAATGAATTGTATAAGAAACAAAACAAGACCACTAAATAGTATTAAATAGAAAGAGTCAGAGGATTTCCCTGCAAGGATAGATCCGAGAAGTATGATGCTTCCTCAAATGGCTATCAATCCTCTATTTAATAACAATTTAATGTGAATAAGAAACTAAAATAAATAGGTCCTATTGCAATGTAATGATTTAGGTTTCTCATACACACAATACACTAGATTCAATGCTAAATAAAAATGCAACACTAAATATAATTAGAACCAAGGTTTTGTTCAGGTTAGGCAGGTCCGTCAAAGGTCTGATAAGGGTTTGAGGCTGATTAGTTGAGGTCTGATTTATTTTTTGGTAAGTGGGAAGATTTTTGGTCTGAGAATATGAAATGACACAGAGACCGATATCAGTCTGGTGACTGATGCTAGTATGGGGACTAAACCAATGGCGGTCAGGGAACCGATGTTGGTAGGGGCAATAGGTAATAAACTATTAAAAATGGGTTTTAGGCTCTCTGTGATTGCACAGAGAGTGAGGGTAGTATGGTTTGGGTCGTAATATGGCTGAGAAGACTCGGGAATACTAAGAAGGAGGTTTAGAAGGGTGAAAAGGCTTGGGGTGGTTTAATAGTGGGTTGGTGGGAAGAAGGTGATGTACAGTAACAGAAGAAATAAAATATTGAATGAAGAAAGAGATCTACAATGGGATAAGCACGAATGATTAAAATCACAGTACTTACTTGGTGTCTTGTAGACCTTATGAGTTGAGATGGTTGATGGTTGATTGGAGGAGAGGTGATTGATTCTAGTGTCGTGGCAATAAAACATGTGTGCTCTTGTGAGTATTCCAATGCTCTGGAAGGAGAACTAGATGCTTGTCTTACATTGTGGTTGTGTGTGTTCATCATCTAGATGTAGGAGGGCTTGAAGATTCACACTTGAATGTAATAAGGATCCAATAACTGAATGACCAACCTGTGTAAAGAGTTGTGAAAGTGTATATAAGGTGACTGATGGCGGTTAGGTAACCGGCGTCGGATGAGAAAAACATACATCAATTAGGGTGAATTAGTCCCTTTTACCAAAAATAGGAAGATCTTCCCATATTTGGTGTGTTTTCCAAGTTGATTCCACTTAGGGAAGTGGAGTTCTCATTAGAAAAGGTAGGAAGGTCATAGAAGAAGTCCAATTAGGTTTGAGAAGAATTCTTAGTTAGTTAGGTCAAGTGGTGACTCAACATTAGGAGTGATGACTCGGTGTTGAGAGTGATGACTTGGTCACTATGAGTTAAATTCCTTGGAATGGGTCCAGGGTGAGGTGTAATGATGAGGTGGAGGTGTGAGGATGAAATTAACTTAATTAAAATAATTAAATCAATTAATAATGTGAGGATGAATATTAATATGGGATGAAGGGGTCATGATTAGTTAAATGTGTTATGTTAATTAATTGAAGGGGACTAAAAGGAGTGTGACCCAAATTTGGTGTCTACATTTGCCCCTTTTTTTCACGTAGCTTGTATTGATAAGCAACACTGACAAAAACAAAAAGTTTGTGCCCCAGGTATGAGTGAAGATTAGGTTTCCCCAAGTATAGGTGGAGGTGATCCCCTCAAACTAGGAACTGATGAGGTGTTAAATGGAGTCGGTGAGTGGTTTGAAAAATGGGTAAGTGATGAAAATGAGGGTAAGGTGGTTGTAGATAAGGATGATTTTAGTCAAGTAATAGGTAGTGGTAGTCTAACACACGCACACGTATAGATTTTGATAAGGTACCAAGGTGAAGAGCTTGCAGATTCTACGTCGTCAAAGGTCGATAGGTTTATCCAAACAAGGTTTAAGTGGTTCGGGTATCAAGTTATAAGATATGGTCGTAAAAATACAACTAGGCTAGGTGTAGGAATGGGTAATAGGTTGTGTTTCAAGGTACCAAAGGTATGGTAGGGATAAACATCATGGCATTAGGCAAGGTAAGGTCATTAGGTAGAACAACATTGGTAGAAACATCGTAAGGTATAGTGGGTAAACGAATTCAAGTGTCACCATGAGTGAGGTTGGGTTGGGTGATTTAGGTAAGGTCGTAGGTAAGGCCACTGTAGGGAAAAAACATGCCCGACTAATTCGAGGTTGGGTGATAGGCAATAAGGTCATGAGGGTGAGGTGTAAGGGAAAGGTCGGCTTTGGGTTAGGAAATGTTCACGGGTGGCGGTTAGGTTGATGGTTCCGCCCCGGACCGCATCTATGGCAAGGTTCAGGGATGCCCTGAACAAGGCCCACTATTACCAGGATCATCTAGCCACTGCAGGTATTGATGTTCCCTCATATGCCAAGTATAGGGCCCAACAGGTAGCTAGTGAGAGGACTAGGTCCATGACTCATAGCTCGGGTAGCACAGGGGTCATCGGCCCTAGAGAGACAGGTAAAGGTACGCTACCAATTATCATAGACCGGGCCTAATTGAGGCGCGCGGGAGGAGGAGATGGGTGAGAGTGGAGAGGAGGGCCTTAAGTGGGGTTGATTGATCATGACATGGATACTTGTATGATGATTTTTATTTATATATATATCAGCTTGCGTCTTGACGATTTTGTGAGATTGTATATGAGAGTTGTTGAGACACTTTGATTATTTATCCTGTGTATATATGTATTGATACATAAACATTCCTCTTTATATAGTTGATTATTATTATTAGATGATGATGTACTCTTTTAAATTCCCATTGTTATTGTGTACCATGGGCACTAGGTGAGTTAGGCATGATTTAGTCTAGGTCATCTAGGCATGATGGATTCAAGTATAGGCATGGTGGAGTCAGGTATAGGCATAGTTTGGTCAGGTATATGCATGGATTGGTCAAGTATAGGTAGGGTGGAGTTAGATAATAGGCATCGTGGAGTCTAGGTAATTTCGGGTTCTTGATATTATGGAAATAATGTATTGTATTTATGTTGTGGTTAAATTTCCAAGTATTTGATATCATGGAAATGGTAAATGATTGATGCATGATATGGTTGATGTTATAAAATGGTAGGTATGTATGTTTTTATGATAAATTAGTTTCCAAGTTTTTGTGTAAAATGGAAACCAACTAGGATAGAATGTGAATATAAAGGGGGAAAATTGGTAAGGGGAAAAAGTGGCCGAGCTAACCTTGAGGGCCCCATGCCCTCGGAGTCCGCCTACATAGCCCGGCGAAGAGAGGGGCCTCGGGGCGATGTAGTTATCCCATAATCTAGGGAATAATATGATAGGGGATATGAATGGGTCAATAGGTTTTAGGCATGATTGAGTCTAGGTCATTTAGGCATGGTTGAGTATAGGTTGAATAGGCATGGTGGAGAATTGGTCATTTAGGCATGGTTGTTGTCTATGTTGAATAGATATGGGTGATTTTGGTGGAAGAGGAATTCCCATAATGTAGGTGTTGAAGGTCTGGTCCTATGAAGGAGGATCAATAAGTAAGAAAAGAGGTGAATGGTAAGAGGATACAAAAAGCTTAAGTGGTAAGAACCATTATGAGTCTATCATATCAAAGATTGGCCTATGAACATAAGACCCTAAAGGCATTGCATGATTGACTGTTCTAAGGGTGAAGAAAGTCACATGATCATGAAATGTCACATTTACGGCATGTCCCTTGAGTAGGTAGAAGATTAGAAAGGAAAGACAGTGAGGTGAAAGAGGTTTTAGTGTAACCTTGGTGTGAGACAACATGCCTCTTCTGCAAGATACCCAAGATCAAAATAGGCAAGTCCATGACAAAAAAGTTATCTTTTTCTTTTTGATTTTGTTTTATAGACTGATCGATGTGGGAAGTCTATGTGGGATGAATAGAATATCTCCTTGAGGTCTTCGTGAAGTTGATCAATGTGGGAAGCTTCAAAATATTTTTATTTTATTTTTGCGAAATAGTCTTCTTTTTGGATAGACTACGTATAGTATGGCTAGCTTTGTATAGTTGTCCTTGAGGGAGCAGTCTATTTAGAGCGGCAAGATAGAAAGATAGATGTCATTTTGAGGGATTCATCTATTTTCTAGAAGTTTGACTCAAGGAATTTGAATTTGAAAATCCCATATATTACTTTTAAATTGTTTTTGGAATTTTAGGTCATGGATAAGACTATAGAGAAGTATAGGCTTATTTTATGAAGACAAAACCATAGCACACAGGGGTTAGCTATGACAGAGAGATTTTATTTGATGAATGACTATGGGATTCCATCTTGAAAAGGAAGAAAATTATCCATGAGAATCATGCCATGAGTAGAGTTGTGGTACTCATATTGAAGATGAGGCTGAAAGGTAACGGGTAATCACATGATTCTTGTTTAGTCATTACTCCTTAAAATAGGTAAGTGGAAGGTGAATGCTACTCAAGGGATGATCATTTAATAGACAGAAGGTGATACACGAATGAATTCATCAATAGAATGGTCGACGATGCAAGGCATTAAGGGGCTCATGTTTGGGTTTACCTTCGAGTGAATATAAATGATAAGCACCCAATCCATAGGCATGAGTAACGATAGAGGGTCCAAGCCAATTAGGAAGGAACTTTCCCACTTACCTTTCTTTGCTTTTGTTACATGTTGATTTTCCTTGAGACAAATTCACCGACACGGAAGGTTTTTTCTTGGAAACGTTTATCGTAGGAATGTTTGATACGTTTTTGGTAGATTTGGAGGTGGTCGAGAGAATTTAGATGACGTTCTATTGACACTAAAATTTTCCTCCGTAATTTCTATTTCATTAATGTATGTATTAGGAATAGAATGTTGTTAAGTATAATTACTAGTAGCGTCGATAGAAGATAACGGCACCATCAATACGGTGCCGCCAATAATGTGGGTGTACGGTAGAACTTGATTAAAGTACAATAGGAATGTTGTAAAAAATAAATATTTGTTCTAAGTGGTCCGGTAATGTTAAAATGTCAAAGATTGGGTAATTAGAGAAGTAGGGTCTACGTGATTAGGAATTAGAAATATTATATTGGTAATAAGAACAAGGAGTGAGGTCATAAATATTTTGTGTATTTTATTTGTAAAAAGTCTAAAAATGTGGAACCCATGTAAAATGATAAGGTTTATCTTATCTTAGAAGATAAGCTTACATGTACGAGATAAGAGTTAAGGTATGGAATATGATTCGTCAGAGTGGATTTCTTATCCTATCTTAGAGATAAGATGGATAAGCACAGGAAGTTCTATAAATAGAGAGGCCACCCCCTCATTTAGCATAGAAGGAAGTAGTGAGAAATATTGTAGGAAGTGTGCGAAGGAAGCCATCGGTTTAAAGGTGTGTTGAAGAAGCCATTAAGAGTTGTAATTGTAAAGTTTCTCCCATAGTCTTAGTGAAAGGCAAGTGAAGTCAATAACACTTGAAGTACCTCATGGGTGAGATTATACTTGATTTCATGTTAATATTATAATTTATTTTGATGTTTCAGATTTGTCATCATTACTGTCTTATCATAGTCGATGGTATTCTTGTGTTATGTTCTTGTTTTGTTTCAGATTACATCCACCAAACTAAAGGTGTGCATTAGTAAATAATCATAGCACGAGAGTTCGGTGAAGAATTATCATAGTCGGATTGGTGATGACATTTTGGTTACATTCGGGACCATTCCTCGTTAGTGGATTTTACGGAGAGATATTCCCACTTAGTCAAAAATCAATTAGAGGGTAACCTTGTTTTTCTTTTGTGCGTATAGTAGTTACCATGGTAAAGTCATTTTTGCCATGAATAGTAGTTACCATGGTAAAGTCATTTTTGTTGGAATAGTATTTATGATAGAAAGTCACTTTTTACCGTGAATAGTATTTACCGCATGATAACTTCAATTTTACCATGAATAGTATTTACATGATATCTTCACTTTTTACCGTGAATAGTGTTTACCACAAGAAAGTCGGTTTTTACGCAGATAAGTCAAGTTTTACCATAGTTTACCATGGTCATTTCTATTTTCTTGTAGAAAGGTGTAAAGTCACTTTCTAGTATAGTGATTCCAATTATTTGTACACATAAGCCTTGTTGATTGTACTTGTGAGTGGTATTTCACGGTGGTTACTTTTGAAAATGGGAAAGATTCCTGTTTTTTCAGCTCAATCTAATGAAGATGCTTCTTCTTTCATTCAAGAGTTTAAGCGATCTTGTATTTGTAATGGCCTTATAAGAAGGGAACAATGGACTGAATTTTTTCCTACCTTTTTGGATGGTTCAGCACTTAGGTGGTTTGAAACACTAGGTGATAATGTGAAAAATTCATGGGATTTATTAACTGAAAGTTTTCTTGAAGAATTTGGTGAACAACAGAAATATGCAGATCTCATGATTGAGATCACAAAGCTATCCCAAGGAGAGAAGGAGAAGATAAGGGATTATCATGCTCGTGTTCTAGAGCTAAGGAGGAAGCTCGATGCCCAGATCCGGAAGGAAGGACTAGCGGATGGGTTGATGAATGGCGTGGATAATCTCCTCTGTAAGCACTTCATTCTTGGGATGAAGCTAGAGATCAGACAACGAGTGAAGTATGACCGCCCAGCTACCATTGAACAAGCAAAGGAGATTGCAAGAAGGCAAGAAGAAAGCATGGAAGAGGAGCCCAAAGAAATTGTTGCTAAAGTAGAGCCTACACCAGCACCTTTGGTCCATAATCCACAACCACTCCCGGTGAGCACAAATATTTCTCCTAGTACATCTACTGAGTATGAAGATCTGCTCAAAAAGATGGGTCAGTTAACTATTAATCTTCTTCAAGGAAAGGAATTTAGTTCTCAAGGAGGAGATAGAGGTCCAAAAAGAAATATTTCTGAAGTTGTTTGTTATGGTTGTTATAAAAAGGGTCATTATAAGTATAATTGTCTAAATAGAGCTTCTACATCTGGTAAAGGAGATAATGATAAAGGAAAAGCACCTATGAATTCTTTTGATGTAGTAGATAAGAACAGAAATAATGAAGTAGATGTGTTTGTAACAAAAAGAAAGAAAGAAAAAGATAATCAAGATGGAAATGATCCTAAGAAGATGAAAGAAGAAACTAGTAAGAAACATAGGAGAAGAAAGTTGGGTGTGCGGGATATTCGATTTCACAGGGGCAAGGACCATACTCCATCTTGGAAGATCTGTCCAAAAGGCCTGCAAATATTACATATGGTCAACTCTTGGCTATGTCTTCTGAGAAGAGGCGGGAGTTGTGAGGTGGACTCAATGCTCGAAGAAGGAAGGAGGTTGAGGTCCTTGTTTTGGAAGCGAGGCAGATCCTATGCTCCACAAGCTGAGGTATTATGTAATGGTATTTCAATTCATGATGTCTTAGTTGATGGAGGTGCTGCAGTTAATGTAATGACCGAGTCTATAATGAATATGTTGGGTTTAAAAATTGATCGCCCTTCAACACTTATGTTAAGGTCATTAAATAAAGGAAAAACTAAACTAGAAGGTGTAGTTTCAAATGTGGCAATATCTGTTATGGGTGTGGTATGTGTGGTAGACTTTCAGGTGATGAAAAATGGTACTGTTGCGTACCCAATGTTGTTGGGAAGACCATGGCTAAGGAGAGTTCATGCAAGAAACTACTGGAATGAAGGTTTCATGGCAGTTGGACGTGGTAGAGAGAGGGTGAAGATAAATGTGATCCCTTGACATCATAAGGCAGAACCTATGGATTCAAGTGATGAAACTGATGATTGGACATCCTCTGATTACTCTAGTACCAGTGAAGTGGACACTAAAGATGAAGAAAGTGAGGTTGATGTTTCAGTCATGGATATCCTTCCAGTCACACCAACTTATGACCCCATAAAATTATCTGAAGAAGAAGTTGATGATCGTCTCCAACAAATAAAGATTGGTGATGTTATGATGGAGAGTGAAAAGGAATCCTACCTCCAGCTCTTTCGAAGCTACATACACCTATTCACTTTTGATTACAAGGAACTCCGTCAAGTAAGTTGGGTAGAACATTCTATTGAGTTGGTAGATGGTGCTAAGCCCATAAAGCAAATTCCATATAGAATGAATCCTAATTTTTCCAAGACTATAAAAGAAGAAATAGATAAGTTGCTTGATGCAGGATTCATATTTTCTGTGGAGAATTCAGAATGGGTTTCTCCCATTGTGATCTCAATAAAAAAGAATGGAAAGCTAAGCATTTGTGTTGATTACAGGAATCTCAATAAGGCAATAAAGAAAGATCATTACCCTCTTCCATTTTCAGATCAGATCTTGGACGAAGTAGCTGGCCAAGAGTGCTATAGTTTTGTTGATGGATATAGCGGCTACAACCAAGTTCATATAGCAGAGAAAGATCAGCTGAAGACCACGTTCACCACTCCTTGGGGAACGTTTGCTTATAGAGTTATGCCTTTTGGGTTGTGTAATGCTCCAGCAACATTCTAGCGTTTGATGAATAGGGTGTTCGAACCTTACATTGGGACCTTCATCGAGTATTTCGCATGATTTTGCATCTATGGGAGCAATTTGGACCACCTGCACCACATGGAGACAAAGCATTTCAAAGGTTAGATGAAGCACAAGCCTCACTAAACCCTACAAAGTGTGTCTTTAGATGTTCTAAAGGTGTTTTGTTAGGGCATGTTGTATCAAAGAGATAGTATTGTGCTGATCCGATAAAGTTTCAAAAATCAAAGATTTACCATTTCCTCTTAATAGAAGTAAGTTGAGATCATTTTTAGGCCATGTGGGTTAATATAGAAGGTTCATCAAGAATTTCTCAAAGATTACACAGCCACTAACCCAGTTCTTGAAGAAGGATGTTACTTATGAACCAGGAAATAAGGCGCATGAAGCTTTTGGACAACTGAAGGAAGCCCTGGTGTCTTCACTTGTTTTGAAGAATCCAGATTGGAGCAAGCCATTCATTGTGTACATTGATGCCTCGAGACATCTGACACTAGGAAGTACTTTGAGCCAAAAGGATGAAAATGGGAATGAACATCCAATTTACTTTGGGAGCAGACAAATGAGCAGTGTTGAGGTAAATTATACTGTAACTGAAAAAGAGGCTCTGGCTATCATTTTTGCTGTAAAGAAGTTTAGAAATTACTTGCTAGGGCAAAAATTTCTAGTTGTAATGATCATCGAGCTCTAAAATATATATTGTAAATAAGCCTAACCCATCGAGAGAGGATAGCAAGATGGATAATTTTGCTACAAGAGTTTGAATTTGATATTATAGATAGGCCGGGAAAAAGTATGTCAATGCAGATGCACTCTCTCAAGCCTATGATGGTTTAGGATCATCTTGTGATGATGATGATTTCCCGATGCAAAGATTGTTATCCCTTGACACAATCCCTAGTGAATACATAGATATTTGGAATTATCTGAATGAATTCAAGTTTCCTGATGGTGCCAATGCAAAGACTAAGAGAAAGATTACTCAAGCCAGTCGTCCATATTCTATTCTGCATGGAGTATTATTTCGAATAGGACCTGATGGACAGTACAAGAGGGCAGTTGGACGTGATCAAGGGAAGGAACTGCTAGAATAATTCCACAATGGTACATGTGGAGGGCACTTCTCTGGACAACTTACAGCAAGAAGGATCTTGGATGCAGGTTATCACTGGCCCACTCTTTTTAAAGATTGTTATAATTATTGTAAGACATGTGATATTTGTCAAACACATGGTAACCGTAAGACTTCATCAGCTCCATTATGTCTTATTCTTCCCCTTGGTCCCTTTGAAAAGTGGGGAATAGACATTGTAGGTCCACTTCCAACTACATCACGCCAAAATAAGTATATTGTAGTTGCCACAGATTACTTAACCAAGTGGGTTGAAGCTAGGCCATTGAAAATAGCTTCCATGGATGAAGTGGCAAGGTTCATGTATGAACGCATTGTCACCAGATTTGGTTGCCCATTAGAAATTGTAATAGATCAAGGAAGCCACTTCATTAATGAGGTGGTAGAAGCCCTAGTCAATAAGTTTTCTATTAAGCACAGGAAGGCAACAACATACAAGCCAAGCACAAATAGACAGGTGGAACGAACAAATTTTGTGTTGTGTCAAATTCTAGCAAAAGATGCAGCCTTGCAGGTACATAAATGGGATAAAAGGATTCATGCAGCATTGTGGGCATATAGGGCAACATCAAAGTCAACAACAGGATACTCCCCATTTCGGTTGGCCTATGGCATTGATCCGATTCTTCTATTGAATTTGATATTCCCACTGTGAGAGTTATGAAAAATGAAAGGATGGATGAAAGTGATTCAGTAAAAGAAAGGTTGGTACATCTTCATTTGTTGGAGGAAATGAGAGAAATAGCAAAGGATACAAGCCATAAGAAGAAAATGAAGCAGAAGGAATACTTTGATCAAAAGATCCGGTAGTCTCCATTTCATGTGAATGACTTTGTTCTAGTATATGATTCCAGATACAAAAAAAAGAAGACAGAGAAAATTTCTTCCAAAATTGATGGGGCCCTACAAGGTAAAGTGTGCATGAAAATTGTATGTACCGACTGGAGGAATTGGATGGCACTCCCATTACGAAATGGGTCAACCACGACAAGTTGAAGATTTTCCAAGCACCAGAATAGTCTACTCCGAGGACGGAGTAGAAGCTAGGAAGGGGGAAGATGTTGACACTAAAATTTTCCTCCGTAATTTCTATTTCATTAATGTATGTATTAGGAATAGGATGTTATTAAGTATAATTAGTAGTAGCGTCTGATAGAAGATAACGGCACCATCAGTACGGTGCCGCCAATAATGTGGAGTACGGTAACAGTCAAAGTACAATAGGAATGTTGTAAAAAGTAAATATTTGTCATAAGTGGTCCGGTAATGTTAAAATGTCAAAGTTTGGGTAATTAGAAAGTAGGGTCTACGTGATTAGGAATTAGAAATATTATATTGGTAATAAAGACAAGGAGTGAGGTCATAAATATTTTTGTATTTTATTTGTAAAAATTCTAAAAATGTGGAACCCATGTAAAATGATAAGGTTTATCTTATCTTAGAAGATAAGCTTACATGTATAGATAAGAGTTAAGGTATGGAATATGATTCGTCGAGTGGATTTCTTATCCTATCTTATAGATAAGATGAATAAGCCCTGAAAGTTCTATATATAGAGAGGCCACCCCCCTCATTTATCATAGAAGGAAGTAGTGAGAAATATTGTAGGAAGTGTGTGAAGGAAGCCATCAGTTTAAAGGTGTGTTGAAGAAGCCATTAAGAGGTGTAATTGTAAAGTTTCTCCCATAGTCTTGGTGAAAGGCAAGTGAAGTCAATAACACTTGAAGTACCTCATGGGTGAGATTGTAATAGTTTCATGTTAATATTATAATTTATTTTGATATTTCAGATTTGTCATCATTCTATCTTATCATAGTCGATGGTATTCTTGTGTTATGTTGTTGTTTTGTTTCCAAATTACATCCACCAAACTAAAGGCTGTGCATTAGTAAATAATCATAGCACGAGGAGTTCCCGGTGAAGAATTATCATAGTGCCGGATTGGTGATGACGGTTCGTCTAAGAACTCAAGTTGTGTCAAATGATCCTGGAAAAAATCATCATCATTGAGCATATCTTTGAGTGAGATATGAAGAGATGGAATTTAGAATTCGAGAGGTAAGACAACCTTTGTACCGTAGACCAAAGAGAAAGGTGTGGTAGCGAGTTGAGGTGTGAATACTAGTGTGATAAGCCCATAAGGAAAAAGGAATGTGCATGTGCCAATCCTTACTAGTATTGTCAACCACTTTCATAAGAATTTTATTTAGATTTTTGTTATTTGATTCAGCTTTGCCATTTGTTTGAAAATAATAAGGTGAAGAAAAATTGAGTTGAATTCGAAGGCATCACAGAGTTTCCATAGGGTTTTATTTTTGAATTGTTTTTGTTATCAATGATGAGGCGATGAGGAACACCAAAGTAATAAATGATGTGATGGTTGATGAATTCATAGATTTTATCATATTTTGTAGAAATAATAGGTACAACTTCCATCCATCTAGAGTAATATTTGGTAGTAGTAATGATTCACCGACGACATTGGGAAGAATGAGGGTTGATCTCTCCGACTAGATCCAAACCCCATTGAGAGAAAGGTTAAAGGTCTCGTGTGACCTGTAAGGCATGACTACAGGTGTGATGAAGATTAGCATGTTGCTAACACATCACACAACACTTGAAATAGTCACAATAATCATGGTTTAGGGTTGGCCAATAATAGCCTAGGCGAAGGATGTGCTTAGCAATAGCTAAGACATTGAAGTGAGCACCACAAATCTCATTGCAAACTTCCTTTATGTTGAATGGAATTTTAGAACTTGTAAGGCATCATAAGAGGATACCTTCAAAGTTGTGTTTATAGATAATACCACCCATGATGACATAGCGAGAGATAATTTTGAGAAAGGATTGTTTTCCATTGTGAGTAATATCCGGGAGGGAATTGAAAGGGAAAGGTAATCAACAAACTACTTATACCAAAGGTCACATGGGTCAGTTTCAATGTTTCCTAAAAGTTTGACGTCTCAGATTAGATAAGAAGTTGATTGCGACCTTTTCTTGTGTGACAAATATTTTCAAGTCGAAGGTTGAAGTGGGGATTTGAGAAGCAAGACAAGTCATGGTGTCCGTAAATTTATTAGTGGAACACGGGGTGGTTTGAAGTTCATAATGTTAAAAGGTATCCAAAATCATGTCAACATGATGCTTATACTTTTAAATTATCTTGTTACAACACTGATATATATCATTAACTTAGTTCACAACCAATTGAGATTCGCTAAAGATATTAATTGATTTAACGTCTAAGGCTATGGTGGTTTGAAGACCTAACATGAGTGCTTCATATTCAGCGATATTGTTAGTAAAATCAAAATCTAGTTTGAAAGATAATGGCATAGGCTCACCATCAAGAGGAATGAGAATAACTCCTACACCACCCACATGCTGACATTTGGAACCATCGAAGAATAAGGCTATCCGGTAAAGCTGTAGCATCGAGGAGATGGTAGTGATGCGATCATCAAGGAAATTGAAGTTAGAAGATTGGTTTCCGGAGAGAAATGCATCCGTGAGTTGGTCAACAATGGTTTTTTCTTTGATATATTTTTGATGGATGAATTTGAGATCTAGGTCTGCATGACGCATAAGCCAACATACAACACATTGATGTTGGTAGGGCTTAGCGTACATGTAATGTAAGGGGTCGATATTGGTGACAACAAAGGTTTTTTGGTTGAGTAGCTAATGGAAAATTTTAGTGGCAACAAAAACTATGGCTAAGAAGAGTTTTTCTAGGTGAGTATATCTAGTTTCGTAGTCTAAAAGTGTGTGACTTATATAATAAACCATTTTCTCCCTATGTTGCTTGTCACGATGAGCGAGCATGGTACCCAAGGAATGATTAGTAGCAGAAATATAAAGGTAAAATGGTTGGTCATCCTTAGGGGAATGAGCATAAGTGGTTAGAGGAGGTATTATTTTAAGGTGTCGAAGGCTTTGTGGCATTCATCATCCCATTTGAAGGAGACATCCTTTTTAGAAGATGATGAAATGGATGGAAGTGGTTGGAAAGTTGAGAAATAAAGTGATGAATAGATTGTAACTTTCCTTGCAAACTACAAAGTTGACGAAGGTTAGTAGGTGGAGGCATTTCAAGAATAGCCTTGATTTTAGCGGGATCAACTTTAATGCCATGTAAAGAAATGATAAAACCAAGGATATTTCTGGAGAGAATAGTGAAGACACACTTCTTAGGTTGAAGGTGAATGCAATATTTGATGAGACAATCAAAGACAACTTTAAGGACAACAAGGTGCTCGGTCGATGTTTAGATTTGGTAGGAATATCGTCAATGTAATCTTCCAATATGTTATGCATGATGTCATGAAAAATATAAGTCATATACCACTGATATGTAGCACCAAACATTTTTAAGGCCAAAGGGCATGACACGATAGCAGAAGGTCCCCAAGGAGTGATGAAGGTGGTTTTTGTTGATCTTCCAAGGTGAGTAATATTTGGTTATAACCCAAGAAACCATCCATGAGTGATAGCATCTCACGACCGACGATGAGATCAACTAGTGGGGCAATAATAGGTAGAGGAAAATCTTCTTTGGGGCAAGCTAAGTTAAGGTCATGAAAATCTATGCAAATGCGAATTCCCCTATCGCTTTTGTGACAGGAACGATGTTAGAGATTCATTGGGGATAATCAATGGGTAGGATGAAGGAAACCAAAAGAAGGTGTTGGAGTTCTTCTTTGAAAAGAAGGGAAATACAAGGATACATTTTTCGTAGCTTCGTTTCATGGGTTTGGCATTGGAATGGTTAAAATATTGTGGACCATAATTTTGGGTCAATATTGGGCATATCAGCGTAGGACCAAGAAATTTTTTTGTTATGATCCTAGAGGAAAGATGTGTAATCTTCTTGTTTAGCAAAGCATCTAAATATTAGCCTATGTTTAGAACATGTGGGTCGTTCTAAGTGCGAATATTAATTTCAATTGTCAATTCATTCAACAGGGTTTACATATCGAAAGTAACGAAAGTGAATATAAGAATCTTCCGCACCAAGGTAGGTGAGAATGGACTCATCATCATGACATTTAACAACATTAATAGAAGGTGTATTGTCATTTATCACGTCGGGATACGGGAAGGGAAGAGAAGAGGGAGCCTCACTACACGTTGATAAGTCAAAGGTCCTAGGGAAATGGTTTTCACGAAAAGAAAAAATTAGGAGGAATGGACTGCGGATCCATATACTCACGGAGGTAAAGGTGGTGAGGTAGGTGAATGGGGTGGGGAATGTTTATCGTCCTCAATGAGTTTTACGTGAGCCTTCCTATAAGGTGGTTGGGAAAATCCAATAACACTGCAATCTTTATGTTAACGAGTAATGCAAGGAATGACAATATTACGGCCTTGTTCATAAAAACCAAATCCAAATCCATTATAAGTATAGTGATGGAGGAAGGTGTGGGCGAAGTGGAAATTGGTGAGAGATTGAAGGTCGGAGGAAAATGGTTGAGTTTGGGAAGGTGGCTCGGGTGAGTAGGTAAAAGCATCAAGTCCCCCATATGTTAAGTTGGTGCGAAGGTGAGGAGAACCGTAGGGGAAAAATTTGCCTATACAATGATCATAGTGGGGATGTTGATGAAATTTACCATACTCTTGAGGAGTAAGGAATGTGTCAATGTTATAAAGGCGGTACTCCCCCAAAGTGAGGCATTGAAAAACTGCTAATAAGGGATCAATAGTGGGTATGTGAGTAGCGAGAATGGATGAATCACTAAACAAGCTGGGAAGAATAAGCATTAGATGTTTGATAAGTAGATGGTTTGGTTGATGGGTCAGCTATAAAATTTGTGGCAGTAGTGGGAATAGAGGATTTAGTTGTGGAAGATGTAGCGAAAGCGAAGTGGTGGAGGCGGGGTTGAAGAAGAAGTTGTAGCGGTGGTATACACCTTAACTAGTATAAGGAGATCATTGGGTCGATAAAACATGTTACAAGTCTTGAATGGTGAATGGTCAGTTGGAATGGTATAGGTGTGCCCTTCGTGTTTGAATTTTAAACAACGGTGTAAGGTTGAAGGAACATAACCCATGGCACAAATCCAGGGTCAGCCAAATAGCATGTTGTATTGGAATTCCCCCTCTAAGATAGAATAATTCAGGAATTACATGGGGGCCTACACGAATGTGGAGAATGATGGTGCCAAAGGTGGAAGTCATGGCATCATTAAATGAACGTAGCATAATTGGGTTATTATGCATGTAATTGGCAGGGATGCGTCTTTGGTTATACGCATGGGAGGAAATGATGTTAATACTATCACCGCCATCGATCATAACACGTCAAAGGTGGATATTATCAACATAGGCAGAAATAAATAGGCAGGGGTTAGGATCATTCCATTGGAGAGGTACAATCTCATCATTAGAGAAACTGAGAGTGACTACTTGATGAATGTTAGTGGGAGTAGTTGAAGGAGGCAAAGTGGTAAGAGAAGCCACATGGTGAGGAGTGATAATGGATGCAACAGGCGTAGGGTCCTTAGGTAGAACCTCAATAGATTTCACAGACCTTAATAAGGGCCTAGTGATGAGACTAAGAGGTTTGGAAAAGGTCGTACAAAGAAATTTTGAGAGGATACTGGTGAAATTTTTTAAGCATTGTATGATGGAAAACCCCATCAGAAATAGGATATGTGGGTCCATGGATGGTGATTTTGGGTGCAAGTGCTGATGGAATATTGGGTAAAAGAGTATAGGATGAGCTAGTTGTTTTCTCCTTTCCTTTGTCCTTCTAGGATCGAGTGGCAATCTGAACCATGTTAATTTGTGGTAAAGGAGAAAGTGATTCATGATAGGTGTAGTGACAAGATGTTCAAAACTATGGTGAGGGCATATACTAGTTTTGTGAAAACAATGCAACACATTAGAATTTTGGCAGAGGTTTTGTTAGCTCTCTTATGCATACCATATTGATCTCAAATTACGGAGGGGATAAAATGGTTGTGGAGGTGGAGATAAAGATCACCGAATAGGTAAGGGACGAGGATGTGTGGTGATAGGTGAAGTTAGAATAGGATCCTCATCTAAAATATCATCATCATCAAATTTTTCTTTGAGAGGACATAGTTGGAGAAGAATAGTCTTAAGCTCCTTACAGCTTTCCACATCATGCCCTGTCACACGATGGTAAGCACAAATTTTTGTATCGTCAAACCCTTTTGGTTTAGGTTTGAGTGGGTCATAAGGTCTAAGTGGTGGCAATGTGATGACAGAAGTTTCCAAAATGTTAGCGAAGATGTTGGCGTAAGACCCTGCCAATGGATCACAATGTGAAGTAAGTGTGGGTCTGGATGGAAGTGTGGGTGACTTTGGTGGGAGAGGCATCACTTTGGAATTGAAATTGGAGGTTGAGTAAGTTTGACCACCAGTTTGGTAGATAGTGTAGTTTTAGATTTGGATTACACCTTCTTGGGGAAATATGTAGCGGTGAACTAGTTATTGAAGGTGGTGTAGGTTTAACTACCTCTTTGGAGGGTAGTGGGTTCTTAGGATTTGGTTGCACCTTCTTCGGTAAAGGTGAAGAAGAAGTTTGTGATGTAGAAGGGAAGGCAGATGGTGGAAGGGGATGGGTTAGCCAAGGTGATAATGGAGGTGCGGTGAAGGTTGTAGTAAGAGGCAATGTGGAAGGTACTAGTCAAGAGAAGATAATAACATAGTTAATGACTAGGATATTGGAAGTGGTGTAGGTATAGGAGGTAGAAAGGATGTAGGTGATGGTGAAGATGTAAGTTGTGTAGATATTTTGGGTGCAACAGAGGATCGTGATGAGGTAAGTTCTTGTGATTTTTTTATTACGAGAAGGAGATTATTTGGCCAATTTTGATGGGTGGGGACCTAGGATATATGGAAGTGGTGAAGGTGATAGAGGGGTAGTAGGCAAAGTTGGTGTATGCATCCTAAGAGGTTGGGTCTTCCTCTTAGGTGGGGGAATATTCTTTGCGATGGCTTGTGAGGATGTGGCTAAATCTAGTTTGATAGGAGGATGGACTAGACTTGATGTCGACATGACTCCCAATGTGGTAATGGGTCTGGACATGGAGGAAGATATAGGTGCAAGTAAGGTTTTAGGCATAGGAAAAATTTCATTTGATGGTAAAGGTTTAGGTGTGGGTGAGGGTGATGAAGAAGGGGTTGCTACAACTAGCATGGGCATGGTGGGTTTGGTTTTCTGAAACACCTTTGGATAGATCGTGGAAGTATCAAGCAAACAACATCTAAATTTATGTTGTGGTAGGCATTCAAAGATATCCCCAAAGCATGGAATTGTCAACATAATCCAAGCAGTTGGCCAAACATGAGAATGACACCGATGTAGGGGATGATGTTGATTTGGTAGTAATCCTTATAAAGAATGTCTGTGAGACAGGGAAATGGTTGGCTTCAGACTCTGTGGGTAAAAGAGACGAGATAAAATCAACAAGATCTTTGAAAGCTAATGGAGAATTGTCACAAATGGGAAAGGATGTTGCTAATATATCCCATGTGGGTAGGGGAGATGGAAATTTAGATGAGGTAAGTTCATATTTTGGAAAAGAATAAGGTAAGCATGACTCTCCCGTGGGTTAAAGATTAAGTACTACGGGTTAATCGTCAAGTTGAGAGGTGAGTGGGGTAACTAAATCAGAAGATGTGGTGGAATTCTTCGTGGGAGAAGGAGAAGATAATGGAGACTCCTTTGTGAGTAAAGGAGAAGATAAAACAAGTCCCTCTGTGGATGAAAGAGCTTGTGCAAGAATATCCTCTATAGACGGAGTAGGATGAAATTGAGCAGGAAGAGCTGGTATGATGTCGAAAATAGCATGAACCTCATAAATATTATTGTCATTGGTCAAGGTTTCACTAGTTTGGTTAGATGATGGGGTGTGATTTGGGAATGGCTTCTTGAAGATGTGAAATTTCTGATTAGCCAGTGCATTAGGATTATCCAAGATGAGATATCCATTATCTAACATTTATTGGACAATGTTTTTGAAAGTTATACAGTTATCGTCGTTATGTCCTCTAACGCGATGATAGTTATAGTATCATTTTGTTTGTACCATGCAGGCATAGGATGAGAGGGGTCAAAAATAGTATGTGGCTCAACAGGTGGAAGAATGAGTGCTTTGGCTTTTAGAAGTTTTTCTAAAACTGAAAAGTAGGGTTCTTCTATGGGAGTATATTTTCGTTGCTCCCTGCTTGAACTGAAAATCCTGAAGAAGAGAAAGATTGGAAGAAGGCTTTGATTGGTTAGATGGATGAGATGGGCATAATTTTAAAACTATGTGTTGGAAAATCTATTTGCTTTAGGATAATTATTTTACGGTTTCGAAGAAGAAGAGGTATCATTTGATTTAAATGTAGCATTCTTGTTACACAATTGTATCTTCTTCTCTTCAATGGCATGAATTTCAAGTTTCCGGGCCATGGTGAATGCCTCGTCAAACATGTGGAAGGTTTGAACTTGGAGATTTGGTGATATGTTTCTAGCACAAGCTCTAGTGAACAAATCTATTAACTCGGTTTGAGGCAATTGGAATGTGAGTTGGTTGATTAGGCTCGCCAACGAGTGACAAAAATTTTGATAGATTCATCTTCAGTATTGGCATGTCGCGTATAAGTCAGTCATGGTGACCTTCTTGACAATGTTGATAGAAAAGTGGTCTAGAAAATCCTAAGCTACCTGATTGAATGAAAATATGGAATTCTGGGTAGAGCACTATACAAATCTAAATTTGGTCATGTCAAGGACACTGGAAATGTTCACAAGAGAAAAGTGTCATCATGAGCAATCAGATAACACACATGTTTAAAAGACCGCAAGTGTTGTTGTGGGTCTTATTTGTTGTTAAATCAGTTGAATTTAGGCATTTCCTAATGGGAGGGTATGGATGAATCGGAATGGATGGGTGAATGGGCTCATTACAAATCTCGTCATATGTCAAAGAGTTATGTGAGCCAAAGACAGATGCTTCCAATGTATGCATCTTGTCCATCATCATTTTTATAAGATCATTGGTAGGTTGTGATGACTGGGAACCCCTATAGTATAAGGGGGTAGATGAGGAGGGTATGACGTGGGCGGCATCCCAATATGTGGTGGTGTTAAGTACAAAAATTATGAGGAAGGAATGTAGGCTAGAATAGATGTAGATGACAAGATTCATGAATAAGAGATAAATGAAATAGGGGTTGTTGGTGATAAGTGTGGGTAGGTAGAGTGCACATAAATACTCTCATTGTAATCGGAGGAAGAGATTGCGAGATGGAGAGGACAATGATTTAGAAGGTAGTATGGGCTGCCATCACCATTGGTGGCTGAGATGATATAGGTATATGAGAGGTGACGGATGCAGATAGACCTACACTCAAGGTGGTTGATAAAGGTATGGTTGACATCGTAGGAGCGATAGACATCAAAGGCCCAACAGATGTCATAGGTGTGGAAGATATTGATGATGAAAGGTCAAGTCGGGAAACCACAAGTGATAAGGTGGAAGAGGGTAAGGCTAAACTAGCAGTAGCTAATGCGAGAAATGGGTGTGAGGGTAGAAGGAATGGACACATAAAAATGTATACAAGCTATCCACGATGAATCATGGGTAGATGAATGAGTGAGATAATATTACAGAGTGGCAGGTTGTGATCAAGGAGTCTCGTAAACTCCTCATCACCAATGGGTATGATAAGAGCCTGATTGGGGTCGATAGGTTATGAGATTGAAGGGGCGATGGGCTATGTAGACACTTGAAGTATGCTTACACTTAGCATTTCATCCAATCCATTCAATTAATGACACTTTGTTAATTCCCCATTCTTCGAACTCCACTCTCGGATGCCCATTCATGACACCTTCTCAGTCGTATTCCTCCTATAATCAACTTATTTGGCTAATATATCTCTTATTAGCTAAACATTCCTCCTTTTGACCATTTAGAACCTCCCTAGTTCTCTCCAGACCACTTCTATTGGCTTCGTAAGCTATTTATTAGTCACAATTAGTTATCCAGGACCCTCTCAACTCAAAATTAATCTCTAATCACTTGATAATCAAGTTTAACTAGCCTAAATCCTAGTTAACTAGCCTAAACCAAGCTTAACCAAGCCTAAAGCATGTTTATCCTAATCTAATCTAAAATTTATTTTTCAACTTTAGTCCCACATGCACCCAAATTCCAAACTCTTCCATTTGGAAAACTATAAATAGAAGGGTCACCCCTCCCTCTCAACCTTACACCTTGTTTACATAACAAAATCTCTCTCACATTTGGAGATATTGGCATTAGACCTCATTTTCATTAGCTAAGCTAATAGGCATTTGATCTTGGCTATCCTCCATTTTTGAAGCTCCTCCATCTTGCATCCATAACTTCATAGTAGGTTAGTATGAGGGTATCTAACTTGGCCTTGTAGCCATTTTAGAGAGACCTCTTCACCTCCATTGAAGCAAACAACAAATCTAATTTGATTGCTCATAGGTTTAACTAGGTTCAATTTATGTTTTAAGTAATCATAGAGTAGTTAGAGATAAAATGATAGTGTTTTAGTTTAATTCATTATTGTAGAAGTTATCTTGTTTAGCACTCATCTTGATGTTTATGATAGGTTTAGTTAGATCATGGAACTACTTAGCTAGTTTCTTGTTTATTAACATAACTAATCTTCTCATGCATACATTTGGCACGCCTGTGGGACAAGAAGTCCCTACTCCATTAATGGAGGCCTCTTTCAAGCTTTTTTAGCCCATTTTTCATCTTTTTAGAAAAAATAACTTGTTATTTGCTTGTTTCCATTTCTTAAAGGGGCTAAATCATCTTTGTTTATAGTCATTTTGTGGGTTAAGGTTAGAAATGATTTTCTTGTACTAACAAATAACTTGTTGGCTTTCAAAAAAATCATTTCCGTGTTTTTTACAGTTTTTCAGGGGGTACGCGTATACGCCAAAGAGGGGCACGTCCCCATAAAAACCATAGCATCCCCATCGTAAAGTGTGTTTACATGTTTGTATGTACTTATCATTAACAAGTTTTCTCTTTGCAAGGACGCACATGTGTCTCCATCGGTGGGTCGGCGTCTCCGTCTCTCGAGACGCGTCGTGTAAATAACCCCACTGTGTAAAAATTGAAACTTTTTGTTTTATGCTTGGATGCATCTCCGTTGAACCCTAAGCGTCCACGTCGAGTTGCAAGTGTCTCTATCTCTCTAGACGCGTCTGTGTTTTTGGTATACTGTGGATTTTACTAATTTTGTTTTGTAGGTGTATCCGTTGAGTTAGGCACGTCCACATCGGAACCCTAGCATACATGTCAAAAATCCCGCATAGGTGTTATCCCCTTTACATTTTTACCTTACACGCGTCTATGTTGGTTAGGGCATGTATCCGTTTGTTGGGGGGTGCATGCGTCATTCGGATGCGCAGTGTCTCTGTGTAGTCGGATTCATTCATTTTATTTTTAGTGCTCCTTGTTTTGATCATATCTTTTGACTCGTTAACCCATTTTCAAAGTTTGAATAGGCATCAGAAAGAGAATGAAGCGTACTTTGCAAGGGAAATTTAAAAGTAATATACCTTTGGTATAGTTACTTCTATCACAAAACTCCCAAAGTGCCCCTGGAGACCTCCAAAAATGCAAAATACTAAAACTGTTAAAAAACTGCTAAAAATAGATTTCTAGAATTTTATGATTTTCTTGGTTTTCTAACTTTTGTAGGGTTCTAATAGTGGTTTACAGGTTTCCTCTTCATTAAGTTATTTTGTACTAACTTGTTTTAAAACGTTTGCATCTTCATTTGTGAAATTTTGAAACATGTATGCTCTTCTCTCGCACCTTTCTAGGTGATCTTGGGAATCAGAAACGTTTCACCACTTTCTTCATACTTGCAAAATGGTTTAATTAGCTTTCAAAGTTGGTTAAAAGGAACTCCTTTTTGCATTATACTTAGGAATTTTCCATTTATTACAAATTTGAGTGAGATACCTTATTGCATATGATTTTTCCTTGTCTCTTAGGCCGATCTGGGAAATCAAAAACATCTTATCTCCTTTATATGACATTTTGGAAAATTACTAACCTTGGTATGTAGGACCAAAATCAAATAAAGGAGGAACTAAGACAAAAATTCTAATACATGTGTTTTCATATAGGTTTCCAAATGGTGTGCTACTTGAAACCACATTTAAATTAAAAAATATAAAAAAACACACCACTTTCATCACACTATATTCTAGGTTTGGAAAAGGGTACGTCCCTATCCACGTAATGGAACATAACCCCTTTGACATAACGCCTTAAGCTATAAATATGGGGGTGGTTCCATGAACTCTAAAGTAATCCACCATTTGTATAACCTCATAGATGAAACAGAAGCACTTCACTTACCCACTTGACTAGTTTTTTTCTTGTGAGTTAGCGTTACACACACGGTTCATTCAGTATGGCAACCCCGGTGAGAGTACACATGGACTCATTTATTTTCCATTATGCTTGAAGGGGGTAAAGTAAAGCTGAGATACTCCTAATTTAGTCATTATGACTTTTGGGTAAATCACGCTTGCTTAAGACTGACTTTGTAACACCTAGTTGAGAGATCTTATTAGGGAAGCCATTATGTCTTAGAGCCCACTTTACTAGTCCATTATCGTGTCTTGGCCATCACGAAGTGATAACTTGTTTGGATTCAGAACCTTGTTTTTTGAACATGGTAACGAATCCATTTAAGTTAGATCTAAGTGTGTCTCATCACGAAATTAAATGATGTATCACTTAGCTTGGTTTCTTTCTCACCTTCGGATGAGGTGAAACTCTACCCAAGTGGTGCTTAGTTTATTTTCATCTTTTGATCTACACCTTTGTGTTCTTGTTTCCCATTTGGGACAAGAGGAGGCATCTTTCGGGAGTGTTTTCATAGATAGTGTTCACCACTTTTTTGTTCGTTTACGCTCATCCATGTTTGCTGATTGAGTTGTTAAACATCTAAAGTGTGTGGATGCATCCTCATATCTTTGATGGCCACTTGATCTTGATTTCAAGATCATCATCATAGTTAGGATTGATTCATCATTTGATCTCCCTTTGATGTGTTACCTTGTTTGCATTGTCTTGACACAATTAATATACTTATGTCGTGTTTTTCATAAATGTGATCTAAGTATCCACATTGTGGCGTTATGCTACACACATTTTAGCACATCCTCAGTATACCTTGACTTGGTTTAAATTCAAACATTGCTCCAAATCTTGACGGGTGTCGCTTACTTTGTTTGTGTCATTTCGATACCACTTTTCCACTAATATCTCACTTCTTCGTGAAGCTTGATTAACATGTCTAATTGGTGTGGTTACGTAGCTTACATTTGTAAACCTCACCCTTTAACATTTAGGCCTTGTTGGTTGTTGAACTTGTCGTGGTATCCTTTGATTGGGAGTCGTACTTACGCTTTGTTAATACTTATGCCTTGTTCATTTTGAACTTGACTTAAGCATTAACATTTTGTTGATCATCTTTGCATCAAACTATCATTGAGACACGCATTTTCATAGGGAGTATTTCCTTATTGATTGGATTTGTGTTTTACACTTGCATGATTGTTCCTTGTGATCATTCATCGAAAACTTATTGTTCTAGGACAATCCTTTTTGATCTCGTCGATATTGCATCATCACAATGTCTATTTTCCTTATAACTTCTTCGAAAAATCACGCACACATCTCCATACTTATGAAATGTCTAGTTGGTTTCCCTTATGCTACTCAAATCGACATGTCACTTCCTTCCCTTTGAAGGATTTCCATCACACTATCTAGGTCTAGACATTTGTGCTTAAAATGACACCAACAATGACTAACTATCATGCAGTTTCTCACACTTACTACAATACGGAACCTAGGTTTAGGAATTCAAATCAAAAGATACCCATTACGACTAAGCCTTGTTTGGTTCTTTGTACTAGAGAGCCCTTCAAGTACCCTATTCCCCACCTTCAGCTCATAGTCGGTGGTATGGTTTGGATGATTTTGATCCAAATTATTATTTAGGTTCCCCCACTCTTCTTCTACTGATTCAGATCCAAACTACCATTCGAGACTCCCAATCTTCTTCTAAAGACTCGGATCCCAACTATTGTTCGGATACCCCTAGATCAAATCTTAAATCACAGTCCTCCCTTCCTTCACATGACCTTTATTCCAAATCACCTCAATGACATCTTCCTCCTTTTAAGACTCGTGTGACTCCAAGTTTCATTGATCAAACATCCAATTTGGTTCTTGAGTCACGGTCCTCCCTTCCTTCATAGGACCTTTATTCCAGTTCACCTCAACAACATCTTCATCCTTTGAAGACTCGTGTGACTCCAAGTTTCGTTGATCGAACATCTAATTTAGTTCTTGAGTCATGGTCCTCCCTTTCTTCACAGGACCTCCTTCATCAATCATCTCAACGACCTCTTCCTCCATCGAAGAGTTCCACAACTCGGATTCCCTCTAGTCAATCATCTAACTCGACTCCTACGTCACAACTTAATGGATGGATATGTAATACTATTTTCTCTCCTACATTGCATCATCTTCTATAAAAATGATCTAATTCCAAATCTAAATCATCCATTCATGATACACTTGCCTCCAATCCTACTTCCTCTCTTGAGTCATCTTCTTCTGTCAATCAATCTTCCCGCTTATCAGACATGTTTCTTCTATTCAACCTTCTATGGCCAAAGAAAAATAACCTCTATTGATTGATTTCTCTCAGAATGAAGAAACAATCAGAGTACATGATGATATCCCTTTAGAGGATTGCAAACAAGGATTCTTTCTAGAACTCAATACGCTCGCATATTAGGGAGAAGAAATTGATCCCTTTCGATAGAACATAGAGGAAAAGCCTAAGGTCATGGAACTTGATTCTTCTTCTATTCCATCTTCACCTTCTTCTAATCATGATGAGATGTTAGGGTCTAGCATTAAGCCATGGCCTATCTTCTCATTACCAACTCATTCCTTATCTATCATCATTCCTCAATCAAAATATTTTCTTGGGTCACCACTAGGTATCCCATCATCTTCTTCTATACTTGGGCCACATCCTAGTAGCCCTCCATTTTCTACTTGTGGGTCACCTCCTGGTAGCCCATTCCCTTCTATTCTTGGGCCACACCCTAGTATCCCTTCATCCTCTTCTATCTATAAGATACCTCCGATAGTCCCTCCTCATTTATACTTGGGCCATACCATAGATCCCTTCCTCATATTCTAGCCATGACTCACCTCCGAGTAGCCTAATTTATTCCATCTTAGGGCCATATCCTGGCAGCCCTTTATCATCTTCTATCAATGGCTCACCTCTTGGTAGCCCATCCTCTTCAATTCTTGGACCATATCCTTTTCATCCATCACATATTTCTTCTAATAATGGTTTTGAAAAGCGCGCATCATTTCTCGCATCACTTCTACACATCCACTTTCACTTTCTTCTCCTTCTCAGGATCAAAAAGTCATGTGTTAGCTTATAAGAAACCCAAATAGGCTCATTACCAAGCTCAGGTCAAAATTTCCAAAATCTCCAAAGCTCCTAACACTTCCAATGATCTTAAGGTTAAAAATCAAGCACGATTCAAGAACACACACCAATGCAACATTCAAGTTTGGCGTAAAGTGTAGAAACCTATGGATAGGGAGCTCAAGCTCTCGCATACGAAATCTATGTTTCAAGATAAATCACAATATTTTGTTGAGTACGAGATCACCTCGATCATAGAGATTGGAGAAAACATTACGCTTGATAAACAAACGTGCCTAGTCTCCCTTATCAAGGAAGTCACAAACATGGTTGTTGGATCTTACCACACAGAGTGAATTTTTTGGTCCCACATTTCCAAAAACTATTAAAAATCTAAAAATCAAAACAATTCAAAAATACAAAAACATTGAGAAAACACAACAAAAATCAAAGGTACAAAGATCAAACATTACAATTAGGTATTGCGTACACATGAATGTTTCTTTCTTCCCTTTCTTTCTCTTCTTCTACAAGTCTTCCTGTTATTTTCATCCCTTCGATGATATTGTGGTTATCCTTTTGCACATATTTTGTGACATTTATATCTATGGTATCTGTTTGACCCTGGTCTTTCATCACCTTGGTAAATTAAAGAATGACTGACCTCTTAGAGATCATATCACAATCAACATCTAATAAACTTGTTGCGAAGAATTTTGGACATATTTTTGACACTATCCAATGTCGTCGCCACAATCACTTCCACCTCCTTCCATCAAGCCATCTTTGGTTCTTAACCCCTTATCGTAAAAAAGAGAGCTGAAATAAGTTTTCAGCAAGCAAAAGAATCAAAATCAAAAGCTAAAATCTACAAAGAAAAAGAAAATTGATGTATTACTCTCTCTTGGGGTATTTCCAATAATCTCTATCGAGGTTATGGATGTCTGACTGGAAGTAGAGCAATGTTGTGATTAGAATCAAATGCATCTCCGTCGGGGCTATGGATGCCAATAGAGCAATGTACGGCTATCCTTCCACCCTTCATTCACAAATCACCTATCACCTTTCACAATCAATCATTCCTACACATTGGCTTGACCCTCTTCACTTGTTGTCTATTAAATATTCCCTTCAAGAGGTAATAAATTCCACGTGCACACACTGGATCTCTATAAGTAGGCAGGATTAGTATGTTACCAAGTGTCTTTTTTTTTTACCTTGTTCGGACTCTTGCTTTAGTCCATATCTTGTCTCATGATTTGTGCCTTTGGCTAATCACTTTTTTATTACAAGGCTTCTAAGCTCCATTCATATCATTCACATCATTCTTCTACTTCATTTATAATATCCATGTGTATAAGATTACTTTTTTTTTCCATGTTTTCAGACACCTTTGTCCCCTTTCATAAAAACAATCTCCTCCTTCCTTTCTATCATGTGCTTTTAGGCCAACTTATGATGGGGCATCTTTTCTCCTTCCCAAAGACTTCACATTCATCATCATGTTGAACCTATCCATAATGGCCTTGGGTCTCACTTCTACTGTGAAGAGTTTACCTTTCAATACTCCCATCTAATTTTTGGGGCATTTTGTATATCTTCACCTTTCTCATACGCATGTGACCTTATGAACTTGTACATCGCATCTATCGCTAGGGGCATCCACGCTTCCTCGTCTTCCTATACATAGTTTCAGAAAAATTTCAAAAATCATTAAAAAAACATTCAAATATGTTAGAAAAATAAAAAACATTCAAATATGTTAGAAAAATCAAAACATTCAAATATGTTTCAAAAAACTTCTAAAAATTGAAAATCATCCTACAAATGTCGTTCTTTAGTTCTCACCTGTTCATGTGCATGACTCATGGATCATCTTGATCTATCTCCATCAAAAAAATCTAGGATGCTTACTTCATCTGTACTTTGGGGCACAACGAGTTACCTGGTATTGTTTCGTAGTACACATTACTTTTTCATCAGACCTAAGTGTCCTCCGTTATTTCCCCTTGCATGTATCCTTGCTTGGGACACCATCATCAACCCTTGTCATTAATTTGCACAGTCGGAATCAAGCTTGATAACAAAAACATGGCTTGTTTCTTTGTTAGGTTAGCTTGTTTACTTTCTCGTATTGCATTGCATTATGTATGTTGCATGGAGTTAGGAATATTTTACTTTCTCCTGTTGCATTACATTTTGTATGTCGGATGGAGTTGGTGTTTTTAGCAATGGACATTTGTTTGTATATGGATTTTCATGTCATACTACACTTTTGTTCATTATTTTTAATAAGGACCGATGATGAATATCCTTAGTAATGTGATGACAAATAAAGTTGTTTAAAAGGATTTGGATGGATGTTAGCTCATTCCCTCTTCCTCATACTCCTTTTCTTTTATATCCCCTTTCTTCTATTCTCTTTCTATCATATTTTGATCCTCAATCGAATTCTTCCATCACCCCATCGACAATCAAGGGGGCATCCTCCATTCTACTCATTTTTCTTTTATCCCTTCAAAATTTCCTACTTGTTTATGCTTGTCTACTTTCTTTTATCCCTTCAAAATGTAGACACTTGAAGTATGCTTACTCTTAGAATTTCATATGTCAAAGAGTTACATGAGCCAAAGACAGATGCTTCCAAAGTATGCATCGTGTCCATCATCATTTTTATAAGATCATTGGTAGGTTGTGATGATTGGGAACCCCTACAGTATAAAGGGGTAGATGAGGAGGGCATGACGTGGGTGGCATCCCAGTATGTGGTGGTGCAAAGTATGAAAATTGTGAGGAAGGAATGTAGGCAGAATAAATGTAGATGACAAGTATCATGAATAAGTGATAGATGAAATAGGGGGTTGTTGGTGATAAGTGTGGGTAGGTAGAGTGGAGGTAAATACTATATCATTGCAATCGAAGGAAGATACTTTGTAGTATGGAGAGGATAATGATTTGGAAGGGAGTATGGATGTCATCATCATTGGTGGCTGAGATGATATAGGTATATGAGAGGTGGCAGATGCAGATAGACCTACACTTAAGGCGGTTGATAAAGGCATGGTTGACATCATAGGAGCAATAGACGTCAAAGGTGCAACAGATGTCGTAGGTGTGGCAGATATCAAGGATTCAAGGTCAAGATGGGAAACCACAGGTGATAAGGTGGAAGAGGGTAAGGCTAAGCTAGTAGTAGTTGATGTAGACGTGGGTGTGAGGGTAGAAGGAATGGACACAAAAAATCCATATACAAGCTATTATAATGAATCATGGGTAGATGAATGAGTGAGATAATATTACAAAGTGACGGGGTTGTGATCAAGGAGTCTCACAAACTCCTCATCACCAGTGGGTATGACAAGAGCCTGATTGGGGTTTATAGGTGGTGAGATTGAAGGGGCGATGGGCTATGTAGACACCGAAGTATGCTTACACTTAGCATTTCATTCAATCCATTCAATTAATGACACTTCGTTAATTCCCCATTCTAAACCCCACTCTTGGATGCCCATTCATGACACCTTCTCTCAGTTTATTCCTCCTATAATCAACTTATTTGGCTAATATCTCTCTTATTAGCTAAAAATTCCTCCTTTCAACCATTTAGAACCTCCCTAGTTCTCTCTAGACCACTTCTATTGGATTTTTAAGCTATCTATCACCACAATTGGTTATCCGGACTCCTCCCAACTCTCAATGAATCTCTAATCACTTGATAATCAAGTTTAACTAGCCTAAATCCTAGTTAACTCGCCTAAACCAAGATTAACCTAGCCTAAATCATGTTTATCCTAATCTAATCTAAAAGTTCTTTTTGAACATTAGTCCCGCATGCACCCAAATTCCAAACTCTTCCATTTGGAAAACTAAAAATAGAAGGGTCACCCCTCCCTCTCAACCTTACACCTTGTTTACATAACAAAATATCTCTCACATTTGGAGATATTGGCATTAGACCTCATTTGCATTAGCCAAGCTAATAGGAATTTGATCTTGGATATCCTCCATTGTTGAAGCTCCTCCATCTTGCATCCATAACTTCATAGTAGGTTAGTAGAAGGATATCTAACTTAGGCTTGTAGCCATTTTAGAGAGACCTCTTCACCTCCATCAAGAAAACAACAAATCTAATTTGATTGCTCATAGGTTTAACTTGGTTCAATTTATGTTTTAAATAATCATAGAGTAGTTAGAGATAAAATGATAGTGTTTTATTTTAATTCATTATTGTAGAAGTTATCTTGTTTAGCACTCATCTTGATGTTTATGATAGGTTTAGTTAGATCATGGAACTACTTAGCTAGTTTCTTGTTTATTAACATAACTAATCTTCTCGTGCATATAGGATAGGTGGGAGAAAATAGCGGCTAGTGTGAAACACGAGAGCATTAGCTTGTTTACAAGTCAAAACCATGTGATTGACGATAGAATAGGTATTTTGAGCTTCGTTGATGATGTAGAAACATAGAAGTAATGGGGAAGAATCAGTCTAAAATGAGTGATTAGATCATTGTTTTGATTGGAAAATCAGAACACGACATCGACGTATGTTGGTGTAAGTGATACATACCAGTATAAGGGTAACCACTTCCGGTCGGCTCAGGTGATATCGATTCAAGCATCGTGAAAAATAAGAGACTCAAAGATCTAGAAATGAAAGGTAAAAATGGGTCAACCTGGACTCTAAAGATGATATCAGAGACCCAAAAGTGTGATAAAATGGTAGAAAAAGACACGAAAAGAACATAAGGTGGAGAATACTATTTTTGTAAAAATAACCAAAAAGCATAAAACCGATGTCGGTCAGTTAACCAATGGTGGTGAGATGATGTAACCGATGGCAGTCGTTGGACCGATATCGATTACTGTGAAATCTGGGAAGAGAAGGAAAAATGAAGTTTTAGTGATTTAGATCAATTAAAAGGGCCACCCCAGAGATTGAGTATGGATATGAAGAGTCCTAACAAACCCAGAATAAAACTTGAGTACACTAGTCCTGATGTGTGCGTAAAATGATAAGAAAGAATGAAGAAATGCAACTCATACCTCAAAATGCAAGCAAGATAAAAGCTAACAAACATGAAATCCTAAGTTGTAGATTTTATGTTGTGGCTTATGCCATTTAAGAATGATGTAAGCAGGATATAATTTTTGGTTAACAAATTTTCCCTATACAAATATGACAACTATGATTGGTTTCAAGTAATTTTATGCATGGGAGATCCTTCTCTAAGATGATGGCTAGACAGAGAAACTAGCTGGAGCCCATTGTTAATCCTCTAATTGTGTGAATGTTGAAAGCTTCTTCCGGAAAATGTTGTTCTCACATAGGCATGTATGAAGATCCACGTGTATAGTGGACAGAAAATTAAGTAAGTCCACATGTGGTGGCAAAAACAAAAGACAAGCACTAAAAAAATGTGAAGGGGTCTTAAATGTATTGTTTACTTTCAACCCTAGTTTTGGAGGACCTATAGGCATAATTTGGCCATGGTGTAAAAATGAAAGTTGCTCAGAATTCCATAAGGATTTAAAATATGTGATTTGTTTTCATGTAATTCTTCGTATGCTTCATTTTTAGGTACATTTCTAGCACATTTGTAGGAGGATCACATTATAAAGACACCGTAGGGGCCTTAGATGGGCTTCGGAATGGTTTCTAGTGATTGCAGAGTTCCATGAGGTATGGTATCAGCCCATTTTCATGTTTTGTGATAAATTTTCATTATTAAAGGGTTATTGTACTTCATTGTATGTTAAATAGATTTCTTTTCTTTTCAAGATTCTGGAGACGTGGCCCTATTGGGGTGAACTTCATTATCATTTATGTGTTGTGAAATATTTTATTTCTATTTTGATCTATCTTTTTATGAGATGAAATCGGTTATAGATTTGATTAAGTATTCATCAAGTATAATGGGAAAATGAATTTAGGATTTCATTTGGTATCCCTAATCCACAATAGAATGAGGTATGCACAATTCAAAGGTTGTTGTGATTGAAAAATCAAACCGAGGTGTAGGTTTTTAAGGGAATTAATCAGTTTTGGGAGTAATGAAACCCTTAAAATTGATGTTGAGTTCCTAGATCCTTGTGAACAGTTCAAGTTTGAAAATTATAACCCCCATTTTCAGATCACCAAAAAAGTAACACACAAATGGAACAAGGAACAATCCCAAGCACAAGACTCTCCTGCAAAGGAAATATCCAAGGAAAAATGTAAGCATCATTTCGACTATGCATATCTTGTCGGGCATTTTTCAAGCCCAAAACTTCAAAACTTAAGCCATGAAAACTAAGCCAAATGTGAAAACATGCTCCAAATCCTCATAAACCCCTCTCAAGGTTAATTTACCTTCTATTTTATGATCATCCTAGCCTTGCACATCCTTCTAATAGATGGAATAAACATGTGTAATTTTATTAAATGACGTGACAAGGTCAATTCCTTCATCGACAAAGTACAATAGAAGTCTAGTTCTCGAGATGGGCTTAGAAAGGCTAATTTTAACCATTCTCAAGGAAAGTGTACATCCTGCGAGAAGGTTTCAAAATCTCATAATAATCCAAAGATGGTATTGGCTAGTTTTTGTAGTCACAAAATCATGCACTTTAGATATTATTTAATCTCAGTTTCATACTACTATTTAGAAGGTTCCTAAGTGAAGAAACTATTAATTAATCCTTGTCTTTTAGTAAAATTGTTTTATTTACTTTTCATTCCCGACATGTTTCACCCACATGCCCAGTCATATTTTGTCACTTCTGTTATTTTATCCTCGACCAGGCGACCAAATTAGTATTAGGGAACCATGGTCCCACCATGGGTGCCTAATCCTTCTTGAACTTTCTCACCACTTTTGGAATCTTTCTAGTTGTTATAAATTCTTATCTTTTTAGTTTAGGGTTAATTACGAAATTAGATCAAGAGAAGCGTATAAATATAAATTTATGAGACCATAATGAGGGAGCTACCACTAATCACTACTATCATGCATCTAGAGTTGCATCCATCTATTACATTGGAGATCACTTGCATCCACATAGCTCCACAAGGCACAAGGCTAGGACATCTACATCACACACTTCATAGGGGGAGGGATTCTATTCTATTCCATGCACACATGCTATTACATTTTCTACATTTATTTATTGCTTACTACTTCACAAAGTATGACTGACACAAGAACACCTAGGGCACATTGTGCACACACTCACTAGAACTACATTTGAGTCTAAAATGTAGTGCAGCACTCAGTTAGTAAGCCCATTTATTTTGGTAGGTGAGGTCATCGACCCATTCATTTACATTTTTCTTTTTTTAGGGTTTTGATACTTCTTTTGGTCTTTACTGGTCTTTTAATCATCTTGGACCATTGGTGACATCTAATATAGGAAGTGAATTTGATGCAACACATAGTGAGGGTTTTGGACCACCTCCCGGCCTCTATGAAATTCAGTCCCATATACCTTGGGGTGCTCATTTTTCTGACCAAAGCACTCATAGGCACCCTAGTCCCTCTCCGAGCACTCCAGTTTAGGTAGAAAGTCCAGATACATCATTTTTGAGACTTATGCATAGTCTTTCATGCTTCTAGATTCTCCAAACACCTCTGCAACATAGTCCAATAAGGTTCATAATCAACTAAGTTCTTTCCTCTTCCCTCTTGCACATTAGGGTTAGCATTTCCTTTTTCATAGTTGTTTGGGTCATCTTTATATTTATTTGACATCTATTTACTTTATTTATAGTTGTTCATAGCTTAGATTAACTACACCCACATTCCTTATTTTTAGTTAATAATTTTGAATGTGTTGGAAATGATTTAGGAAAATTTAAGAAATTTTGGTGGTTTAGTGACAATTTGTGTCAAAGTGGGTTTTTCAGGTGTAAGGAATGAATGGTCAAAATATGAACTTGAACTTCTCCGAATGATTTTGGGAGCTCCGTAAGGATTTATAATTCAATAAAATAGAAAATATAATTCTAGATTAATTATTTACATATTGTAAGAATCATATTTGATCCAACACTTGATATGATTCTTGAAAAATTTAATCTTTATAAGCACACCTCGTTGTCCTCAAGTAAAAGGATCCAATTTTTGGATTAAAAGTAAGAATTATGTTCTAAAACATATTCCATTGATCTTATAAATTATCTTGGAGTCATAATAATATAAAATTTCATCTCAAAAGACCTTTCCAAGCTCGGGAATGAAGTTTTCAAATCCTCTCTAGTGTAGAGCATGTTGATCCCATACTTAGTGAATTTTTTTACCGCCACATGTTAGATTCTTTCTCAATGGCACTATTTTGTGTCCCTCTTATCCATTTCCCAAGTTGAAGGGGGTGGTGGGGGTATGCCTTCCATGAGCAAGCCCCTCTCCTCGTACCCCATATGAACCTCCTTAGCCAAAACAGAGTGCTTAACTGGCTAAGCTCATCTCCCGACACTACACCAGATTTTTCCAAGTGTCATCATCCTGATCAAAGTGCCATTTTTTCATTATTTTCCCTTTTTCCAAAGGGAGATAGGGGTCATAAAATTGAACCCATGAGCAAGTTCCTTCTAAGGTTCTTCATGTGACCATCTTTCACCCTCGAGAGCTTAATCGACTAAACCCGTCATCTCGCACATTATACCGATCTGCCACTTGTCACCATTTTTCTCAAAGAAATTTTGTTTTCCCTCTTCTCCCTTTCACTAAGGGGATATAGGGGACATAAAATTATTCCCATGAGAAATAACCCTCATTTGGTTCCTCATGTGATCTCCCTCATGCTTTGTAGGTGTTTTCTTAGCTTTTACATCTTGTGCACACTTCACCACTAGATGCCAAGTGTCATGATCCTACTCAAATTGCCCCTTTGTGTCCCTTGTGTTCCCTTACTCCATTAAAATTGGTTTTTAAATCAATATAAAATCAAGACAAGTTCATATCCAACTTGGGATCAAACCACGCTAACAGGAAACCCGATTTAACATAAATAAGTTTTGTATAAACCCTAATATTACAAAGTAACTAATGTAAACTATGATAAGAAACTATTGGAATATATATGACACAAGAAATAAGCTAGATAAATATGAAACCCTAAGTGCAAGAGAGGGAAAGAATGACTTAGCTGATTTTGTGTTATTCCCTGAACCGATCTAGACTCGGAAAACTAACAAATAAGAAGGGAAGAATGTCACAATTGTGCACAATAAATTTTGAAACTATCAAATGAAGTCATACCGAGCACCTAGAATAGGGTGCGGGGGCTATGAACTAGATACCTTTGTTAGGCACCTATGACTACTTAGGATCTCAGAACCTAGTTTTTCGGGTGTCGCAAAATGGTCATTGGTAATCATTGTTGGCGCTTTGTATGATACACCTTGATCGCAAAATTCACTTGTAACCTACAAAGATATGTTGACCTGCAAAACCCTCAAACTACATCAAATCCAAAAATAAAATATGTAATATGGGGATTCAAACTGACCCCGACGGTCATATGACTAAGTGAACTTATGACTGATCATTTCACTACATCTCGAGACTCTATGTAGTCCTTGTGTGATAGAATTGTGCCCTAAGAAGCCCTTGTGCAAGTGCATGTGATAGCTAGATGTACAATATAAATATATGTGTGGATGGAAAAATGAACTTCCCCTTCCCATGAAGTGTATGTAAAAAATGTAGTCCCTTGTCCCTTGTATGAGTGTTAGATGGATGTCTTTGATGCTCTTAGATTCCGTTAGATACAACCTTAGGTGATGATAATATATGCTTAGATATTGGTACTTTATTTTGGTCACAAATCTTTATATTTATACGATTCCCTTGGTTGAATTTCATTATTGACAACTAGAAGGCCAACCCATAAAAAATAAGATGCCAAAAGGATAAAAGAGACCCAAAAGAAGCGAGTAAGATAGAAAAGGGTCAGGGGCGGCTATAAGGACGAGGGTGCTTTGGCATTGGAATTCTATCAAGGCACTAGTGTCCAGAGTCATAAGAGATAAGCAAGTGAAATATTGACTTGGGCTGTAGGGTGTGTAAGACCACATATAAAATGAGAAACATAGACAAAAGGCCAAAGATAACTATTAATTACTAGTTTTTCTCTTAGGAATCATATGAATGCAAGTATGCTTTTAGGACCTATAAATGTACCCAAGTGCATGATTTTGTGTCTACATTTGCCCCTACTTTATGTTGTTGAGTGAATACTCAATAACATAAAGTAGATAAGATATGTGTACCTGATAACCATGTAGAATGTGATGGTGATAATGTACGGAGGAGATAAGTGAAAGTGTGAAATGATAAAAGATGAAGTGTGGAAGCTAAGAAAGAGGAAGTGACCTTAGGGGTGAAGTGTATTACATTCTACCATGTTATACCTATTGTTTTGCTTGATGTAGGGTTGCTTCTTGTTGTGTATTAAGGCTAGACTGTAAAATAAGAGTCAAATATTAGTCAAAGCCATGTATAATGAAAACTCTTGTAAAATTATATAAATGTTTGTAAAAATTTGTAAAAGGAAAGTGTCCACCTTATCCGTGAAGAGTGAGAAGGATATAAAGTGTCCTAAAATGTTGTAGAAAGGTGATTTTTTGGGCAATATCACACCAAGTGATTTTTTTAGGCGATCTCACGCCATGATAAAAGAGTGTTAGGGAAAGATGTCTAGTTTTACTCTCCTTCCATGACTACTTCGAATTATAAACCATTGTATATGGTGTGATCGTGTTTAGTTTTGATTTGTATTGTATTATTTTTGTATTTGTTCCATATAGAAATGGAGAAAGAACACATTCTTCTTGCTAGAGGATTGTTCCTATACTATGAAAAATTGATCAGTAAATTGCTAGAAATTGTGTTGATCTAATTAAGTATTTTTATATGCCCCTGTGATATAGGCACCCAAAAGAGGTCGTGGAATCACTTAGACACTAGTGTTTATAGTAAAGCACTAGTGTCTCGTGGCTGAACCGAGGACCCAAGTCGAGTCTCGGGCTATTTTTGTTACTTTAGCTTATTTTGTTCATGTGTTGAACTGCATCGTGTTATAGCTCTAATTTTTTTATGCGGTGGTCGATTCACCCTATGTATGCCCCCATCATTTGGGGTATATGATGTCGTTAGGAGAATGCGCAGCCCAAATATACGACCTGATGTTGAGATGAAATTGTATCTCTACAAGGGAGGTAATATTCATGGTAGAAACCAAGGCACACGAAAACAAAGTGGCTAGATACATGTGTTAGTAGAAAAGGAAGCAAACATTTCATAGAAAAGTAGTGAAACAAGCAAATGTGCACACAAGAGAGATCGCGAAAAGTAGGTTTCATACATGGGACATCACTCACAATGTCACAAGACAATCAAGGTCGAAGTGGCTAAGATCATACACAGTGCATACAAGACAAAGAGCATAGCCCACACACAATGGCATATAATAGAAAATAATGGAAAATAGTAGAAAGAAAAGAGTAAATGATAACCATGGTGGAAAAAGTTCTTGTAAAACAAATGCTACATATGGAGCACTGTTAGCATGTTAGATATATAAAGAGTATGTCAAAGCATGTATAGATCAATGGAAAGAAGTCTGCTAGTAGGAATAGGAAGTAGTAAATAATGGAAAAATAACATCTATAATGTGTGAGAAAGTATATGCCCCCAAGATCCTCGATGGGATTGGTAAGAGGTACAGTGTCAAGAATCATTGCAACTTGTAAGGATCTGTAAGAAGTCTACATTAAAAACTACATAGAAAGTGAATGCACATGTGTATATAAAAATATAATGACATATTGGATATCCATCTAACATAGTAAGCAAAGTGCAACATGTAACTAGTATAGGCAAGCAATAGTATGTGCAACCAAGATATGCAGTATGTTGTGTATGAGTGATATGGAATAGTATGAAGTGTGAATGCGATAGGAGCAATGTACCCCCAAAGAATTTGTATGAGATGAGGTTCATTTATAGAAGACCCTCAACAAAGAATGGACCATAAAACAAGAGTTTGGCCTCGGAATTGGTTTGAAATGTGTGATAGAAATATAGATAATGAAGCACAGAGCATGAAGTGTAGAAGAGGTGTGAGGTTCATTTCACATTTATATCCTCAATAGTCAAGTATGAACCATGGACCTAGAGTGTGTCATAGGGTAGTATGATGTGTGAGAATTGAATACTAGAAAGATGTATCGTGAAGAATAGAGCGTGAATTGTGTAGTATTTGAGGTTCATGGATGTAGTATACCCTCAATAGTCAAGTGTGAACCGTAGATCAAGAGTGTGTCATAGGGTAATAATGATACAAGTTGTGTATCAATTTGGGTAATATTAATGCTTAGAAATAGTAATTATGAAGCACCAAGTGTAATAGTAGAAATGAGAGACACCTAATAATGATAGGAAGGGGGAGAATGAGCATGATTCCGCCTAAGTGTATGATGTAGAGAAGAATCAAGTAACATCACCTAAGAGATAATCATTGTCATGGTCGAAGCCAAATGAATAAGTGTCAGATACTTGGTAAGTAATAGTATGGTGTTTATCATTTAAAGATCCATTATGGCGTAAATTGTACATGCCCATTGCGTAGTCTTCATCAAAGTGGGATGCACAATAGTAGAAAAAGTGGAGTAGGTAATGCAGTCATGAACCAATCAAATCATGTTATCATGAGAGAAGAAAGAGAGAACACATGAGGACACAAGAATTTAGGTGGGAAACCCAATAAGGTAAAAACCCACAAAGAGATCAAAGAAATATCAAGAACAAATGTTCTACAACAATTACAATGATCATGAAGCACTTACTTCAGTTTTGAAGCACCCACTTGAATTCAAAACCAAGCACCTACTTGATTGAATTTACAAGCACCTACTTGCAATGGAAGCACCCACTTCCAAATTGATGAGCTACAACTCAAAATTTCATCAATTAATTTTGATCACCTTCTCCTTATTTTTTTACATCAACATCTTGTGATCTCGCCAACTCTTGTTCATCACCTTTTCACCTATCTCAAAAATGAGTGTACACACATTCTTTTCTCTATAGCAAGAATCTTAAAACTCATAAAATTAAGCTTTATAATCAACCATCATACTCATACATATGACTATTCATCTTCATATTCAAAGGATTTTCATCTAACTCCCTTAACTACATACAAAAGGTGATTGTTTGTCTTCTAAACTGCCTCTATTTTGTCTTTAAGTACTTCTGACAGTTTTCAGTCTTGTCTTTTGATCTACAGGATTTTGGAAGATGAGAGGGAGTCTTTTCAAATCTCTAACATCTGTACATAGCATATAATATTCCATTCGGACCTCTAAAACAAGCTTATAATGGTTTATGTAACTCTTGACCCTTCCTTCACCAAATAAGCACTTGTCTTCTAGTGCAACAACTTCTTTGTCAAAAGTTTGGACATTACATAATCTTCTAATACATTAGCACTACCTCCTTCTTTGTACCTCATTCTTCTACCTTCATCATTTATCTCACATTCTTCATTTGAGTCACATAGGAAAGATAGGTGCAATAATTGATCATCATAGTTTTCTCATGAAGAATAATCATACATATAAGATCAAATTGAACTTATGAATAGGATATGAGCATCTTTGTATAAGGCTCTCATTGATAATTCAAGTCTTTGAAGATCAAGGAAGAAGAGATAGAACCTCTTGATCATTGTTACTTCACATTTTCCTGCTCACATTCATGGGCCACACTATCTCATTCAACCAATAGCATGACACTCCACCAAGGATGGTAAATTAACATCTACACAACTTGAGGATTATGAAAAAGGATCACATTATCATTCACCATGCTTGAGAGATCAATTCATTATAGGACTATTCCATTACACAAGCTCTAAGACTGAACATACACTATTTTTCTTTACAAAATCTTACAAGATTGAGAAATTTGAAGAAAACATGCACATTCTTAGTTAATCATGATTGTAAAAGCATCTTTCAAGGACAAGTATGAGCATTATGCAACTTTTTGGGACCACTTTCTTGTCTAAGAGCATGTCAGTAGGATCAAGAAAACTAGTTTTCTCAAAACTGTGCATAAAGAGGGTTTTGTCACATCAAACCCTAGCATGATGTTTGAAGGCTCAAACCACCTTTTCATTCACTTTTATGCAATTGTGAGTGAATGATGACTTCACTAGGAGCTTGTAAAACATTACCAAGGACCAAGGGCTTGAATGCATGATTTATTGAGAGAAATTTACTAGTTCAACTCAGGTCATTAGCCTTCTTGAACTTACCAGTATGACAGGTTGGAAATCAATAGGTTTTAGACCTAAACTTACTTCATAAGAGCATGCATTTGACTTTATCAAATAATCCTAGGCTTTTATCAGGTGTGCATAACCTTATTATGCTCCAAAATCATGTTTACACATGAACACTTCCTCTAAACCTCCATGATTGGTCATAGTATGCAAAGTCCTAGAGCAGGACACAAAATAAATACATATTCAATTTTGGTTTTCTTCACACACCTTGCTCAAGAAACTTCATGATCATTTGAAGGACATCATAAGCTATCTATACCATTGAATTTTTCTTCTTCACGAAGCACCCAACATACACTTGTACCTACAAATTTTATCAAAACTAGTCCTTTTATGTATGGTATACCAATCAATCGTAGATGCACAAATGGTTTTTCATGACCCCTAGAGAGTCCTTTGCATGTTTAAAGCATAAAATGAACTTTCCCAATGCATTTTATGTCCATACTTTTCATATTTCTTCTATCGCTCAAAGAGAGAGTTATGGATGACATGAAACCAACTTAGAAAAATGGTTAGAACTTTTTCATTTCACCATATTTTGACTTCAAACATTTTACATTAGATTTTTATCCCAATTTCCCCAAAAAGTATCTTATGACTTATCTAAATAGTCCCTATCAATTTATCACAAATTTTAAGAAGTTGAGGTTCTCATTTTGGCCTTCTCAAAAACTCGGTCTTGAAGAATTTGGCTATATAATATTGATTTTCACTTTCTGAACCTAAATTTTTTCTCACACCATCAAGACTCACTCCTCTACCATCTCCCATGGTTGATTTTTCATGGTGCACCCTAAAAATTTCTATCTCATCTCATTTGTTTGTGAGTACTAGTCATGTTCTCAAGCCCTCATTTGTACTAACTCTCCTTCAAGCTCCAAAACACATGTATGCTGACCTTTGACACCTTAAACATGGATTGTATAGTCCTCTCACACATATCACCACCTTGGAGTACCTTGTATCACCTGCAAAACATTTCTCACTATGACTTGTTGGGAATAGGCCTTTATACTAGGCCTAGTTTAGCTTGTTTTCCACTTTGAACACCAAATGTGACCTGATGAGCACTAAGTGACCACTCTCACACCTCTAAGACACCTTAAAAGACACTTTGGACACATTTTTCCTCCATACCAAGCACCAAGAAGTTTTACAATCTCACTCTACCTTGGGACTTTGAGACACACCTAAGAAATGCATCAACATACTCCTAAACCAACCACTACTTAACCCTTGGAGACACCTAAAGAGAAATGAGACACATATTTCTGACTTTAGAAGCATGATATAGACACTAATGAAGACATAAGGACAACTCAATGACCATACTTGAATCCTTGTGTACTGATGAACTCATGACACCATGATGACTCCATATTAAAACCTTGAACCAATGATAAGACCTTGAAACAAAATAAGAGACACTACAATACAAGACACACTTCACTAAGAACTCATGAAGAGTAACAGACCTATTTAAGCTCATGCTCAAGCATGTTTTACATCAATGAAAACTTTTTCAACATATGGACACATAATAAACACATGTGGGAAGTGGTGAAAAGTGATTACCAACACCACTTATACTATTCCAAGCTAATGAGGTGCTCACAAAGAAAACATGGTATAGTTAAACTAACCTAAGTCAATTTAATATCATTGCACGTATAATATTGCACCAACAAGATGAATATGTTAATGTACACAAAAATTTACAAAATTATGAATATTTATGTTTTTCAAAATTGCATTAAAAAGGGTGTATATTCATCCCTTTCAAGAGGAGGTGGTGTTATTCTTCTCAGTATTGTTCTTAAAGCACCTCATCCCTTGATTTTCTTAGTCTAGATAGCCACTAAATAATGAGATATGAGATAATATATATTTTGGATGCAATATTTTTTTTGGAAAAAGGGTAAATATGGGGGTTTCAAAAGGACCCACATCCTTTTACAAAAGTCCCTAAAGGCAAGATATATCAATGAAGCAAAGATAGGTAGAAATCCAAGGCAAAAAAGGATAAGAATCCACAAAGGCACTAATCAAATGAAGCAAATTTCAATGAGGAAACCACAATTGCATAAACATACATGTCAATCCTGAAAAGACCACCAAGGGCGGTTTACCATGGGAACGTAGTCTTTTTCAGGAAAAAATATCCTTTCCGTTTTCTATTAACTACTCTCCAACCATCACATTTGTTAGGATCCAAGTTTTCATCTAAGTGCATAGGAGGCCGAAACACCTCAATTTTTTCAACACCTTACTCCTCCTTGAAGAAAGTGTTTTTAATGCAACTGTAATCCACTCCGAGGGGAGCGTCAACACCACCGGAGGGGAATGGGAGTCTCAACCGGAAGTTGATTCTCCCCTTCATCAAATTCAAGCTCTTCCCGAACATCTTCCATCAAATCTTCTGATGAGGAATCTAAGTCATTCCCAATAACCAAAAGGCTTGGTTGGGAATCCTTCCACCAAGAAACCTTTTCTTTCACTTTCAGCTTCACTTTCTGGCACTCAGAAGAAAGGTGACCCAATGCAAAACATTTCCTGCATCTGAAGGGCAAGCCTTCATAATCCAGAGGTTGAGTCCATATCCTATCCAAAATTTTGAGTTCAATGGAAACGGGTAGCTCAAGAGAGGTATCCAGATCCACCAAAATGTGGGCATAGGTCGTGTGTGTAAAGTTTAGTTTTTGAATCGATGGACAAGAACTTTCCCAAAGCGTTACCAATGGAAATCAAACTCTCCTCCCAAAAATGTAGCAAAAGATGAGGTAAAAAGACCCAAACAGGATTGAGGTTGAAATTTGTTGTGAGAGGGTTGAAAGATGGGAACCATGGTTTCATCATCAAGTGATGATTATGTAGTTCCCAAATCTTGGAAAATATAAGGTCTTTGTCATCAACAATATCCAAACCCATTATAAAAACCCCAAAGCACAGGGGTAGATGTCTACCCTACCTTTCAAGAGAGGCTGCTAGGTCAATGAGATCCAAGAATGCAATAGGGGAAACCCAAGCCAAAGGCCATTGATGTGAAAAATCAACCCATGACTGGAGAAAAATATCCCATTTGAATCATGACTCCTCAAAAGAAACTCAATGGGAAAGCTTGATAGCACAAAGTGATTTAGAGGGCAAAGAGGACATAACCACAACCTAAATAAAATAATAGGAGGGAGCATGAGGAAATAACCCAACCAATCCCTCCTTCCCACCCATATATCCACCCGCGGTAGTGCTCCTAGATCCACAACCTCTCACACCAAAACCGAACCAAGCATCCAAAGCCGATCCGCTAACCTAGTGAGGTAAAAATGAACCACTTCGACTACTCCGCCGCAACTGTGCAATACAAAACTAGGTTTATAAAACAAGGAAGAGTGGGGAGAGGGTGGAGCCATCGAGCTGAAAAAGACCTCTAAAATATATTACTAAATTGTTGCAAAAATATTTTTAAAAGGCTTTGAAGAAACCATGGTGAGAGTCGAACTAGAGATATAGACTGGGATCATAATCCTAACACTATGCCTCATAACGCACCTTCATCACTAACTCGGCTATCCTCCACCCTTAAAATGGTTTTGGTAAACCATGGTGAGATTCGAACTGGAGATGTAGCATTGGGATCATAAGCCTAACACTACGCCTCACAACATGCCTTCGTCACCAACTCGGCTATCCTCCACCCTTGATGCAATATTGTTATAGAGCCTAGAAATGAATTTTTTTAGGAATGAAAGTGAATGGTTTATTAGGTTCGTGTCTTGTTCTCTTAGATATTTTGTGTTGTTGTGGGTTTTGTTATCACATGGCATCCGATCTCATGGAGATGATGGAGGGGATAGTGATGGTGATAAAAAAATTCTTTTGAAAATGGTGAAATATGTGCTTTTGTCGGTCGTGTAAGATTATCGTTATCGTGAAGCATCAATGATGCTACACTACAAGAAAAATATTTCTTTCGCCTCTTAAAAAAATTCATCATGTTCATCAAATTCATATCAAAGTAATGAGATAATCAAATAAATGATTTTGTTGAGAAAACAACTAAAACACACACGTGCACACACACACACACACACACACACACACACACACACACACACACACACACACACACACACACACACACACACACACACACACACACACACACACACACACACACACACACACACACACACACACACACACACACACACACACACACACATACAAATTAACCTATAGAATTAAACTCCAACATAAAATTATTTTCTAACAATATCAATGTAGCAAAATAAAAATAGTATGAAATAAAATACATTTACATTACAAAATAAACCATAAAATATTGACTATCATTTGGAGGATGACCTTCATTGAAATAAAATACTTTTGAACACATAGTAAGATTTGTATCATGTTGAATACATTAAAATTTGGTTATAATTTATAGATCATATTGATTTGGACAATTTCTCTTATGCGGTCCCAAATTTCACCTTAATTTCCCAGTTTTACAATAATTTCCCAAAATTTTCACCGATTCCCTCAATGTATCCCAACTTCCCTAATTTCCCTAGTTTTTCATTATTTTCCAAAACAAGCACATATTTTCCATTTTCACTAGTTTTCGTAATTTACCCTACTTTCCCCAAGTTTTTACTAATTTCCGAGGCTCCCCAATTTATCATTACTTTCTCAATTTTATAATAATTTTATTATAAGTTCCCAAATTTGACCCTAATTAATGCTTTTTACCACTCATGTTTTTATTATTCTTATTGCATATCCTCTAAAGTTTTTATGCTAAGTTGGAAAATTTTATTAGAGATTTCTTATGAGACAATTCTTAGAGGAGCAAAGGCTTTCACGGTCTCTTGAGATATTTTTCATATACTTAAGGAAGTTATAGGGCTTGGTATCATTGAATTCGAGCTTCAACGACATGACTTAGTTGTCAAGTAAATTATCAAATGTAATGAGGTATAGAAAATCCTCTTGAGAAATTACAATCTCTTAAAGTTTTGCTTTAGGTATAAAGGATTGGAATTTCATCGTGGTTCATTCTCTTCTTACAACAATGTACCAATTAAAATTCATAGAATTTTTATGGTTACAAGCACTTAGAGGGATTAAAGTCTTATAAAACTCAATCTCATATGGATAAGGGATAGATTCAAGAATGGTTTATCCATAATTCTCAATATCTTTGGTGGGACTCACTTATTCTTAACTTTCACAATGTCCCTTTTGTTATGGTTCCTTCAATTAAGTTCCTTAGGATTTTAATTAAGGTAATTAAGACTATATGTGACATATTTTTCATGTTATCTCACATCTAGCTACCTTAGAATACATTCAGGGAAATTTTCATCTTAAAAGTGAGAATGTTGAGTTTGTTTATGAGATTCAAAATCTCATACATGATGAATGCCTCCATGAAAATTGGATCTTTGCCAAAGTTATCTATTTTAAAAATAAAATAAAAATCCATTTAAACCCCCTTCTTCCAAGTTTGGTTATCAACTACTATCCCCTCAACATATCTAGATGGAAACCCCTAAAAATTTTGGCAATTAAGGTCTCTAGATTTTACTTGGGCTAGGTGTTTTTGCAAAGCCATCATCGAGCCTTAAAATCTCATTATCTATCATGCATTCTTTACAAGGTTGTTCTTGTCATTAATAGAATGAAGCATGTGGGGGTTTCAAATCCCACATTCCCTATTTGTCACTAGATTGATACCATCAAGCATTTTTTATAGTTTTTCCTCATGCCCATTCTACATGGAATTGATTTATACCTTGTTTCAACCCTTATTCCCAAAATTCTTCACCTAGAAAATGATCTTAGTAGGGGACTCAACCATAATACCTACAAAACTCAACCAAATTTGGCATATTTTGTTTTACTCCACATTTGGAAAAATAGGATTCATGTCATTTTCAATGAATTAGATATGGATTAAAAAGTTCTAAGAATAACAAAGGTAGGGGCTCCAATGTTACACTTCATATATAATAAGTTCAAGCTAAAAATGTGTGTTTGGAGGTAGATTCCTTCAAACCCTCCCGACCAAAGTGAGGCAATGCCCCTACACAATAAGCTAGTTGTGGTATGATTCCCCATGTCATCATGGATTTCCTTCATAAGGGCATGGCTTGAGCTATCATGGGTATCACCGCTTTTGGAGCTAGGGAATTTCCTCACCTTGTTTTCATCATCCTTCACCTACTGGGGACAATGGAAAAGGATTTCTTGACATAATTGGCAAGTGGAAGTGGTGGGTTTGGTCCAAAGGAGTCCATAACTATCACATCGCACCGCAACATAAAGTGTTTATAGTGATATTTTTATTCAATCCAACATTCAAATATTATTGGATGTGATTCTATCTAGAATTCTTGTCAAAAAAATGTGATGCAAGTTTGACGACTAGGCATTTTAAATGCGTTGATTTTGTGCCACATTTATGTCATTTTTGCACCAAATTTGTGCCACCTATTGTGTGGCATATATAGGACACAAAACTCAATTGACAATTTTAAGTATACATATATATATCATTTTAAGGGTGAAAGCACAATAACATGTCCCACTTTTTTGTATTTGTTGTACTTTTATAAACATGCATTTTTCATTTCATTGATTTTCCAAAGGTAATAACCACAAAACCATACACAAAAAAACATGAAGTGAAAAACATGAGTATTAATAATTTATGTAAGACAATTTATATAATGAAATAAAATTGTAGAATAACTTATATTGAACTTATAAATTTGTTTACTAACTCCACTAAGTTGTGTTGTCCCATTCGATGGGTCACTTGTCCTCCTTTTCTTACTTGTGTTTCATAACCTAATAGTTGGTTATTTTTCCTCCATGCATTAATTATAATATTTTTTAAATATTTAATAAATAAAAAATTAAAATTTCAGATATCATAAATTGAGTTAACTAACCTACAACCTTATTATTCTCCTCTCAAACCCATTTTTGTAAAGGTAATTTCAACTTTTTTAAAGTATATTGGGCGATCAAGAAGTATCCTCTCTGCATCAGTGTTTCCTTCGTATTTTATCAACAGAGTATATTATTAAAAAAATAAAAGAGTGGTTTTTTTAAATGTGTTATTTACAAAATAAAATTACCTTGATATGCCTTTTAATTCTCCTAAACCCTTGTATTGCAATTTCTCTTATTAATCTTGTTTTATCGTGTGCACACTTGGAATTGCCTCGAGTTAAATCAATTATCCTCTTGCAATTTTCCTTTGGGATTTCATTCCACTCTTTGTGATATTATCATTTGAATATGTTGTGCACTTGATCAAAAATTATTTTCTTGTAATACCTCAAACCCAAAAATTAAAAAGTTTAAAATATCATATTTTATTCAAAAATAATAACACAACAAAGAATAAGTTTGGCATTAACATAAACTAATTAAGAAACTTAAATTTAAAAATTTAAATACATATTTTTCTTGAACATCCTCTCGGTATGTTTCAATGTTATTTACGTACAAATTCCAAGGCCCTCTCACTTGGTTTGACACCTATCACGGATAAGTCAAGAAGATCTTTCAAAGCATTTGAAGCCAAGTGGGGTTGGAGTGTCCTCCTCTTCATACCCCTTATTAAATTAGGGAGTATGTTGTTGAGGCTAGATGGGGGATAATTTTTGTCTACATTTTCCCATTTTAGCTAGAGTAGGATGAGAAATTCGTGCACCCAAAGAGGATCTGCAATAAAACTATAAGTTGTCATTATTTAAGTAAATAAAATCAATTTGATAACAAAAAAATAATTATACATGTGAGTGGGGACTCCCTCATTGCAGCCAAAGGGGTGTACTTATATTACATTCATCCTCCAAGTTTAGAAATGAAGTACACTTGTCACAATGACGTGTTATTATGTTTGAATGATCATAAATAGTTTTAAAATATTATAAATTTAATTAATCAAATGAAATAAACTTGTATTTAAAAATTTATAAAATCATACCTCTAAGTTTGGTCCATGGATGTCAAGGAACGACCTCTGCTATGAATATGTTCATGAATACTAATAGACCTATCATTATAAAGTTATATGATTAAAATTTGTAAATATGAAAAAATACTCTTTAATTACAAAATAAAATGTAAATCAATACCTCCATGGTGGGTGTGTAGAGGTCAATAGACGTGCATACGTAGAATGTCGTCATGTTGGGTGGTCTAAGTCCTCCTCCATGTCATGTCGTGTGGAAGCACAAATGCTAGAGCCTCCAAACATAAATGTGTCAATCAAACAACCCATAACTCCATGTCATCTCTAATATCAATACAACATGCAAAAAAACAATATAAGAACAATGATATACAACACTTGTAATATGATTATAAAGTTCTTGAACGTTTAAAACTATACAAAACTTTTAATACAACATGTTACAATTTTTGCTTACAAATTCTACTATTTTTTCTTAAATAAGGGTTTGTTAGTGTTGGGTTATTTGATACATGGGAATCATCTTAAAACCCATAAATTGGACGCATATCACTCCATTTATCCCTCATTCTCTCTCCCTCTCTCCCTCTACCCCTCTCTCTCCCTCCCTCCCTCTCTTCCCCTTCCTCTCTCTCCCTATACCCCCCTCTTTCACATCTCCTTCTCTTTACTTGTCCCCCTCTCTTTCTCTTTCATTTTCCATTTCTCCCTCTCTCTACCTTTCTCCTCCATATCTCTACCTCTCTCTCAACTTATCCATCTCTTCCCCTCTCTCTCCCTCTCCCTCTCCTCTCTCTAAACATATCCCTCTCTTCCCCTCTACCTCTCTCATTAATCCCTTTCTTCTTATCTCTTGCCCCTCTCTCCCACCCCTTTTAGTCACTCCCTCTCAAACCTCTCTCATTTTTCGCTCCAACCCTCCCTCCCTCTCCATCTACCTCTCCTTTAACCTCTTCATATTTGTCCTCTAACTATCTCCCTCTCTCTTCCTCTCTACCTTCTCTCCCTCCCTCTCTTTCCCCTCTCTCCCTCTCTACCTTTCTCCCTCCCTCTCTTTCCCCTCTCTCTGCATTCCTCTTTCACTCATTATCTCCCTCCCTCTCCCTTTCCACCTCTCTTTCTCTTTTATTCTCCCTATCTCCCTCACCCTATTTCTCCCCCCCTCTCCCTCTCCCTATCTCTTAACCTCTCCATATCTTCCCCTCTACCTCTCTCCCATATCTCTTTCTGTCCATCTATCCTTCTTCCCCATCTTCATCTCCCTCTCTCTTTCCCTCTCTCAAAAATTCTCCTCTCCTTTGTCTCTTCATCCCTCCATCACTCTCCTCTACCCCTATCTTCTCTACCACTCTTACCCTCAACCTATATCTCATATTCCTCTCTCCCTCCCTTCCTCCCTCCCTATTCTTTTCTCCCTCCCTCTCTTTTCTCCTCTCTCCCCCTCTCTCTCCCCTCACTACTTTCTATCTCTATCCCTCACTCTCTCTCCCTTTACCTATCTTTCAACCTCTCCCTCTCTTCTCCTCGGAATCTCTCCCATCTCCCTCTCTATTCCTTTTTCCCTCCATCTTTCACTCACTCTCTTCTATATTCATACATCCCTATTTGTACCTCTACCTCTCTCTCAACCTCTCCCTCTCTTCCCCTCTACCTCTCTCCCTCTAAACCTTGTTCCCACCTCCTTATCTCTTTCCCTCTCCTTATATCCCTCTCTCTACCTTTCTCAATCCATCTCCATTTTGCATTCCTCTAACTTTCTCTTTCACTCCCTATTCCCCTCTCTTTCTCTCCCTCACTCTCTCTCCATCCCTCCTCTCTCTCTCTCTCTTATATCCCTCTCTACCTCTATCCTTGTTTTCCATCTCATTCTCTCTCCCCCTCTCTTTAATCCCCTCTTTCAACCTATCCCTCTCTCCTTTCTCTCTACATCCATCTCTCCCTCTCCCTCTCCCTCTCTCTACCTTTATCACATATCCTTCTATCTCCCCTAGGTTTTACTCAAATGTTTATACATTTTATAAATTGTTCTAGGGCATAGATGTGTTCCAAAATTAGGTTTTTTTAATCAATTTACACTAGCTTTTCATAATTACCCTAGGTTTTTTATTTAGAATATAATTTTTACAATTACGTAAAAACATTGTATGATTTAAATGTAAAATAAACATACCTAATTCCCGATCTTCTATGTAGAGGTATCACCTATTTTTCTTATTTTCTTCTCATTGTTACTTTTCCTCCACTCGATTTTGGTTTCCCTCTAGTCTCTCTCGAAGGTAATGTGTACTTAAATGCATTTAGCTTTTCATCCTGGTCGGGATTTTATCTTTTTTTAGGTTGTGATGTGGTGCAAATGTAACGCAGATTTGTTCCACATTTGTGTCACCCTTGTGTTTTTAAATGTATATAAAAGTATGTATTTATTATTATATATAGTACATTATATTACATCATATATATATATATATATATATATATATAATAGTATTACACAGGATGTGTCTCATGATTTTGGGATGTCCCAAATGTTTTGGGGGCTTGGAACTTGGATCAGGACATCCCTTATTTTTTAAATCTTTCAAAAAAATTATAATGTTTTTATTTTTACCAAGAACATTAAAATGATTTTGAATAACATTAAAATGTTTGTTAATAAGATGGAATTCATACGAAAATTCCTTGAAAGGAAAGGTCAACCATTAAATTTAACTCCAAGAACCAACATTCCTTTTAATTTTTCAAACCATGCACACATAAATGATATCTTTAAAACATGCATAAAAATAGCAATGGCACGGCTTTGGAGCATATGGTTTGGATTTGAATATTTATTTTTATATTGAAATGAGATAGACTTCTTGTGGTTGTGACTTAGACACTACCATTTAACATGAATCCAAAGCTATAATAAGGTGAAGCAACATCAAGGTTAAGTTATGGACTATGATAACTTAAATGTATAGGTGGGATCACAATTTTAGTTGTTTGGGGAAAGGGGGAAATTAATAAGTTATTTCATTTAAATATAATTTACTTTAACAAAATACGATATATTGTTGGTTCTTATTTAGTACTATAGAATTTAGTCATTAATGTTATGATTTTAAAAGGAACGATAACCAGATCATACCAAGCCAAGAAAATATATGTTAATCAAACACCACGATCAATAAGATGAAATTAATTCACCAGAATAACTTTACATAAACCTTTGTAAACAAATGAGTGGCAATATCATATATTATTATGGAACTCAATGAAATATAATGAGAATGGGCCTTGCTTATATAGGCAAGGAATAACAATCTAAGAACCTACCAAGGTCGTGGATCAAGTCATAAATCAAAGAAAGAAATAGTCATCAATGAACTAGTCAAGACCATAGATTTAGGAGTGAACTAGACATCAAGGATCTAGTCAATACCATAGATCAAGGAAAGAACTATACCTAACAACTAGATAATATCCCCCTAATATCTAAATAAATAAAAAAATATATCCACACACATAAGTGGGTGAGGATAAATACAATAAAGGTAAATAAAGTACCTAGGTGAACATAAGCTAAGGTAAATACCTACTCTAACACCCCCCTCAAGTGAAGCTAGGGGCCAAAATAGAAGTGGCATGTCCATAGTATGAGTCCCAACAACTAGGCCTGATAAGGTACTCATGTAAAATATATCCATGAAGAAATATTGAACCAAAAAGAAGGAAATAATATTTCTATAAGGAAAGAGAAAGAAAAAGAAGAATAAGGAAGATGTTCTCATGAACACCCTCAAGAACAACTTGAAACCCCAAGCATTCCACGCAACTCAAGGTAGCGAGGTGATGCAAAAGGCTTCAGTAAAGATGTCTCGCAAGTGTGTTGCTAAGTCGAATGTACTCCAAGCAAAGAACTCCATCCTGAATGTGCTGATGAATGGAGTGGATGTGTATCTCAATATGTTTGGTCTGCTAGTGCTCAAATGGGTTACGAGAAATGTGAATTTCACTTTAGTTGTCACACGCCAAAGTACAAATCGGTGAATCCGTGGGAATCCAAGTTTGTCAATAATCTGCTGAAGCTAAAGAATTTTTGACTATCAGAATCTGTTGCCCTAAACTCGCCTCGAAGATGAAAGTGCAATAGTCTCGTTGCTTTTACATGCCCAAGCAATCGAAGAAGAACCAAGATGATAGCCAGAAGTGGAACGCCTGTCATCAATAGAACTTGCCCAATCTGAATCTATATACCCAACAAATTGAGTAGAACCCCTAGTGTAGTGTAGGCCAAAGGGGAAGTGCCCTACAAATAGCATAAAATCCTTTTAGTAGCCTGTCAGTGACTACTATGAGGAGAATGTGCAAACCGAGATACAAGCCCTACTACAAATGAAATATCAGGGTGGGTATGGGTCAAGTACATGAGACTTCCAACCAACTGCCAATACAAAGTAGGATCACAAAGTGGAGTGGTACATGTGGAAGTAAGAGTAACCCCAGACTGAAAAGGAGATGGACTTGGATTGTAATCAATCATATCAAAGTGTTGAAGAAGATCAAGGGTGTACTTTTGTTGTCTCAAATCAAACCATGAATCTGTCAGAAAAATCTACAAACCAAGGAAATAATTCAATAACCCAATATTTGTCATGTCAAACTGTATAGAAAGAACCCTCTAAATAGTTTGAATGTGGGAAGAAGAGTTTGCAGTAAGTAATAAATCATCAACATACAAGATAAGTATCACAATATCCTCACCATGTTGTAGATACACCGTATGATCGGAGTAAAGCAATGAACAAAACCAGTAGATAGAAGAAAAGAATCCATCTTCTCATACCAAGCCCAAGGGGCTTGTTTGAGACCGTAGAGAGACCTTCAGAGCCTACAAACAAAATAATAATCCTGAACAAATCCAACCGGTTGCTCCATGTATATTTCCTCTTGTAAATCCCCATGTAAAAAGGTACTCTTCACATCCATCCGGTATATGGGCCACCCCCGTGATGCAAAGCAATAGCAACTACAAGGCATACATAATCCATCTTGGTAATGGGTGTAAAAGTCTCGAGTAATCAATAACTTCAACTTGTGACAACCCTTTGCAACAAGACGAACCTTATACTTGTCAATGGACCCATCAATCGCATATTTGGTTCGTTATACCCACTTACACCTAACCATATTTCTTCCTTTAGAAAGAGAGATCAAATCCCAAGTATGATTCTTCATCAAATAAGAATACTCAGCTACCATCACATCATCCCACTCATTTATCCCATGAGCCTTTGAAAAAGATTGTGGATCCTCATAAACTGCCTGAAACAAAAGTCTAGAACCCGTAGAATGTGTGTGATGATTCCTAGTGGGTGGATGATCCTATATGAAAGGTGTTGCCTCGTAAACTATAATATGAGCCCACTTAGGCATACTGACAAAATTAGTGGGAATACGATCCTAGATGGCATATATAACCTCCTCATCAACCTCCTCAAAGAAAGGATCCTCAAGATGAGATGAAGGAGGCATGGAAGAAGATGAAGAATCATAAGGAGTGAATTGCTCATCAAACTGAACATGTTTTCAAAAAATAACGTCATGAGTATCAGGATCTAAAATTCGATAAGCTCTCATGTCCTCAAAATACCCTACAAATATCAAGGGTTTGCTCTTATTATCTAAAGCTTTCCTTTTCTTCTTTGGCACAAATGCCCAAGCATGGATCCCAAAGACTCAAAAAAATGAGACATTGGCTTAGTGTTGGACCAAGCTTCCTTTGGATTCAAATGCTCAAGTACTCTATGTGGTGTGTGATTCTGAATGTAGTTAGCACAATTAACTGCTTCTACCCAATAGATATGAGGTAAATCTCTAGAATGCATCATACAGTTAGCCATTTCCTTTAAAGTTCTATTCTTCCGCTCTAGTAATCCATTCTGTTGTGGAGTATGAGGAATAGAATATTAGTGAATAATGTCTTGAGTTGCCAAAAATAGAAAACTCGTTGTTTTAGTACTCCCCCATTATCAATGCGAAGGTTCTTTATGCAACTCAAAGATTATTTCTCAACCAAAGCCTTGAAGACTTTGAAGTGTGAAAAAACATCACTTTTGTACTTGAGAAAATAAACACAAGTACACCTCGAGAAATTACCAATAAAGGTAAGTGCATACTTACCTCCATTGAAAGGGGAGGGGAAACCATCAAGTCAATATGCACAAGCTCAAGTGGTGAAGAAGCTCTCTTAGAAAATTTCTTAGGAAATGGATCTTGGTGTTGTTTCCCTAATGCACAGCCAGAGAAAACTCCCTCAAGATAAGAAACTATAGGAATAACCATCTACCATACCATGAGTGCTCAACTCCTTCAAATATATGTAATTAAGATGTCCAAATCTTTCATGCCAAAGCTTACTCTCTGAATCTACATGAGAAACCAATCATGTCCCTATAGAAGAAGTGTCATCAAAACCCTTAAAATGATATAGTCTAGAACTATGATCAACAATACCCTAAGCAACAAGTGAATAAAGCTCCAACAAATTTCTTACTTCTGCCCCATGTGGTGTAAAAGTCATTGTTTTCCTTGATTTAATGACAAATTTGATATATAAAAATCAAATTTGTAGTGATGTTAGGAACATATAGTACATCTTGGATATTTCCACCATCAAGTTGTATATCACCTTTTCCTCAACAGAAAGAAAGGAATAATCTCCAACCTCAATTTTGGAAGTAGAACTCAAACCTAGAGAAATAAAAGACTCCTTGGAAGAAGTCATGTGATGAGAAGCACCATAATCTATAACCCAACTATCTACAAGTGGTGACTGAGATCTCCCAACAACATTAAGTGCTTTGTCATGCTAATTAGAAGGAGGTGGAGTGGAGATAGAAATTTTGTGTTTCTTGATTGCATCCTCTAAGGCTTGCATTCACTTATGACACCTATGTTCTTCATGACCACTACCCCCACAAAAAGAGCATGAAAGGCTAGACTTATTATTGGATTTAGAAGACTCTTTGGATTTAGAGTTGTTTTCTTTGGGTTTAGGAGCACTTTTAGATGGAGAAGGGGTGGATTTGGTTTTACTTTTTGGTTTTCCTTGCTCTTAGGATTAGATGCAACTAATTCCTTTTGAGAGGTGGAAGACTCAAGGTGAGACAACTTGGATTCTTCCCTCGTAATTCTTTCACAAAATGTTTCTAAGTCAAGCATTTTGAATTTGTGACCTAAGGAATCCGTGCTAGAGGAAAAGGTAGAAGAAAAGATTTGAAATGGTCCTCTCAACTTGGATAGAATCAAATAAACACACTCTTTATCTTTCTTATCTCTTCCACTCCCCTTCAATCGTGTCAACAAATGCTTGAACTTGGTAAGATAGTCGGTAATTATTGGAAAATCTTCAGGATTAAGAGAGGTGATCTCAATTTCAAGTTACATGGCTCTCATATGATCCACCTTACCAAATAAATCCTCTAATTTCTCCCATATTTTGAAAGGAGAGTCACATTTTTCCAAATGAAACAAAAGACTACCACTTACATAAGTTCCTATCAAACCCATACACTCATCAAATTTGCATTGGTACTGAAATTTTTCATATTCTCTAGTGAACACTGGTTGTTCTGAAGAAGTTAAAGCCCATAATCATTTCCGCTTAATTATTGTTTCCATTCTCGATTTCCATGTTTGAAGATTTTTGCACTTTATAATGAGTGTGTGTTACAATATGGAACTTTATAATTATAGTGTGATTCTCAAAAACAAAATCCAATGGAAAGAGCACAAAAAAAAAGTACTTTTGTAAAAATGGCATTTAAAACTCGAGTTATCAATTAAAGGATACAAGCTTTTCAATATTATGCTTTGCTATTTATTTTAGTTGCCACTAAAACAAAATAAACTAAGGATTATAATGGTTTTAAATATACCCCAACCAAAAATGTTAAGCCCACGGAAAAAAAAACCTGATCGAATCTCAAAATACCCAGAAAATGATTTGCTTGGTTTCCTTCCTATATGGCACAAATCTCGAGGCAAACCGGCATGTTTCTCTACACAACAAAAAAACCAAAAAATGACTACCTCCAGAAATGGTCGAGTTTGCATCAATAATAATAGGGTTTTGCCACCTTCTGAATCCCATGGAAGCCTTTGTTTTACATAAAAACACACGCAAAAACAAAATACGTAAAAATCCTAAATATATGAATATACAAAAATACTTGTAAAACGAAACTTACTGCACGAATGTCAACAACAATCTCCTACTCGATACCATAAAAGGAACGATAACCAAATCGTATTCAAGCCAAGAATACGAGATGTTAATCAAACACCATGATCAATAAGATGAAATTAATTCGCCAGAATAACTTTACATAAACCTTTGCAAACAAATGAGCAGCAATATCATATATTATTATGGAACTCAATTAAATACAATGAGAATGGGTCTTGTTTATATAGGCAAGGAATAACAATCTAAAAATCAGTCAAGGTCGTAAATCAAGACATAAATCAAAGAAATAACTAGTCATCAATGAACTAGTCAAGACCATAGATTTATGAGAGAACTAGACATTAAGGAATTAGTCAATACCATAGATCAAGGAAATAACTAGTCAATATCATAGATCAAAGAAAGAACTAGTCAATACCATGGATCAAGGAAAGAACTATACCTAACAACTAGATAATATCCCCCTAATATCTAAATAAATAAAAAGAAATATCCACACACATAAGTGGGTGAGGATAAATACAATAAAGGTAAATAAAGTACCTAGGTGAACATGAGCTAAGGTAAATACCTCTAATAGATTTCAAGTCAATAAATAAATATGTTTATTTTATTATTACTTTCTAGATATTTCCTTAAATATGTTAACAGTGGTAAGTTCCATACACCAAATTATTGTTTATTTGACATTAATCAAAATAAAAATCATCCACATCTCACTTCATATATACCAAATTAGTGATATGCCAAATTGGGGTAGACTTTAAAAAAGCAATTACATTTACAAGTTAATTGAGTTGAATTCAAATTCTATAAATGGACAAATATATTATATCTCAACAAAGCATAAGAGAGGCTACAATATATTATATTTTGGTATGGACTTACATTTGTAATTTAATTATGTCAATTGAAATTTTACAAATAAAATCAAAACTAATTTTACAAATATGTAATGGGACATTGATAACACAACAAAATTTGGAATTAATGAATTAGCATAACAAGAAATAGGCTTATGAATATTCAACTATTCATTTTCATCTTCTTGTATTTCTACCAACTCCTCATTGGTTACATGACTTGGATTTGTAGTCATAACTAATGTTCCTTTCTTCTTCTTCTCTATATATGTAACTATGGGAATATTTCATTCATTGTCCAAATATCTACCTATTGGGATATTCATTTCATCATTATATTCATTATCTATAGTTTTTGAAGTTCATCACCATCACTTTCGCCATCGTCATCTTCTTCAAAATTTGCTACACCTTGATCATTGGATTGATCAATATGATGGTCTTCTTCAATATTGGTAGGGCCATCTTCATCACTAGATTCATGTGTATCATCGTTATTAACAACATTAGTTGTTCCCCATGATGCTCGTGTAACAACATTAGTGTTATCAACAACATGTCTCATCCTTGACTCGCAATGCAATACAAACTGTCAAATTCCTTCTCTATATATATCAAGATAGAAGAAGACCTATATAAACATAGTTAAAAAATTAATTCATGAAATAGGAGAAGACATACATAAGAAAAATTACACAAATTAATACTTGATCAAAATGTTGAGGTAGCACACATGGATCTTTCCCCTCAAGTAATTCTCTAGAAAAGGCTTATTAATGACATATTTTTCAATAGGCCATGAGAATCAAACATGTAAATAAATAATAATGGCTACACACACTAAAAATGCATCATATGTATTTGATATGAATTTTAATACATACCAAGTTTCACAAATTTTCTTGCTCCAAAAAGGTTCTCCTCCGATTTTTCATTTACATGTTCAACTTCCCAAATGCATGGTATTTGTGTAAATTCCTCCCTAAGATATTCTAACATGTAGAAAAAAATCTTAAATAGTGTATCCTTGCACCATAGATCCCTCTTGATGTGTTAACTATTTTATAAATCCCTTTAGGGTCTTCATGTACCTCTCTAGTCAAAACATCCATCGTGTGTTAACTACACCTACCATTTTAAGATCATCGACCAAATGCACTAATAGATGAGTTTGAGAATCCATGAAAGAGGTAGGTAGTTCCTTTTCTAATTTACAAACAATATCTACAATATTTTCTTTCTCCTGCTCAATACTTGCTTCTTACTTTGATTTTGTATAGAACCACCTATTTTACAACAATGGTAGTCATGCAATTCAATATAATAATGTTTTTCATACAAATGGTTGAGTTGTAGTTGAAAACAAAAATCATATTACCTCAAAAAAATGAAATTCAATATATTGCATTTAGTAGTTCAGTGGAAGATTACAAAATGGGGCCCTCTTAAATCCAAGGGAAATATATATTGCAGAAATAAATTAAATAGGCTAAATATGAAGAGAAAAATATGTTACATAATTTAACACAAAAATGCATGAATTACCTTCAACATGTTATTTTAATCATGTGTTATGAGGCCTTTGATGCTCCCATCAACAATAAATATGTGTTTCATGGAGGACCCATAGTCATTCGGTGTGTAAATATCTTGCATTGTTTGATTCACCAAATTGACTTGGTCTTTACATAGTATCCATGGAGCCCCTTCTTCCTTTTAAGATGCTTCTTTGTCCCACTAACTTTCAGATTGGCTCTAGAAATTGGAGTGTCTTTCTCTTTGCTAGAGATGTGACTCCATATAGAACCCGCTACATTTTAAATATATGTATTGGATCTAAAAGATGCCCAACTAATAAATCCTCCCAATATGGGAGATTATAGAACATAGGATTCATTCCTACAAGCATTTCAACTTTGTGGCTAATTACAAACAGCCATACCCGATCTCTCCACCAACTGGGAACATCCACATTTGATATCATGCATGCTTATGTGAAGGCTTTATACTAATCCTTGGGTGACATAAGTTTAGGAGGTTCTCTAATATCAGGTTTTCCATCAAACTTATTTTTATTTTTAACATGATACTCATGCTCCATCGGAAATAACCTTTGATGGCCTTCGTATACAACCTTTTTGAGATATTTGGATGACCTTCCACATAGTTGATCACTACACCTCGAGAAAAACATGCTTTCCTTTTGTTGAAATACCTACATACGGAAATGCTCAAAACCTCAAATTGTCTAATGCAAAACACAAGCACACACACAATCATTTATTTCCGAATTTTAACATATGGGAAATACCTAAACAAATAACAATCCTAGGAAAATCATGAATAGTCCAAAGCATAAGATACAATAACACATGAACTTCCTCTGACCAATGGGTTTTGAAAAGGTCATGCATTAGAATGTCATAGTATAATGCTTCCAACTCATAATATAAGGGTTCAAGGTAGACATCCATATTTTTACTTGATGCTTACAAGACACCAATAATGACAACATTAAATGTGTCTTATGATTCATCAACCATGGAGGAATATCATAGTTTATCACTAGTATTGATTAAACAGAGTAGTTAGTTGACATACTAGATAATGAGTTAACACCACCATTCACAAACCAAGCCATACAATACCTAACTCTCTCTAATTTTTTTAGGCCACAACTGCTCAATGTACTTCATTGCATTTGAATTAGAAGGAGCGTGTTAAACTCTATCACCGCTTATATTCTTGTGATGTCGTGACATTAACTTTGTAAGTGATGTGCAGCAAAAAAGACACTTGATCCTAGGAATTATTAGAAAATGTCTCAATACCTTATTTGGAATGGTGATCCCTCTCACTCCTTGTTGAAATTGTGGTGCCCCACAATTGGGACAACTAACCTCATTTTCATATTCCTTTTTAAATAGAATGCAATCATTTGTGCATGTATCATAGTTGGCATAGACAACCCTTTAATTTGATGTTTTTGCCTCTCTATATAAGGAGGGAAGTGTGTTCTTTTGAAGCAATAAACTACTTTTGAGTAGGTTTGTAATAAAATGCAAACAAAAGGCAAATAAAAATAATGTAAATTATATGAAATATATATCAAATGTAAAATATAGTTATGAAATTGTTATCTATTTTCAATAAATCATTCACATTGATGTTTGAACAACCAAACCTTACTTTCAAGTCCATCAGCCCCAATATAACAAATGATCAACAATGATGTTATAGACTCTCCTAGCATAAACAGAGGAAATTGAGCAAATTTCCAAATCATCCTCTCGTTTCGATCCTCTCTTCATCATCATCCTCATGATCATGATCAAATAAATGGTGAACCATGTTTGAAGCCCAATGCCCTCTTCCATTGGAACATCTTCATCGAAGTCCCCAAGAAAATGTGTTTGTTTCACCCAACACCCCATCATTTCCTTTGAGTAAAGTCTTTTCAAACGAGCTTTATGAGCCCTTGTGATGTTGTTAAGATGCATTTCATCATTGGGATGACACAATGGGAAGATGTACTTTGGATTTTTCTTTGGTCAAATTTTTCAACATCATAGTCAATATTTGAATTTTCAATATCATATGTTTGGGTATTGACTTAATAGTAGTGCAATATCCATATAGACTGCATCAACATTATAATGGTTTCATTTGATAGTAACATATTAAAAACTAAATTTACCTCAAAGAAATAATTTTGTGGTGTCATAATCACTCAGCCAATATGCCCCCTCTTCCTCCGCTTCTTCTATTTTGACCCCTACCTCGACCACGAGATTGTGATGACTATCCCTATAGTTTAACTAAAATGAAATAATTTATTGAAAATAACTTATATCAACATAAAATCTATGCAAAATTATGATTACTTACCAACTCATACACAACATCTATATTTTTGATGAAGAGTTGTTTTCTGGGAAAGTACATCTCAATACGAGATGAAGAACTTAGATCTACCGACATAAACCTTTGTATAGGGGATGATGTATACCTACTAGATGGAAACAAAGTATCTACAAACTAGTAAAACACTTATTAAACAATTGTAGGTTTACGCAAAAATGCAAAGTGTAATAGTAAGAGCAAATTTGAGTTTCTACAAACCCTTATTTATAATTATGTAGTTAAAGATGCCTTAATTTTATATTTTGCAATTTTACAATAATGAAAAAAGGGATGCACCATAATTTAATATTAGAAACAAATATGGAAATAAAATTAAAGTGTAAAGATAGTTTCCAAGAATGGTGGGAGAACACCAAAGTCTATCTTCATTATTTCAAGGTAATGTTTGGTTACAATGAGTTATGCATGCAAGTCTAAGTGCCTAACATTTCCTATTGTCTGCATCTTTTTCCAAAAGTACTCAAATTTTATACATCATAAATCCAAAGAACTCATTTTGTATAAAAAGAATCAATAACCTTAAAATTTTATGCACAATCTAGAAAAAGAGCTTGGAAGAACAAATTTGTAATCTTTGGGAAAAAATATTTTCTTTAAGAAATCTTCTCAAAACAATAAAATTCCACACCTTATTTTCCAAAAATTAACCCTCCACATTTTAATATGAATTTCATTGGTACATTTTCTCTTTAAAAATGCAAAATATGATAAAGAAGAGAAAAATAGATTGCCACAAACCCTAATTTCTTAGTATAGGTTTAAAGATGCTCTAATTTCATATTGAGAGAATTTTAGAGGAACAACAGTGGATAAACCCAACAATCCTCCTCTACCTCCATTGTTTACCATATTTGTTGTTGTTTGGGTGTCTTTTCTTATGGTGTTTGTGTTGGTGGGTCATTCTTTTATAACATATTTTATTGAAAATATTTTATTAGTTATATGCAATAATTGTAGACTTTGATCCGAGGTAATTATGGTTTCTCAAGGCTTGTATAGTCTCGATTTGTTTTCCATTCTAGGATGTGAATCTATTTCACCTAATTTTTGTATGATTAGCATCATATTATTATGTACTATTGATAGAAGTGTGCTTTTCAATCACATTTAGCCCAAGTTTCCCGAATTTCTTCAATTATACCCCAATTTCTCTAATTTTCTCAATTTTCCTAATTTTCCCAATATTGCATTAATATACAAAAAAACATGTATTCCCTAGTTTCCTCGGGTTTCACTAATTTACCTTAATTTTGCTATATTTTATTCAATTTTACTCTAATCCCTAGTTTTCACAATTTGTCACTAAACTCCACAATGTGAAACTACTCTCCATGAATAGTCACTAATTTCCTCAATTTTACATTAATTTAATTCTAATATCTCAAATTGAACCCTATTTATGTAATTTAACCCTAATTTCCCTTATTAAACGGGAAAAGTGGCATGTATAAAAGCATGTTTCCTTTAATTATTAAAAACCGGATAATTAAATAAATTTTATTTTTGCCTTAGCAATTGTAAAGATTTGGGGATTGAGGTATGAGTATTACTTTTTCTTCCTTTATATTGTTATTGTTTTTATGCAAACCAATGAAGAATAATTAAAGGAATATTGATAAATTTATTTTGGTTTTAAAATGTCTATAAATAACTTTAAGGTGAGTGATGGCATTTTTGTTTGGGTAAAAGGCTAAATGGGGGAGAAGCTCAATGCGGTGGATCGCATTCACCATTCTCTTCCTACTAAAAATGTTTATGGTGCTTTAAACCATAATCACAAAATCCCAAACCCTAACTCTAAAAGTTTGAACTCTTTTTCAACTTAAAATAATAAGAATAATATTGAATTTAAATGTCTAATTTATTAACAAATATTAATATATATATATATATATAAATATTATATATATATATATATATATATACACACGATTAACTAATTTGTGAATTACCCGTGAAGAAACAAAGTGCCTTTTACCTTCTACAACTCCAATGAACATGGCATTGCACTCATTTTCCTTCTTATCTCTTATTTTCTCTACGCCTAAAAATGATAAGAGTAAAATGAAAATGAAACTTAGAAAAATATAAATGGGGGCCTTTAAGAGTTCCCGCCATAAAATGGCAATGCAAATTACACCAAACTTTAGCATAATATTTACAATGAGCTTGACCACATTTACTTTTCAAATGAATTAGAGAGAAAACGAGATTCCCATGGCAATGTAAAAATGACTAAATAGCCGACACAATTTACATGCCATGTAGTGGTAATAGCTAATATAAATATGGAATATACAAACATTGTGCCAAACTTTAACACCATATTTGCAATGAGTTTGGCCACATTTACATTTTCAAATGAATTAGAGAGAAAACTGAGACTCTCATGACAACATAAAAAATGACCCAATAACCAACACAATTCACATGTAATGGTGATAGTTACTATACATAGGGAATATAGAAACCTATTTGACCAAAAGAAACACTATGCTCACATTCAACAAATATTTCATCTTTATTTATTTGTGGCGACTACATAATGAAGTTCCAACTCAAGGGGTCAAGTGAATGACTTTCAAAGAGGTGAGACCAATAAAACATTTGTCATGCATTTGAGGATATTTGGATGTCCTCATGTGCATGTTCCATTTAAATAAAGAGGAAACCCAACTATTTCATTATTTTTTCAAGGTGACGAGAGTGTATTATGGGCTACTTCTTTGTTATGATTGTACCATCGATAAATTTGATATGTTCCTATTCTCGATGTGGAATATGTCATTATATTGGTACCAATATGAAATAGTACAAGATAAGTAAGACAAAAAGAAGATTCTAATGAGGAAATGTTGTAGTGTTTGATGAAAGAAGCAAGTAAAACTTATATTTAAGTATTAAAATGAGCTATAAGGTGGCATCATGTGTCAAATTCTTATTAATGGCAAGGATTGATAAGTCTCAGACAAAATGAATATCTCGAGAATGCATTAAAGAAGTATGGAGTGCTTGGTTTCAAACTTCTTAGTGTTTCCATATGAAAGTAACCTCAAAATCAAATGCATGTGCGTCCAAACTTGGAATGAGATACTAAAATGATAAGAATATATATTTAGATGCGTAAATTTTTGTAAGCCATAAGAACTAGTCATTAATTAAACAATGTAGATGAAAACTTCAAACGGGGTTGTCTTTTATTTGTACATGTTGTGTTTTTAATAAGGTTCTTTATGAGGATCGATCTAAAAATATATTTGAAAGACTTGAAAAGGTGGTTTTCTTGTTTCGGGAGAAAAATGTTTTCAATTAAGTTGTTAACGAGAATCTTAAAGCTCAAGCTACAAACAAGAAGTAAAAAGAGAACCTTGCTTCCAAGATACAACTATAAAGGTTGTAAAAATGTCAACAATTGATTTTGTTCTTCAAGATGTTTCAAAGAGTTTTGGACATTTTTTTAAATGCTTAAAGGCTTAAAAATGTAATCATTTCAAATGATTATGTACTCAAATGTAAAATTTAATTTTGGCACAAAAGAAATAATTTGATTCTAGTGCTTTGCTTTAATCCATTGTCATGAGTTGTGAGCCCTACCATCAACAAAAAAATTGATCGCCACTATCCCATTAACATGCATTTAAGGCATATGAAATTTTTTAACTTTCCCAAATTGTCTATACATGTTTTCAAAATTTAATATATGTTAAGATTTCAAACGTGCATTATGTATAAAATGTCCTAATTTTAAGTGTATTTTGATTGTGATTTTTTTTATTTGCCCATATTCATACATATGATACTTCTATGCCTATGTGAAAATGATTGTAGTTTTGTCCAAAAAGGTTTGTTCTATGGCATATATACATTTGAGTAATTAAGGCTTCCTCTCAATTTATCAAGTTAGTTTGGTAAATTCATATAATAATAAATTTTGAAAAATTAAATAAAGCTTTAAATTCTTCTTATTTTGGTAAATTGATATGGAACTTTTTTTTTTATGATTTTAGTTTGTTTGTATCGATGGATGAAACCCTAAGGGTGAATAGCATATTTTTAAGTATGATGTTTCTTAATGTAAAAATACATTATTGATTTTGGACCTTACTTTCTTATAGTTGCTTTTGAGTATGATGTTTCTTAAAGTAAATAAATATTATTGCCTTTGGACATTCCCATCTTAAAGTTATAATGCCATTAGATTTTTACAACCCCTTTAAGTTATTAATATTTATGACATGTGATTCATTAAAAATAGAACAAATCTTAGAAAAGAGAATGTACACAAGAGACTAAAAGATACAACAAATCTAAAACAAGGGTAGTGGACACAAGAAAGTTTGCAAATGCTAGGCGGGGTAGGATTCAACCCTACACATTTCATCTACCTAAATAACCTAGCCCACTATATAGAGTAGGGATATGTTGTCACTCCTATTTATATATGGGAAAGGAAAATAAGATGTTACTATATAGATGGGTCTCAACCTTACCCTGCCCTCCTTATCTATCTATTCACGGCCCCATTTACATATAAAGCGATATTGTTCTTTGTAAGAACACCCCATCTAAATGTATGTCTCATCATATCCATTGAAGGCTTGATTAGCTTATAGATGGAGGTCAAGCGTGTATAATCGAATGAAAGGAATTGGTTGGAAAAAGTTAAGGGGATTAAAGCAGCTAAAGATGGAATCAATCTCCTTTAATATTGGTTAAAATCTTGATAGTTCCTTTTTAAATCGAATTCGTTTGCCAATAGAATGACACCACCTACAAGAAAAACCACAAATATAAGAAAATTTGAAAAACTACAAAAAAATTGAAAAACTAAAAGCCAATGTTCGGTGTGAATCTCTCTTTAAATATTAATCGAAGCCACCATGGCATAAATTACGTAAAAGCTTCAAGTCTCAAGCTTAAGTGTGTGCATGTGCCCCGAGTGTGTGTGTGCACGCATGCACATGCACGTGTGTACACATGCATATGCACATGTGTGTGCACACGCGCGTGGGTGTGTGCATGCATGTGTGCGCATGTGGGTGTGTGTGCATGTGTGCGCGTGTGGGTGTGTGTGCATGTGCGTGCGTGTGGTGTGAATATTAATCAAGTCACCACTATGCATGAGTTATATAAAAGTTTCAAGTCTCAAGCTTGTGTGTGTGCGTATGTGTGAATAGTATAAGTTGGAATAATTATGATAAATTGTATAAAGTAATAAAATGAAAGGGGACAACCTCAAGTAAAGCAATGGGAATGCTATGGTGCTTAAGAAAGCTTCTTAGGTGACCATTATCACCAAAGGAGGTCTTCATCCACTAAATACGCAAATAATGTAGTTAATTGAATAGTCAAATATCAATGCAATGAGATATCTCCTTGGAATACCCCTTGCATTGTATAGTGTACTTTGAATTAATTTTTTCAAGTTCTTTCATGTTTTACCATATTCATAACCGGTCGGATTCCTTCTATATTCACATTTGCAACTTATAGATTAATAGTTGTGATAAAATAAAAGAATAACCACCCTAACCAAAATTGATTTTAAACATTGAGGATGAATCTCTTGTATTCAAAAATTTTAAACGTTGGGGATGAATCTCTTGTATTCAAAAATAAAATTGCATTGTAAACAGATAAGCGTGAAAATAGTTCTGAGTATAATGAAATTAGTGACCCAAGGTCACCCCATGTTCTATGCACTAATGTTTTTAGTTGCACGTAGCTTGAATATAATGAGCTCAAAGTAATAAAAATATGGGGCTTCTAAAGAAGAGTCTTATGTTCGAATTCTAGGGGACATGATAAAGTGTTAAATTGGGTAAAATATCACATCAAACTAGTTTGCTGTGGTAAATAGAGTACACAGCCAATGAGGATTTTAAAGTTGTAGAGATGCATTTCAAGATGCACTTAAGGGGCAACTAACTTTTAGTAGTAGGGTATGTATTTAGAGGCAATGGAATTTTGTTTTGGTATTATGAAGCCAAAAAGGAGAGGTGAAGGCCGACCAAGCAACCATTATGTTAGGAGGGCCACATCCATTTTAGTGTCACCCCTCTTGGCATAAGGATCATGATATATTGAGGTTTATATGTTATTGTAGACAAAGCCAACCAATTAATCCAAGATTAATTTTTCAATTGAATCAGGGCATTTCAAGTTGTCGAAACAATTTCAAAATGTATTGAAAAAACAAGGCTTGGACATCACTTATCTTTATCAATCACCATAATTCCCTGCTAGTTAAAGAAAATCATATGATGAGGAATATATCAATAAGGGCATATACTGTGCAATCAATGCCTCGTAAAAATTAACCCCTTAAATCGAATGTACTTTCCCTTGTATTGAATCTTGACCTCTATTGAAGATGGTAGAAATTGGGTAACCCCTTATAACTAGTATCCAAGCTCGACCTCCTATTGAAGATGGTGAGAAGCACAAGCAATGTGGCATCATGTGTGTTTCCTAGACATTTTGTGCCAGCAATGCTATAAGAATCTCCAAGTGTGAGCTTATAGCCTCGGCAACAGTTGAAGCGGTTTGCTGGAAGAAAGACAAAATAAGTAAGGTTGTAAGTGACATTTGCTAATGCTGCAAGAAATCAAATATCTGAATTTTATGTTTTGAAAAAATAGAGAGACCTGCCCAAGTGCTGCAAATACAGTAAGCTCTCCACCAATCTTTATGTCAGCAGGTACTGTCACTCTCTAGATATTTGACGGTCTACATAAATCTAGAGTTGGAAAGAACCAGCTCCAACTTCTTGTATCTATAACACAAACATGCTTTCAAAAACGTCCCCTTCAATGTTTTCTAATAAAACAAAATTCTTCTAGGGAAGTGGTTAGGAGGAGCATCCAAAGAAAAAATGTATGTCGAAAAATTTCTGCAGTTATGCCAAGGGTCTGTAGAAAAAGAATTAGCATATCCTTATCTTTTGTCTATCATGCAACAAATCTTATGTAGATTAGATCTAAAACCTGAAAACTTTCTAGAAGTTCATATTATGATCAGCCTGCTTGATACACTGAAAAAATACTGAATAACTCAAATAAAGTTGAAAATCTAGATTCGTGGAATACATATATTCATATTAAATTTTCACAAGCCTGCTCAATAACCATCTTCCTTACTAGATGATGGTATCGCACTGATGGCAACCTTTTTCCCTTCAAGCTACCCATGTATAGGGTATTAGTTAGTTTTGCAAGCAGCATTTTTCTTTCAAGCTGCTCAAGGAATGGTCGAGGAAGTTGGCTGTTTACAGCTCTCATGAAGCTTGACATGAAAAGAATCTGCTACGATTTTCAGTAGCTTCAGTCTGTCTGCTTTTCTCTCATCTTCTGTTTACTGGGTGGGTGACCCAGATTCAACCTCCACTATTCTATCAAAAAAACAATGTGCCACCTTGAGAAATGAATCTCATTGTTCCATCAATTAGAAACATTCATATTTTCTTTCTAGTTGCTTTGATACCATACAAAAGCTCAATTCATAGCGAATGTACCTTTTCTTCCAAAACCGAACAAATAAAGATGAATGGATTTTACTTCTTTAGTGTTAAAAGGATGATGAGCATGAGCTATGGAATTAAATAAATTTAATCATCAAGGGATGGTGCCAAAAAGAAGCCAGGCCACTCAGATGGGATCCATGAAAATCAGTGATGCCTCAATATTGATGCTTCTTACACAGGAAACAATTTGTGCACGTGATGAGAATCATTAAACAGTCTTCAGTCTAGAAATTGTCTGGTCTGACTGGCAATGTAAAGCTATCAAACACATTCTACATGAAATGTATTTTTCTGCTCTTCATCATTTGGAAAAAATTAAAATTAAACTCGCTAACAGCAAATCAAGAAAAGGTGTTTGTTTGAATCACGGTTGCAAATCCCTGTTGGAATAGAAGAACTTATACCACTCAGATGGGATCTATGAAAATCAGTGATGTCTTGATATGGATGCTTCTTGCACAAAATACAATTCGCATGGGATGAAAATTTGAAAATCATTACACATTTTTCAGTCTAGAAATTGCCAGGTATGTAAACCTGTAGAATACAATCTACGTAAAATGATTTTTTTGCTCCTCAGAATTTGGAAGAAAACAATTTTACAATCACTAAAAGCAAATGAAGAAAGGTGTTTGTTTGAATTGCATTAGCAAATCCCAGTTTAAATAGAAGTCACAGAGAGTGCTTCAACTTGTTGACTTTAAAAGCATCAAATAACTTGGATCTGCTGATACATATAGCTCGATAGGCAGCTGCATGGATCTCAGGCATAGACATTTGCAAGAGAATGGAAAATCTCTAGAATCCAGATTCTATGTAACACTGTTAACTTTAACTCCCCTGTTTATGAAAAAAGTATAAAATAGCACCACTATCAAAAACATTACCCATCCCTGTAGAGAAAGGAACTCGTGTTTGTCTTGAAAGTTGTCTCTTATTTCACCAAGAAAATGCAAAAAATGAATAATACATGTGCAGACCCAATTATTTGTTGTCTGCTTGGCTAAAGTCACACAAGGAACAAAACTAAAGACCGTGCTTTCTTGTAAGCGCAGCTACAATTCGTTGTAAGCTCTTGATCTCTGCATCCCTTTGTTTAAGTTCCTTCTTTAGTCTTTCTTTTTCCTCCAAGTGGACACAATCATTGCATTCTTTCTCCAAATCATTCTGCATGAAACTTTCCTGATTTGTGCTTTTGTCGTACTTCGTTTTCTTTCTATTGTGTAAAGTCTCTTCAGTGTCACATTCAGAAATATTACCACTGACATTATTGCATCTATTTCTTATTACGATAGGATCACCGCTACAATCATGCAACTGAGAAATAGGAACTTCCTCATCTGCAACATTCATCTTACGTATGCGGATGTTCATGTTTGCCCCTTTTTGGATCCTCCTTTATGAAACCACACACATTTTTGAGGGCGCCCATATGAGTCCTGAAAATCCAGAGAATGATTTTCAAAGGAATTACGTAATACTTTGCACTGAAAATGATGTAAATACTAAATAGTGACTCAAAAGTAACATAACTCTCCAACTTATCAATATATGAGTAAACATCCTGAGAAAAGATATAGTTTTTATAAAACAAAATATGCCACAATCTTTTTCAGATAAACATAATTTGAAAAAAGGCCACTAACAAGGGAAAAGTAAAACATCTGGAAAGAAATATGGTACGTTGTAAACATCTTTTGTCAGAGTAAATTTTCTTGCACTGGAGATGATTCTATGTGCTTAAAAAGCTATTCTATGCAGCATAATGATGTTACGTTTTAGCAACCGTAACTTTCATGTGGCTTGCATTTCAACACACCTGTATGTTGTGTGAAGATTAATGTCACACATCATAGTAACATATAGAAAATAAGGTGATAGAATGCAAAAGACATTGAGCTGCCGGCTAAATACCTTTCATAGACAAACACATAAAACATCGTAAAATCGTGTGTTTAATTCCCTGCTACGGAAAGATAACTATTACTAGATAAGTACCATAAAACATTGAAACATCGTAATAAAATTCAGCTATTTAGAAATAGAACTAAAAAAGGAAATTCCATTGATTTCAACATTTCTGTATTTTGTTGTTTTTTATCTTTTACTGGATAGGGGTTTCAGAATCATCCAAACCATATTTAGTACAACAGACCCCACCATATTTGGGTCGTATACCGCATTAATATGTATCACACTATCTGAATGGGGATTGATTCCTTACCACACTCGCCAAGTCTAGACCTCTCATGCATTTACAAAGTATTAATTGGCATTGCACCCTCTTGATCATCTATAGATTCTATATCTCATGTCACTGTGGGTTTTAGCCCATACCAGGAAAGAGTCAATGCTTAATAAAATTAAAATCAACATATTTATTCAATCAGAGATGGTACATTATATAGATATAGAGAGATGATCTCCTAAAATTAGGAAGTCAAATCTTATCTCAAATCTCCCTAAAGCTTTCACAACCCAACTATATCCTAGAATCTCTCACCTAACTCCTATTCTAATGTGACTATTACGGAAGTTACAGTTAATTCCATGATGTATTATTCTCTCCTAATCTCTACCAACTCCTATTATTATGTGATTATTACTCACGTAATAATCACTTACAATCCAAGTATTATTTGCTCCACTTATTATTTTTCCACACAAATATTAATGACTAAATAATCTAAAGTGAAGTGCTCAAGTCCTAAGAACCCATGCGAGGACTAATTCCTAACATTCCCCCCTTAGTGTGAACCAACGTTTTATAATTCGGAACCAGCAGAGGGTTAGACCGAACCGAACCGATATCGAACCAGAACCGGACCGGTTTAAAACTTATGAACCGGTTTACTAAACAACACATAAAATATTACAATTTTAATGAAAACAAGAAATTTTAACAATTCCAAACCATGCCTACAAACAATTAGAGACAAAATATGCAAAGTTTGCTCATGTATATAATATATACCATGTAAGGGCAAATATAACAAAACGGCACCGAGTGCACTACATATCCAAAACAAAATATATAAACAATGAGGTTCTAAATGGCCAATAGATTCCAAAAAGCAATATCTAAAAGCTACTACATGTTTGATATAAATCATCAAACTCAATGGGATCCTCATCCTTATCAATGTCATCGTGTCCCTTTGGCTCAGACACACACGACTCCTTAGGGGCATTTGCAATAGTTGTAGTAGCATGACTAGTGTTTCCCATGTCCGATGCGATCGGTGGTTCATCATCCAAAGCCATCCACCCCAAGTCATCGGGATCAAACTCTGCCAAGTGACTCTCCTTTACCCATTCCGAGGTTGGATCAATATCATCCAAGATAATGCGATTTGTATCAAGTACCCTATTCAATAATTGGTTGTGCCTTAACCGAGAGGTTGTGTTGCATGAAGATGAGATCATTTAACCGTTGTTCCAAACAGAGTCTATATAACATCATTTTAGGGTTAGGGTTGGAAAAAGGTAACTTAAAAGCTAAAATTGGGAAAAAAATGTTTTAAGGCAAACCCCGCCTTAACTAGTTCAGACTGATCTAGTACGGAACCGCCGGTTTGACTGGTTCAATATCGAACCGGTATTGAATTGGTTGGTTCCGCATGCAACCGATCATTGGTCGGTTTTACTAACAGCTTTGCAATTTTTTTAATGAACCAGTCCAACTTGGTCGGGCTTAACCAGAACTGGTTTGGTTTTTAAGACACTAGTACGAACATGGAAAAAATCATCAATCTCCAGCTGCAACGTAAGTTCAACATATTGTTGTTGCATGCTCTACGAGTGTTTGGCTAGGTGGCACGATTTGAGTATTGTGTTCCATCTCCCCACTCACAATGCAAAATAGTGTGGATGTCGATTTCTACCAATATTGCATCCACTTACAAGCAGATCTTCACAACCAGAGAAACAATACCCAAATTTTGAGAACAAGGCGGAAAGCCAAGCTCAACACGAGGGTCTGCAAGGTTGGATCTAGGATTTGAGCAGGGGTCCTTCGCCAATGCTTGAATGGCAATATCAAGAAACTCGCCAAGATTGGAATAGGCTTGTGAGGAGCATGCAAGTGAGCTCTAGTTTTGCAAGGAAAGGAATCTCACCAATGGAACTCAAGGGTGACTCGTCCACGTTGTCCAATGAACTTGCCACCAATGCAAGCCTAATATGACAAAACTCTACACTAGAGAGTTGTAAACCAACCTCTTTAGAATTTTCAAGCAGATTTGAAAACCTTTGCAAAACTTCAAATCTTTCAAACCCTCGAACCAACACAAGCAACACCAAGAAATTCTTTAGTACAATTTGTGAGAACCATCAAACAAGGAGTTGCGCCTTGGCAAAGCCTATCGTTTCACTCAAAAGATGAATTTTCTTCGTTGTTCTTCTATTTCCCCATGTACATCTGTAAAAACCATGAATTTCGTTGTTCTTCTATTTCTTCGTTGTTCTTCTAAGATGAATTGACCAAATGTTTTTCTTTTTGTGTTAGGTCCTGACCAGCCTCATGTACTTATAAAGAGATATTAACTTATATAAGGAGATCTTATTTGCGATCTAAAACCATCATTCATCCTGAAATGTAATTTGTATGTAGCTTTGACAACAGTATATAAACAGGAATTTTGAAATCTTTAATGGTTTCCAGGCAGCCAACGAGGATTGTAGATTTGGATTTATTAAAAATATGCTTGGATCACGGGGTTCTTCCCTAGTTTGTGATCACCAATCATGTCCTTTGAAAATGAAGAAGACATATTTTTTAGAGGGTGGGTGGGATTAGCTACTAAGGAGTGTAGGCTCAAAATTATTCGTCTTCCAAGTTGTTCAAGCTCCACCTTGAATTGGTAGGTTTTATTTCCTTAGATCTATGGTCTTTACTCGATTCCTGCTTAGCAATTAAGGCTGAAAATTTCAGGAGACATACAAAGGAGTGGAAATGAAAAAGTTTGAAACCTTCTCCAAAACAAAGTGTCAGGATCAACATTCTTCAGCACCCACATAGCAGATGCATTAAAAAATTAACAGGTTGGAGGTTCCTCCCAGTGATATCTCTCTAAATCCTATGGTGTCCCAACAGCATCCATATGTCTAATGGAAATGCCCACAGCTCAGATTAGACAGCTTCTATTGGAAAGATTCCCTCTTTGTTACTCGAGGACAGACTTGTCTTTGGATTCAAACAGCCTTATAAATAACGTGAATGACAAGATAGAACTTTTTGGACATTGTAAGCATGACGTCCTCAAAAGCAGCTCCTACCTACCTCCCTCATGCTCTCCCTCTTCCCCCACTAGTCTCCAAGATATCATGCAACCAACAGATCTGATTTTCAAGCAGATTAAGAATGATTGGATTGCAGATCTTCCCCATGAGGAGGCCATCGTCACCTGCTCGAGACAATCGGCCCCAAATCCCAAGCTAGAGTCACATATGGACATGACCATGGAAACCATCCAAGAAACATCTCCTTCTACCGCAAATTTCGATCTGCTGTAACTGAAGAGGATAAATGAATTTGCCAAAAAAAGATCTCCAAAAAATTGTGCAAAGTCATGCCAACAAACCTATCATCAAAGCCGAATTTCCCCTCCATAAACGAATACAGGTGTTACCTGAAAATGGAAACAACCCAAAAAATCTCTTTCACGATGAACGAAATGGAAAATTGATTATGGATGTAAAAAGAGCATGATTTAATCTGCAGGTTTATGGGGGCCTTTTAGGGTCCACAGATTTTCGGATCAGTAGAATTGGAAGCCAATACACCAAGTAGAGCTGTTAATGATGCCAAAAGGCTACTTTCTAGTTGTCTTTGCCACAAAACAGGAACATCCGAACAAGATATGGTTTTCCAACCGGGGCCATGGTTTCACCAAAAAGAAAATCTTTTTACCAAACACTGGTCACCAGCCTTCAATTCCATAGAAAATCTCCTCAACACCATCTCCATGGGTCTGTATTCCCTTGCCTCAGAGTGAATATTGGCAGGAATCGTCTTTCAAGAATCTAGGCTCAATCGTAGGGGAGTATATTGCAGCATTGGAATTTACTAAGAATCCAGGAGTGCTTAACCATGCAAGGATCTGGATCAATTTAGACATGGAAAGGCCTTTGTTGGATCATCTAACCCTCGAAATGGGAGTATTCGCCTTCCAAGAAGATAGGTTCAACCATAGGGGAGTATATTGCAGCATTGGAATTTACTAAGAATCCAAGAGTGCTTAACCATGCAAGTATCTGTATCAATTTAGACTTGGAAAGGCCTTTGTTGGATTATTCAATCCTTGAAATGGGAGGTATCGAATGGGAGCAACCATGGACTATGAAAAAATCCCTTTTAGATGTTGGATCTTCCATGAGATTGACATCTGGCAAGAGTTTGTCCCATACAGGAATATCCAGGCCACTCTCACTTGTCTCCTAATCCTACAAAGGAGTAACCATGCCAAATACTAGCTAACAAGAACAAAGTCTTGCCAACATCCGAAACTCACACAACAGTTGATCAGAATAAATTTCAGGAAACATATTCAAGTGAAGCCAAGGAGAGAAAGTATGACAACAACATCCAAAGATAACTCATTAGCTGCTTTGGTAGCCAAGGAAGGAGGAAAGAAGTATTCAATCATCAGCCCCTCTCCATCAAATCAACCTTCATCTTCATCAAGAAAAGAAAAAAAAAATGGAAGCAGCCTAAATCCCATAAAAATTTGAGCTAAATCAAAAAACATTAACTCTGCAGGCCACAATAAAAAGATCACATCCACATATCCATGGCCTTCTTCCACATATCCATGGCCTTCACATCTCATCCTTAGGGATCTAGGACTTTGGGAGTCGAAGCATAAGGCTAGTACCAAAAAGAAAGGCAAATCTATCTGATATCATTGGAAAAACAGAGGAAGTATAACAAATACGAATTTTGACCCCTCAGATAAAAAATACAAGGGCACAAATGGAGGCAAGCATCTCTAGTGAAGGGCAGTCACAATAATGTGGATTCTTGATTGGAACTTTCTGTGAGATTAATCTGACAGCTCATAGGGTTAAGCCTAGTTCAGAATCAGTCAGGAATCAGGATCTCTCTGCAACAAATTCAGACAATGCACAAAATAGGGAAAAAAACATCTAGGAAAGCAAAAATATATATACTGCAAATGGAAATATACCTGAAGCTCCTCACAGTAGATAACAAAAATTCTATGAGCTATCATGCTCCAACAGCAGAATATCCTCCAGACAAGCTGGAAAACAGACTCTCATGGCTCTCTGTAAGCCGCTCTCATGAAAAATCTCTATGAATGAATGTCTAGAGTCAATGAATGAAAAAACTCTACATGAGGAGAGTATTGATAGGATTTCTAGGGCATAGGCCCCTTTTTCTAATTAATTGATGAGGGGGAAGATCCTATTGGCCACAGGAATGGTGCATTCCTTTTGGTCTATGGAAAGGTGTCTTTTCCTAATTTTAAAATGTTTAATAATTGGAAAACAGAACCTTGTGTCTTATCAGCAAACTGGGTGTGACTGTATGTCTATATCAATAACCCCCTTTAGCACAACTTAGGAAGCTGTACAAAAAGGATCTATTAAACTCAAAAATGAGTCCTAGCAACAAGCCCTTATGAGGTACCAATGCACAATAAATGCAAAGAACTACTCTACAACAATAGGATATGCCACAAGAATCTCTCCAGAAAAGTAATATAACAGCATAAAGTGCCTAAAGGTACAGTAGAAGTGCCACAAGGATAACCCAGGAAGGCAATACACATCACCCCAAGGAATTAGTATTATAACAACTCTCTGTAACGCTGAATTGGGTGAGTGGATGAAGATCTCAAAGAAGACGACAGAAGGTAAATCCATCGCATGGTACTCAAAATACAACAATGAAGAAAGTTGTCATGGATAGCATAAACACAAGAGAAGCATTGCAAGGATCTTGCTGTCAGTGTTGGGAAATCCATTGCACAGATCACAAAAAACACCAAAGTAAACAAACAGATGCTTGAACCACTAGAAATTGCTCCAAAGTCAATTGGAGATGGTCAGTCTATCGAAGAAGCTATCACGGGATGAGATTTTCTCCAAGAAGAGAGTGCTGCCAGGGAATACGATTAGTACAAAGTGAAGTAGGCGAACGAAAAAAGGTCATCAGTACAAACCACAAGTGATGTTGTTGATGTCACCACAACCAATCCGATGGATGTAAAGTTGACACATGCATGTGACTAGGTGCCATGTGTACAATCAATGCATGCAAGCAAGTGTCAAAAGGATCTACTAATGAAGACTCAAAAACACAAGCCTGAACAAGTCTTAATGGATATCAGAATAACTTACAAGACTCTCATTCCTCAATGAGTCTACGGGATGCTCTGAAGAACTCACAGGACACTCGTCTGAAGGAGTCTACAGCAGGGTCAGGGGTCTCATGTATATGTGTATCTGAATAAAGGTCAGATGTCGCATGCTTGTGAATGTTTGAATGCAGAACAAATGAAAAGCTCTAATGGTCAAGTGCAATGTAGTTGTGTCACTCGAAGTCCTCACAAAGAGGGAAGCATAAAAAAACACATGTTGAACTTATGTGAAATGGTCCATACAATGATGCACATACTCGATAGCCATTGCCATGGTAAGCATTCCAACGAACAAGGTGGATGGGCAGCTAAATGCCATGTAAGTGCTTATCAATTTCTCCACCATAATATCCCATGGAGCAAAGTAAACAAGAGTTGATACTATTAAACTTCTTTTTGAACAAGGTATGCACATTTACATGATGATAAGGAGAGTGTGCACAAAGATTGCCACAAGCAGCAAGAACATGAAGTGACTTGTGGATGGAAATATCACAATCTAAGAATGTGCATCAAGTGGACGCGTGCCACTCTAACAAAAGGTCACATGACGGACTAGATGTGGTGGTTGTGGAGTCCATAGTGTCGATTTGCTGCTGCAACAATGTTACGCAATGATTTGATGAAGGCGTCTTTGACAAAAAGTTATGAGAGAAATTGGGTGTTTTGTATTTTATGTCACTCTTCTACAAAGGTGACCATGACAATGTCTTCCAAAAGTGTGCTGACCTCAAAAACAACATATAGTTTACCAGTTGCAGGCTATTGGTTGATCAAAGGAGTGTTTGGAGGTATTGACATGAAGCCACTACAACATAAGGCACACAATGCCATATGAAGAACCTCACAATGAATCAAACAACACCCAAAATATCAATTTTTTTGCTGTATACAAAATGATTGAAAATGTGAAACATAAGAAAACATTGTTTATGTATAGAATAAAAGAAACAAGACTGCAGATTTTGAATGTGCTCAGAAAAAAAGCACAGGTCAAAACAAAATTCACTCAAATTCAAGTTACAGGGAGAAGATACGGCCATTTAAGATGTGCATCAAATAGAGCCGGGAAGCCCTAAGAGCTGCTACAAGAGATTTCACACAGATTGTGCAATTAAATTATTTAGATAGTTACAGCAATGGATTGCAATATAAATATCAAGGAACATGACAATGGCTGTAAATCACAATTGACTGGGTGGAGACTGAGGGCATCCCAGACCAGTCTGTTGCAGGGGACATTAATATGTAACTTGAACAGTTTGATAGCCATGGAATGGATGGCAGAGATTTGAAAAAGTGAATGTCCCAAAACATTGCAAATTTAGTGACTGGAGACAATCAAGAGCAGATTAGATCGAAAGATACATTGGTTCATTCCGAACAATAAAGAAACACCAAAGTTGGCACAACAGCAGTCATTAGTGACATGGATCAAGATGTTCTACATGATGATGGTGGTAGGACTGTTGTCAACCATTCAGATTGTCACCACCAGTAGTGTTGCTTAAGAAGCCGTGCAGGTTTGCTATTGCTCCCAAGCACGTCCCAAAGGAGTTAGTTGCAATCATCGAATATGCTATCACGGGTTTACCAGAGAAGGTTGTGTAAGTTAGATGAGATGTGCCATGGCTTTCAGATATGCCAGAAATTTGTACAATGGGGCCCAGGAAGGCGGAGCAGAGGACAACCCAATAACATGATTTGCAAATTACCAAGTTGAAAAATACATGACAGATAACTTAACAATAAAAACCACCACATATTCGAAAGCACAAATTTAGCAAAATAATGCTACTTCTATTCAGTGAGAAAGAAAAGGGTATGGTACATATGTATACAATCTGTAGCAAGGCTGAGAATGAGGATCTGCATGATCAGAAAGTAGGAAATACTTCATAGCCTTTTTTCTAAACTGAAAATGTGAAACAGATGGCCATTCAATACTAGATGCTCAAAGCATGTTAACATCTCCCCTAGGGGTCGAATAAATTGCACTATATCATTCCAAGAAAACAGTTGAAAAGTGAACGGTTAAGAAATGATTTAACTTCTGCAATAGTTGGCAGTTCACCCTCCCATAGATGTGACTGTTGGTCTTCTAGCTGCACGACATGCTGCAGGTATTTTGACATCGCATGAGCTCTAAAGTGCCATTGAGTTCTGAAGGTGTCATCTGGAGTCTGAAGGTTCTACGGTAGGCCCATTGACACTACACAAGCATACAAAAGTGTAAAGGTGGTGTGTGGGTACCACAAGATGTCACTGAGGTGTGCAAGTTGCACAAAACTGCAAGGCATTGTGCAGTATCCCTTAGTGCTCGGCCTCAACTCATAATGTGCCAATAATGCTAAGCAATGCCAAGGAAAGCGTCATTATGTTGGGATGATGGCACAGAGGTTGGTGTGAATATCAATTTATGTATAGATCTTTGGTGCCATGCACTACTTCAGGATGTACCAGTCATTGTGCATCAAGTTAGGAAAGCCAAGTGTAATGGTACGAGTTAGCTCAGTGTTGTGCAGGATGCACATGATGCGTAAATATTGCACTGAATATTGAGTTGCATTGAACAGCATCGAGATTGATGATAAAAATCTGAACCGCAAGGTGTTTCCTTGTAACCAAAAGGGGCGCTGCCACTCAACCTTGCAAGGGAAACCCCTTTACATTGGGGATCTGCCACATTAGGAGTGAGGGGAGTTCCATGTTGTCTATTGATCTCTTCACAGTGTAATTTGGAATTGCACTAGATGCACGTAGCAACAAAGAGCATCCAATTGATGAGAAGAGTACTGCAATGGGAAAGTAATCTTGAGTCACCTCTTATGTGCTCGGATCACGCCAAAACCTTCAAAGAACGACGTTAAAACCAAAGAATCTTTGGCTCTTAAGAGGCTCCACAGTAACCAGGACATTCTTGAGACCCATGCAATTAAAAGGACTGCTACAGCAGTTGAGAATAAAGCAGATTATTTTTCAGGAATAGAGGACCACTGTCTAAACAGAGGTAGTTATGTGAAATTAGAGAAAGACCTTATTAGCAAGATAGTCTGCAAGGCAAAAGAAGCTATCCAGGATTCTTCATTAGATGATGATCTAAAAAAGAAACCCACTTCAAAGAAGGCCTCTCCTGGGATTTATATATTACCAACAATTCACAAAGCAGGAGCCCTGTTGAGAACAATAGTTAATGAAATTGACTCAATAACTTATGATTTCACTCCCTTTTTGGCTATGAAACTCAGGCCATTTGGAAGAGCCCCTCTTTCATTAAACACTCAATGCATCTTGTTGAATTCGTTAACGGCATGAATGTGGATAATAGAGATATTTTGGTCAGATTTGATGTAGTTTCCTTGGCACATAAAAATTTTGGTTTCTGGGGCAATTGGAATAATAAGGTAAATCATGAATGAGGAAGGGACAAAACTAGTGGAGCTTTGTCTAAAATCAGCCTTCTTTAGATTTGTATGGTGACTTCTACAACCAAATTGAAGGGGTTGTTGTGGCCTCTCTCTCATTGCATGTGGCAACCAAAAAAGGCCTTTAATTCATTTGCATTGTGACAGAAGTGGGGGAAGAAGTGAATGACAACTATTTAAATTGACTGCATGGAATGATTGCCTTGAGGCATTCCAAATTCATCTTAATAGCCTCTATGAAGGTATCAAATTTACCAAGAAAGTGGATCAAGATGGTTATTTTCCCTTTTCTGAGTGTACTATTACAATGAAAAATTGATGATTCTCTTGCTTAGCAGGTATACAAGGAAAATCACAGGTATATGCTTACAAACACAACCCGGCATAAAAAAGAAGGATTTCGTGAAACCCTCCCCACAAGGCCCTTAAGAAATTCAGATAAGGAGCATCTTCAAAAAGAAAAGGAAATCAAATTCCTAATGTTTTTCAAAATTTGGGAACTCTGAACATGAACACAGTGTTATAGACTGTGGCCAGTCTCAAGGCTTCTAAGCTTCTTACCATAAATTGAAGGGATTTCTAATATGATCGTTACAATCTTCAAAATGAGTAATATTCGGCTGACTTTTTGTCCTCGGAACACTCTAAAGAATAAATTCAATGAAGAGTCGATCCCAAATAGAGTAGCAAGGTCTTCATAAGCCCTTGTTCATGAATTTGTCCATGTAGCAGCAAAAAGGTACATCTATTCAGACAATTTGGGAACATTGCACGAAACTAACTTATAGCAGGATCAACAATTCAGCTTGAACAAGGAACTTGCCCTCCAGCATGCACCACATTTGCATCAAAGAAGCAAAGGTTTCTTACAAAGGGAATCACTACACAAAGCATTAGCTCAAGCAGATGGTCGCAATTGAATAACACATAAAAACATGATTGGGAATGTTGGCTTGAGCTTGAGTTGATCTTAAAGGCTTAAAGGTTTACCAGTCATAGACTTTTTTCCTCTTCCAGGCAATCTACAAGATAACTCTATACAAGGAGCTTAAATTAGGTAGACCTGCATTTGGGAAAGTTATTAGGTCCTTTCAACCTTATGTAATCATACAGAATTACGTCTATAAATAGATCTATTTGCGTGTGAAATTCATCCTTCATCCTAATGATGGGTCATGAAGGGTGACAAAACAAAGGTACCCTGTAATCCATGAAGATCAACTATTTGAAGACATTTCAGCATATAGGTCATAGGAACATTTGGAATGATATTTCTTAACTTCTATGGACATTAATGGCATTATGTCTTGCACATAAAAGGCAATCATGTATCAATGAAACTCCATCGGCAATAGGTAAAGTTTCACTAAGTTAGAACCTACATTTTGGAACCATATAAAATTTAAATGCACTTAATTTCTTCTTGAGATAATTTCTTCTTGACGTTATTTCAATGCATTTTATACGTCAAATGTATGTTCGCATTTTCCTATTCACAATCACCTTCATGATATATTGTTTAGTAAACTATAAAAAAATATACAGAGTGATGACCAAAAACTTGGAAAAGGAAATGTGGAATTAAAAGATTATAATAAAATATCTTATGCAGGAAAATACCTTTTCCAGCACCCCTTTTAAATTGTCAAATGCTTCATGTGCATCTTCAGAAGACTTGAAAATGGCAAATGTTGTACTAGGTTTGTTCTTACTACGAGAAAATGCCTGGCAACATACTGCATCTAATAAGTATCTAAACTTTACCATTCAATATGTTTAAGGGAGCTTAAATAAAACATGCCAATCGTTAGGGAAAAAAATATTTCAGCAAACCTGAATTTCGACTGAATAGGTTTTGGAAATAGATTCGCAAGGTCTTCCACAGAAATACTGCCTGGTATTTTATGAATATACAGCTTTGACAAGTCTGCTACACTTAACTACATTTTCAAAAAGAAGCAGCTAGCTGCTCAGATATAATTGATAACTTCAAGTAAAAGAAAAAATGTGGAAGTATTTGACTTTGCAGGAGAACTTTAAATTTAAAAATCTTAATCTCGTACTTCGCTTTCTCCCATGTCAATAGGATTATTTAGTCCAAGCTCTAATTTGGCAAGAGTTAGTCTCATTGCAGCAATTGCATCGTCCAAGCAAACATGTGGCTTGCCTTCCTCTCGTAAATTACACCCTAGCACAACCTGTTAAGAATGCAACAAATAAACCATGAATAAAATGAATGTAAATGAAATTTCATGTTACATAAATAGACATGTGCCAATCCGATAAATCTTCAAGGAAATAGAAACTACAAATTGAACATCCTTGAAATAGTGATAGCATCTGTTCTTTTTGTCCTTAACGAAAATTAATTTTATGTCCCATTTGCTTAGAGGGAAGCCAATGGAGCACTCTACATTGAGAGTTTAATGAACATACCATATGGGCACTAATTGATATACAAATAATGTTCATTAGGAAGTTCAACATGTTTTTATTATTAATTTTTAGATTCTCGTTTTTAAGTGGAGGGAAAGTCACATTTTGAATTGATTGCAAACAGGACTTTGTAACACATTAGAAAACAAGTCAATACAAAACATGTAAATTGGGTATCTAATAATTGTGAATCTGAAGCATCGTGAAGTGAATGGCTACTTTACACTATAAGTGGATTAAAGATGTACAATTAACTGAAAATGTACTATCACTGTTAAAATATAACACATTATATAGAATGTAAAATCAGTTATGTAGTTGTTCGGTTGGTAACTGTACAACCACCTCTCTCTTCTATAAATAAACCTCTGCCTGTATCATTTGAACAGTGCAGTTTGTGCCTTCTGTCTTCTTTCTTCTTTTTGCATATTCTAACATTGGTATCAGAGCGTTAAGGGTTGTAGTTCGAGGAAGCCGTCAAGAGGCACGAACAGCAAACTCGAGGAAGCCCTAACAAGGCACGAGTTTGGAAAAACGCCAAGGAAATCGTGGAAATCGCGGGCAGCGCGGGACGAGGGCAACGCGGGTCGCAGATGCAAAAATCGTGGCCATTTTCACCAGTTGAAAGCAAAACGTGAAGCCTGAATCGTGGAAATCGCAGACGAGGGAAGCGCGGGACAGACGCGCGCGGGACAGAATACACAGACGCGGATAGAGGCGGGGACGAGCGCGAGACGCGAGGGGGAGGCGTGGGACAGATCGAGGGCATCACCAAAGAAGCGCAAAGAAAATCGTGGACGTTTGTGAAAGGAAAGCAAACGGCAAACCAGCAACCTGCAAAAATCGTGGAGGAAGAATAGGACAGTTTGAAAGCAATCTCACAGTCGCCAGAAGGAAAAACGTGAGGGCAGCGAAGACAACTCGTCGTTCAAAGGTGAAGGCACAAGCAAAGTCGTGAGGGAAGGTTAATATTATTTGGGCAGAATAATATTATTTCCAGCAACAAAGGTATTCATTCTATTTGCTGAAGAAATTAAAATAAATATATTTGCTTGAACAAAAAAAAAAAAAAAAAAGGTATTTTATTAAGTGTGAGGCAGAATTATTATTTTATTATTCTCCGTTACTTTGGAATAATAAAATGGCAAATATATCACACTTGACCTTGCCGGAGACACAAAAATTAACGGGCACGAATTTCAATGTTTGGAGTCATAAAATTTTAACGGTTGCGGAGTTTCGTGATTGTGATAAAATAATCAAGGGTGATGAAAGTCGACCAGCGACGAACTTCGAGGATTATGACAAATGTCATAAGGAAGCGTTATTGCTTCTCAAGTTATCGGTGTCGGATGATTTGATACCGGAAGTGCGGAATGCCACTGTGGCAAGCACGTTGTGGACCAAGTCTGAGGGATAAATATCAGACGTCAGAGAAGAGTCGGGTTTTATACCTGAAAAATATGCTCTTTTCCGTAAAGTTACAAGAAGGTGGATCGTTGTCTGAGCACCTACTTCGGATGAAAGACCTCCGAGACCAGTTATCTTCCATCAATAAAAAGGTGGATGACGATGATATGGTGGCTCTGGTTTTGAACAGCTTACCTTCTTCGTATGAGTCATTTGTGGAGGCACTCCATTTAATGGCTGAAAGTCAAACACTCACGTTTGACAAGGTGAGTTCCTACCTGTTGCAAAAGGAACGGAGACAACTTCAGGCAGAATCTAATTGTGACCATGCAGAGAGTGCTCTTGTCACTCAGTCAAAGGGAAAGTGGAAACGTCACTCTGGTGAATCTTCCACTCGGTATCAGGTCACATGTTATTACTGTCACAAGGTTGGGCACCTCAAGAGGGATTGCCGGAAGCGGATGTATGATCTTTCGAAGCAGAACAAAAAGCCATGTAATGAGGAACATGTGGCAGCAGTTGCAGAAGAACGGGATTCGGATGACGAGTATGCTCTTTACTGTCTTACGACATCATGCTCAAATGATAGTGGTACCAGTTGCTGGATTATTGACTCTGGTGCGTCTGCACACTTTTCATGTCGTAGGGACTGGTATGTTTCATTTACTGCAAATATTTGTTTTGAATCAGTAGTACTAGCTGATGGAGAATCGCTTGCAGTAGAAGGGATAGGAGATATATGCATTGTATTGAATAATGCTCATAAATTGTTGGTACGGAATGTTAGATATGTACCTTCTTTACAAAAGAATCTTCTATCTATTCGTCAATTGACTGAAAATCCCAATATTTCTGTGGATTTCTGTGGAAAGAAGTGTGTTGTCTCTGATGTGAAACAGAGACGGATAATTGCCCTTGGTATTGGGGTAGGTGGTCAGTATCGGCTTGTTGATCCGGCTGCAATCAACATGAATGCACGTGTGGAGGACAGCTCCACCATTCAGGATGTGCGGGAGGCGGACATGCCTTGGGAGGATGGATTTCCTCATTCAAAAGAACAATTTGTTGTGGACGGAGACTCCACTATTCCAGATGCATTGACGGTGCATGGTGAGATGGCATGCCCAGCCATTCACTCAGAGGTTCTTGCTCAAAGGATGGTAGAGCATGAACAATTTGCTCATTGTGTTGTGAAGAATCTTTCCCAACAGAGGGGGATAGATGAGCAAATAGATAAAACGGAGATGGTTATTTCTCCTGTTGAGACGGGGACCACTGCTGAGACGGAGATGGTTATTTCTCCTACTATTGAGGAGTTGGTTCTAACTCCTGCACAGATGGTCACATTCCTCTTCTTGAAAAAGTTGGATGAGCACTACATGGTGGTGCAAGGACGTGATCGAGGTGACTTTGATCACAGGATAATTGAGTCTTTGTACAGACTCCAGCAGGCTACACAAGCCTGGAATAGATTTTTCAATCCACATCTTCGAGGTTCTGATTTCAGCACTCTGGAGATGGGGCTGACACTCTCAGCCATTGGTGATTCATCACTGGTCAATGAATCACGAAACAGAGAACCAGTGGACCACTTGCCATATCTTTTGTTCATGGGACCAGATTTTTGTGTTGTGGTTCGTCTTCATTCGACAACTGCATCACAGTTAAGGACTGCTGATTTTAAAGTACAACTTATGGCACAGTCTGTAGATGTAATGACTAAACATATGGGCTTTAGGATATTTGTAAAATTTCGGGACAAACTTTGTCTTGTTTCCGGTTTAGTCATTAAGAGGGGGTGTTAAAATATAACACATTATATAGAATGTAAAATCAGTTATGTAGTTGTTCGGTTGGTAACTGTACAACCACCTCTCTCTTCTATAAATAAACCTCTGCCTGTATCATTTGTACAGTGCAGTTTGTGCCTTCTGTCTTCTTTCTTCTTTTTGCATATTCTAACAATCACAACTATCGGGTCCTATTCCGTAACTGGTGATTTCCTGTAGATTCACAGATTCAGTTCACACAAGAAAACAAAAATGTAAAAAAGTTTGCAAATGGTAGTACAATCACAATTAAGATATGCTTGTGTATGCCTTAACAACCTCAATGTATTTGGGTAATCGAAAAGAGGATGGTTTTCTGAGCGACTAATCTTTATGTGAAACTTGCACCTATTTTTATATAAGAATAAATAACAAGAGATGGGTCTATTCTTTGTAACAGAACTCTTCAATTTCATATAAACACATGAACTCTGCATTGACTTTTAAACCAAAGAATTGAGATTAAATGTGATAAAGATGTTAGTTCATAAGATGTGGATATAAGACAGGCCGTAGGGAAAAGATTGCAATGTTAGGGCCCTAAACTCTTTAAGTCAAAAGGCAAAACTAACAGCAAAAGGATCTGAAAAGGAAGATCAGTACAACTGAAATCCAAGCCAGAATTAGAGAATCAAAACCATTCTAGGTCAAACTATGGGTCGAGAGTTCTCTGAAAATATGTAACATGCCTATACTTCATGAAAGTGCAATAAAATGGCTGCTTTGATTTTTAAAAATCTTAAATTTCAGCATCCTGGCATCATCTGACAATTCTATGTTGCCAGGATACGAGTGTGATACATGGATACGTCGATTTAAAAAAACCCTTGGTTATGATACATCTTGGAAACATTCACACACACACACACACACACACACACACACACACACATATAAGATTTTACATTTTATATGATATACAAATACTGTATTCCTTTGTGTTTCATCCATTTCCTTTGAGATTAATTTTTGTGTTGCAATGGTGGCCATAAAAGATGTATATAGGGAGCCCCCGAAGGACCTATTTAATGAGATTGACTCTAACCTGCCAATGATAACTAAAGAGGTCAGTCCAATGGTTGGTTCGTGCATTCATATTATCCAAAATCACCTTCTAATCCTCCTTAAGTATGCAGGAAGGAGTCAATGTTGTGCCTTGATAGTTTTTGGGAAAGGATGCTCTTTGAAACTTTAAGCTATGCAATTTGCGGTTCCAAATTTTTCTATTAGTATTGAAGATCCCCTGAGATTTGATCTCATAAATAACTTGTACCGAGGCTTAGAAAACATTATAATATTAGATAAAATATATTATAAAGTGCTCAAGGGTCTTCTCCTTCATTTTTTCTTCTTTGCCATGGAGAAGGGATGGCAAGAAGACCAATTTCCAACTCTTAGGTGGGAAAAAGGACATTAAATGTCCAAATTTCTATGAATAGCTTCTTTCCTTTGCCACTTGCGATGATCCCAAATTATTACCTCAAACATTCTTGATATCCTTTGAATATTTTCTCTTCAATAAACTAGAGGGATTTTAAACCATCTCCAGGTTTCTTCAATAAAACTGAAGCTTATTGGAGTCAAAATAAAATTTTAAAGCAAAAATTAAGCCCCCACTGCCCAACCCTGCGGGTACGTCCTAGTTATGTCAAAATGTACCCGGGACATATCAGTACCATACACGGGACGTATCTGTACCGGTACATATCCAGGGGTACGGGAGGCCAGGGGTGAACCCTGGTAACATAGGCTGGCATGTATTCTAAGTTTTGGGGCCTTAAAACAATTTATTTTATTTTTATTAAGGCCCCAAACTAGAATATATGTTCAATCAGTTCTGTGAACCTGTTAGATTTTTATGGTCAAAGGTCTAGCAATCTTATGCATGTACAATATAATCTTCTCAGAAAGTAAGACTCTGAGAATAAGAACTATAGATGGGAAAAGCATGAAGCAAAACATAGATGTTCAATGACAATACAGCTTTTATTGAATTTCACAGCACGTGCAGGACATTGATGCATTTAAATTTTAAAAAAACATGCTAACACAGTCTCTTTAATTTAGCCAGCCAGCCATCCCCTTTATCAGATGTCCCATTGTACCTGAAATTTTGTGAGGTCTTCCCACATGTCCCTAACACACAATTCCCAGCATTCCCAAGTGCCAAAAACAATAAATTCATTATATGTCACACATTTAGTTGACAGTATAGGAATGCTAGATCATGAGATTCAGTATTATAGGCCTTTAAGCAATTGGAGTGCCCATAACTTGTGGCAGTGAGGATTTCAAACAACAATATTTGGAATAAACCAAATATCTAGCATCCACAGGAAACGCACATTTTTCCCTGTTACATTAAATCCAAGCTAGCAATGCAACCAAGAAAGAATTGTCCATCTCGTAGGTTTTATATTAGGATTGTAATTCACTTATGTGCTTTTTGCAAAAGGTTGGTATCCAATTTGTGAGCAGTATTGCTACAAAATGAACTGATTGGATCTCCAATCCCCGAGAGGAGGCCTTGACCTCCTCAAGTCATCTGGTCCCAAATCCCAGCCCAAAGTCATATATGGACTTGACTGTGGAGACCATTCAAGTAACATTCCCTTCCACCTCAAATTTCAGTCTCTTATAACTCAAATGAAACCACAAATTTGCAGAGTGTTGAGCCAAGAAACCTGTTACAAAGACAAATTTCTCATCTTCGAAGAAAAATGCTGAAAATGGAAATACCCACAAAAATCTCTTTCATGATGGACGAGATAGAAAATAGAATATGGATGCTCAAAGAGCACGCTCTTATCTGCAGGCTTATGGAAGCCTTTATGGAGCCCGATCCTCTTATAGGTTAAGAAAAAAAAGAAACCTGAAACCTAGTGGCCCAATGGAACTGTTAATGATGATCAAAGGCTATTTTCTAGAAGTTTTTGCTACCAAACAGGAAAACTATGGTTCTGCAATAAAGAAGGCCTTTTCATGAAACACTGGTCGTTGGCTTTCAACCCCACCAAAGATCTACCCAACACGTGATTAGGCCCATCTACCGTTTGCTTCCAAGTGAATATTGACAGGAATTGTCTCTTAGGAAGAAAGGTTCAGCCACAAGGGAGTATAAACTACTTCAAATTTTAATACAAATATTGGAATGCTTAACTATACAAGGATTTACATCGATACAGACTTGGCAAAGCTTTTTCCAGACTACCTAATACATAAAATGGGAGGTGTCGAATAAGAGCAGCCATTGGACTATGAGAACATCCCTTTCAAGCGTCGGATCTTCCATGAGCATGGCCATTTGGAAAGGGTTTGTCCCGCACAAGAATCCCCAAGGCATCCACACAGGGAGACTCCATCTGTATAAGAGCAAAACGCTCAAGCACTAGCTAACAAGACAGAGATCCTGCCAGCATCTAAAACCATGGAAGAAGGTGAGAATAAATTCCAGAAACCATATTCAAGAAAAACCAGAGAATAGAAGCAACACTAAACCTAAAGACATTCTCTTGAACAACCCATTTTCTGCATTGGTAGATCAGGAAAAGGGAAAGAAGGATGAAATTTTAGCCCCTTTCCAAAGCATCAGTCCACATCTTCATGAAGCAAACCAGAAGGAAACAATGGTAAGTGCACATATCCCATCAAAAATTTAGTTAAGTCAACAACAATAAAATCTACAAGCTGCAATTAAAATATCATCTCCATGGATCCATGGTCCTCTGACCTCATCCACATGGATCTAGGACTTTAGAAAACCATGCACAAGTCAAATACACAAAGGAAGCACAAGTCAAATACAAAAAGGAAGCACAAATCTCTTCTGAAGACCATAGACATGGCACAGGAAAGCATAGAGCCCACGATTTCACAACATATGCAAATTTAGGCCCCTAAAACTCTCCCTTCAGAAGCTCATATCTCCCACTCAATCAGTTTTTATGCCAGGAAGAAGGATATAAAACAAATCAGTCCAATAATTCACTCCTTATGTAGTCAACGAAAGCCAAGAGTTCTCATCAAATTAGACATATCAAAGGCTTTGGCCACTGCAGGCATCCTTTCGCTTCAAAGACTCAATCAAGTGGATACACAGCTGCATCTGCACACCTTTCACCATTGCCATAAATGGAAATTTAAGAGAACAATTTTAACCCATCAAAAACTTGTGTCAAGGTGACCCCTTGAGTTCATACATCATTATAAAGTGAGAGCTTCTCAGTAGAAGCATAGGAGAGCTTCAATATGTTGGTAAAACTCAAACATTATGAATGAGCCCCAATGGCAGCAGGAACTTCAACTTTCACTTCAGATGACATACTCCTTTGTTCAACTTCCATACTTGGAGAAGTCAAGTAGATTGAACAAATATTTAGAGGCTATCAAACAGCTACTGAACATCAAGTCAACATATGCAAATTTAGGCCCCTAAAACCCTCCCTTCAGAAGCTCATGCCAGGAAGAAGGATATAAAACAAATCAGTCCAATAACTCACTCCTTATGTAGTCAACGAAAGCCAAGAGTTCTCATCAAATTAGATATATCAAAGGATTTTGTCCACTGCAGTTGGGTGATGTTATCAAAGAATCAATCAAGTGGATACACAGCTGCATCTGCACGCCTTTCACCATTGCCATAAATGAAAATTTAGGAGAACAATTTTAACCCATCAAAACTTGCGTCAAGGTGACCCCTTGAGTCCATACATCATTATAAAGGAAGAGCTTCTCAGTAGAAGCATAGGAGAGCTTCAATATGTTGACAAAATTCAACCATTACGAATGAACCCCAATGGCAGCAGGAACTTCAACTTTCACTTCAGATGACATGCTCCTTTGTTCAACTTCCATACCTGGAGAAGTCAAGTAGATTGAACAAATATTTAGAGGCTATCAAACAGCTACTGAACATCAAGTCAACCATTTAAAGTCACATGTCATTTTTGTACAAGTGTCCCATCAAAGGCAAGCCATTCTTAAAATCCTCAAGTTCCAAGAAGGCTTACATCAAGGTGACACCTTGAGTCGATACATCTTCATTATAATGGGAAAGCTTCTCAATAGAAGCATAGGAAAACTTCAACGTGTTGGAAAAACTCAAGGGTTGCAAATGAGCTCTGATGGCATCATGCACTCGAACTTTCACTTCAAATGCCACACTCCTTCGTACAACTTCCATACTTGGAGAAATCAAATAGATTAAACAAATATCTAGAGGCTATCAAATAGCTATTGGACATCAAGTCAACCATCTAAAGTCGCACAACATTTTTGTACAAGCGTCCAATGAAAGGCAAAATGCTCTTAAAATCCTCAAGTTGCAGGAAGGCTCCCTCCCCAAGAAACATTTGGGCTTCCCAATTCATTCCTCTAAGAAACCGAATTTGCGGAAGGAGTGATTCAGCAAATGGTAGCCAAGTTACACAAATGAACCAACAAATGGCTCTCATTGATGGTATGCATACAGCTTAATAATGCTGTTTTACAATCTGTTTCGATTTAAGTTCTCAAACTTCTACCACTTCCAAAGCAGGTGGAAGACCTCATCAAAATACAAGAGAATTTCTTATCGAGGGGTGTGGACAGTAAATTCAAGTACCATTTACTATCCTGGGTAAAAATCTGCAAAAGAAAATAGCAAGGAAGTATCAACTTTTACATTTTCAATTTATTAGTCACGCTTATGCACTGAAATCTGCATGGAGACTGGAAATATCCTCCATCAATTTGGTCAGTGTAATCAAGGATAAATATTTACATGCTAAGACAAATAATTAGATACAATCAACCTAGAGCACTCCACTATCGAAAGAACCAAATTTCTCCGAGAAAGGTTTCAAGTTGTTAACAAATAGCTATGTTGCCAGGAAACGGAAACGGGTACGAAATGCGGAAATGGCAATTTTCAAAAAACCTTGGATAGGAAACGTCATCGAAACGTCCTTACAATATTTTTAATATGTGTGTGCGTGTGTGTGTGTGTGTGCTTGTAAGGCTGTGTGTGTGTGCACATAGTACTCATTTTATAATTGTAGACCATAAGAGATAATTGATAAAGCACTCAAAATATTTTGTATTCATTGAAATTTGAACTTCTAAAGAGTCATCATTCAACATGGCTACAATTTCAATGATTCACATATACATCATAATAATCTAGATTTTCCTCGTAATGAAAACTGAATTTAGCAAGAGAAAAATGAGAGTGTGATTTAGAATGGATCCAAGATGTCATTATATAGCTTTTAGGAAGTATCTTTAGCAAGGCTAGGAAGGCAGATTAGGTTTAGGTTCATTTAATGTAGTTATTTTTTTTTTTTAAAAGGTTTGACGCTTTAAAATTTTAAAACGCGTTGGAAACATGGCAGATGTTTCGGAAATGTCTGCCACGTTTCCCCACCATTTCCCCCCACGTTTCAATTTCCAAAACGTTTCAAGGGTGAAACGTCATCCTCCCAAAGTGCGTTTCTGGTATCGAGACAAATAGCATCATTTGGAAAGTAAGGAATGGCAATACAATAAAATGTTGGAAAGAAGGATGGGAGGGCCTCCCGCCTCTCAAAGAAAGCGCCATTTCTAGAGCTACAAGGATCTTTATAGCAGCAAGGATATATTCTTCTAAAAGACTATTGTTATTTTAATCCAAATGCCCAACTGAATTGGGATTCATAAAATATCAGTGCTGAAGTGCAAAAACCCCTCTTAATTAAATCAATTTTTACACTATCTACGGTATAGAGTAATTTTCAGCTACGATAGTCATGACCACTTGCTCTGGCCCTATCACCCTTCAGAGAATGCACAGTTTCCACCATGTATAAATATGATTTCTCACACTAATGAAGTGTGAGATAGAAAAATGAAGCAAAATTTGTTCTCTTCACGCTTGGTTCTAATGTGTCCAAATGTTGTCAATTGTTGGAATCTTCTATTCATGTCCTCTGTCCGCTAAGATATCGAGCAACATAGCCGGATTGCAAGGAAATCCCCAAGCAAAAATGTGCTCTTTCGCTAATCTCACCCTCTGCTGGAAAGGGAAATGAATGGAGGGGACTTTTAAAATAATTGGCCAAGGTTGCTCCTAGCTTCATATTTTAAGACATTTGGTGAGAAAGAATGTCTTGTATTTTTCATAATGATCAACACAAAATAGATCATATCTTGAAGCACATCCAAAATTAGAAATGGTCCATGCAAATTATTTTGTGCAAGGGGAAACCATCTAATATTCAATCAACCAAAAGTGATTATCAAATTGTCGAGGCATGGAGTATCCCTTTTCACTACTACTGCAAGTACCTCGTCATCCCTCCAAACTAGAATTAGGAGTTGCCTCTTGAGGGTTTCTTCGAATTGAATTTTGATGGAGCATCAAAGCACAACCCGAGAACAACAAATATTGGGGGTTGATTCAAGATTCCAAAGGCCATCCCATTCTTGTGTATACACAATTCATAGGTACCCAAATAAACAATTATGTTGACCTTACTCCTTTGCATATGAGAATACAAAAGACAAATGATCTGGGAACCTTGAGGGTAATAAATAAGGGGGATTCCAAACTAGTCCTAAATTCCATCAATAAAGATATGCATTCAACTAGGAATTCACATTCAAATGGCCCTTTGGAAATGTAAATATCTACGGATCAGAATCTACAAAACCTTCTCTTACTTCGGGAAGTTGTTACTCAACATGAACCTCAAGAACAAAACAAAATTGCAGATAAACTGGAAAATATTGCTTTTGCAAAAGGAGGTAGGTTTTGATGAATCCAAGATTAATCCTTTTGATTTGAATGCGTCAAAGCGCGGTCGAAGGCCAAAAACACCGGGGTTTGCAAGGGGGTGGCGTTAGCCACCACCATGACCCAAAGGTTGTTACAGCAAGGTCGTTAGGTTGAGACGGAAATGTTTTTGTTTGTGCACAGTGGCGGCCCGCGTTGGATCAAGAAGATCTTCACCGCAGCTTTGAAATTTTCACAGATCTGCATGTAGCAAACAACTCTGCCATGGGACTTAAAAACAAGAACTCAAGCTGGATCTTCAATGCGTGTATGGGTTGTTGGAAACTTTGTTGCAGTCTGAAAATGCCTCTTGATTAGGAAAAATGCCCTTTGCAAGTCTGAACATGCATGCAAAGCACTACCATAGGTGAAAACGCCCTTCACAGTCTGAAAACACCTAGATCTAGATAAATCTTCCAGGATCCTGCAACAATGATTTAGGGCTGCGCAAAAAGCAATCTCCAAAACGTATATGCACTATGTGGGCCTGTAAACCTCAAAAGCCTACAAATAGGCTATATACCCACAAACCAAGCAAAACCAACACCAAAAACACCCAAATAATTGCAAATAATGACCTCAAATGAAATTAAACTTGAGAATAATAACTAGACAAGCTCAATACCACATCTTGGCTCGATACCATATCGAAGAAGCGCCACCGACATCAACCTGGTTTGAAGAATGCACAAGTGAATGATGCGAGACATGAATTGTTCCAAGACAAAACAATGCAAGTATACAAGACTGCAAATTACGAAAATACAAGAGATATAATTGCAATAACACAAAAATAGCTCCAACTCAATACGATCAAATAGAATAATGCAAGAGATGTACATATAGGAGGTGAATGTGTAACCTCCTAGAATCATGGCAATCTCCACCTAGAATAGTGGTAACCAACACCTAGAATGGTGTAGGCAAGTGGTAACCAACGCCAAGAATTGTGTAGTCAATCGACCTAGAATAGTGTAGTCAAAGTACACCTTAGCAAGCATATCCCATAAGTGTAGGGAAACTCCAAGTGAGGTGGAATATCCCGAGTAGGATAATACAAATAAAGCGAGGAAAATAAATCCTACACCAACAATAAACAAGTTGGACGTTCTAGGAATCAAGCTTGGAGACCAGGGCAATCTAACCCCATTCTGTTTTAGTCCATTGTTTGTCTCACCTCTTTAAACTCTCAGTAAAAGGAAGTTATTGACATATTGAAACACAATTATGAGCTCCTGAATCACGAATTCAACATCTAGAAGACAATTTGTCTAATGTTTCACACACAATAAAAAAGGAAATGTTGCCCATTTTAACATGGCTACTCTAAGTAATATAAGAAGAAAATCAAATAAGTGTGGCAATTTCAATACCATTTTGACCCAAAACACAAAGTGATTGATCCTCGTGATTCATCCCAAAACTATGCAACTTCAACAAGGATATGAATATCATCCCAGAGATAGTTACATGGTAGAGTCAAGTCCATCGCATTGTTACCAACTCAAACCAGGTTTAAAAGCAAGTTTGTGGAACGCATATAACCGTGAAGTATTTGATGGGGACCCTATACTCTCTATAGGACATGATGGTCTTTATCATGATCTCTTAGTTAAAACCAATGTAAAACATACTCTTGCAGAATAGCTTTAGTGTGTTCTAGTTGATGATGTATTGGGTTTTAGGTCTTTATTATGCTCATGCTCGCATTCTTCTTTCTGTATTCTTAAGTATATGTAATCACTTGGTTAGTGCTTATTGGTCTCTTCTTACGTCTATATTTTTACTTTCTATAGACTTCATGCTACTCTATGTAATATCGTTTTACACATCAATACAACATTATCTATATCTAAAAAAAAGGACTCGCACTTCACTTCATCATATATGTGTTGCTTCTTGTCTTGGCAAGATCATCCACCTACACAACACAAATCACCCAATCAATACGCCTTTCATTCATGTACAAGTTTGGATCCGAGATGCGGCTACTAAAACGAATCTCTACACAAGTTTTCATCAATTTTGGTGTATATGCTTGGTAGTGTTGTTGAAAATGTAGAGTGGCCTTATAAACGAGAAAACTAGAACTTGCTTTTCCTTGACCGCAAAACCTTCGGGTTGCATAATGCATACATCCTCTTTGATATCTCCATTCAAAAACACACTTTGTACATCCATCGGTGAACATTCCACAACCAAACAAAGTTGTGAGTGCCAAAACTATTATAATGGTCACATACGTTGACCCATGTTGTCAATGCATATAACTCCTTATAGTTTATCCCTTCTCCGTAAACATAGCACTTTGCTACAAACTTCACCTTATGTTTTTCCACAAATCGAAACAGACTTATATTTGGTTTGGAAGTCTCACTTGCAAACTTATATTATATTTGATACTATCATCAAACCTATAGTTTTGTATGGCTCAGAGGTTTGGGGACCTAGCCAAGGGGGAGTTGAATGGACCTATATTGAGAAATTCCAGACTCTCATGTTGCAATGCATGATCTATTGCAAGTGGACAGTTCCTTAGTGCATCATCCAAGCTCAATTTGCCGCCCGCCCACTACGCCTTGAGACTATCTTCAGGCTTACTTTCTACATCCACAGACATAGATCCCGGAGGGACTCAGTTTCTAGTCGTAGAGGTATCGTTAGCACTTTTCTCTTCAGAGAGAACTGCCTCACTAGTCCCCACCAAACATCGGCATTGTTGGTACTTTGAGACTCAATTGCTCCTTTCTATTGGCATCTCTATTGATAGGCTACCCCCTTTCATGTACTCCTGGACACCCCTCTCGGGCTCCTTCCCACTAAGGATGTCATCACTAGGGCTGCCAGAGAGGACATCTACAGACAATATATCCAGACCACCTGGATCTCCCCCGTGAGCCGCTCAGCCCCAAACTTGCTTTCTATGTTGATCATTTCTTACAGGTGGTGGACGGTATTATTCATCGCCCTCACTATCTCCAACGCCATTGGTCTCACGACTTGAGGTTTCCCCTTGGCTAAATGAGAGTTTGTTCCCACCAATTACGAGGTCAAACAGACCATCACATTCTCCGTTTAGACCGGATCTATCATCTTTGCTCCCTCCAAGAAGTAGAGACCAAGGACCACTTCATTTTTAGATGCCCCATTTATTATGAGATCTCGAGGAAGATATCATTGCCTCTACAAAGACTCAAACAACACTCTAGCTACTTTATTCAAATATACAGACCAGCAGTGTCTAGCTCTTTATCTTCGCAAGGTTGTCACCTTCGGCACGAGATCCCTACAAGAGGAGCCTAGAGGCTCTAGAGCTCCCATATTGATCACCTCTTTCTTTTAGCCCATCCAGGTGATTGGCAACACTAAGCGTCCTTTGGACACCGATACATCACACATTAGAGCTGATAAATCAATTACATGACTACTTAGACTACCCAGATCTCCAAGCCTACTATCTCTCACCATCGTAGCTCTGCTCCTCATTGGTGTGGCTTTGCCCCTCTCCGACAACATGGATCCACTACTTGCCAGCTGCCACCTAGACCATAGCAACAAATTGATATTACAAGCTTCTTTTCTACTACGGGAGTTACACCGGCCTTGGATGTTAGGGGAGATTCTAGAGGAAGTGTCTTACTTCCTCCTAGGATCCCCCAACTTGGCTCCTCCGACCTTGTATACTTGTCGAACAACATTATTAGATCCCTCATAGTGATCGATAATGGCCCAGATGATTCCTCCATTTCAGGCACAATTAGGGACATTCAATGAGATTTGCCTCCAGTCTTCATTGACACATGTTCTTGGGGTTTTTGTTCGCCCCTCATTGCTATTTGTATTGGTTTCTTTGCCACTTGTGTTAGTGGCACGTTGCTCTATTTTGTTCTTTGTACTTTATTTCTTTGGTTCACCTCTAGGATTCTCTCTTCCTAGAACTTTCTATTGCTAGTGGATGTATCGTTCAATCCCATTGACCAACTTTTGGTCATTTGTGGACATCAATATAATTTGTTTTTATTTCTTTCTTTCTCCTTCTTTCCCTCACACAAGTCTACTTGGGGCTATGCTTTGTTTTTCATCAATAAATTGCTTTGCATCAACCAATTCCTTCTTTATTGTGAATCCTAAATCAATGTGTGCTTAAACGAATTAACAATTCATCAAACACCAAATATACTTGTTATATTCAAGATTTTATAAATCTCAAAATTATTTGTGACAATTTCGCTAATTCTTTGAATTTAAGTCTCCGATGGTACAAAGGTACCATTTTGGCTTCTACTTGGTTTCTCTTCGCTTGACTCTAATTCATCTAGGAGTTATCTTTCTTCGGAGTTAATTTTCAACTCTTTAATCAATCATAATGTGTGCTTTAAATACCAATGGTGTTGTCTCCGAGGATGCTGCCATGGGTCCAATAGATTACTCTTTGAAAAATGAAAAGACCAAACACTTCAATGAATACTGAAATCAAGAATTATAATTTTGGGGCTTAAAAATTTACATTGCCTCATTTAATTATCAAGGAAAAATATTTCATAAGAACTTAAACCATGAACATTGCTAATCTAACTACTCAATTAGAAAAACTCATGTAGTTCCACCACCCAAACATAATATGTTTACATAGGGTGGTTATCAATTTAAATATTCCACGCGACGTTGTTCTACTTACCATGTGTCCTGATCATCATGAGTTGATATCAGGTGCACTTTATACATTGTGTCTCGGAGAATATTGCACATTAAAAAGAGCTTCAACCTTTGCATCAGAAACTTTGAAAATCTCTACATCACTCTTTTTAAAAATTTAGCCTCATTTTTTACAACCAACGCACTCGCATTCTACAAACATTGATTCTAATATGATATGGTTGTGTCATAGTCTAACAGGTCTAGAAGACCCTCTCAAAGACTCACACCTGAAGTTCACAGCTTGGAAAGAGAGAGCTAAACACGTCTGCTTAAGATACTGGAAGAAAGTCGGGAGGTTTACTCTAGAGTCTCTAAATTTATAGCAACATCTCCTCGTAATTCATGGTACATTGAGCATATTGAAATGAATTGCTCCTTGGTTTCCACCTCCTGAAGAGTTGAAAACCTGCAAATCCTCTTCCCTTTGGGGGATATGATGATCTCTCCCATACCAAGCATTTGTGACCAGTATCTCATCCGGCCAAGAGCGTATATCTAAGATCGGATGTCCTATGATGCCCCAAATGATTGAGGGAAAGAACAAGGCCTCCAAAAATCTGTAGACAATGTTCCATAAAGGCAAAGCTTAGAGCTGACAGACTGTAGTGGAGACCAGTCGAACAAAGTTTTATATATTGGGACAAGTTTGGCTTACGAATTGATAATAAATGCAGCTTAAGTACCACAGTGGCTGTGTTGATATTTTTTCAGTCCGGCTGAAAACCAAATGATGGTAGGTTTATATCCCCAAATTCTTCAACAAGAATGTAATGCACTGAAGCGAGTATGATACTTCCAATGAAAAATACAAATATTAGAAAATGATCAAAATGGATATTGTCAACCTTGCTCTGTTTCAGAGAAAATACCTTTTCCAAAAGTAATACAGCACTTCCACCTACCCCGTGATTCTTCTTAATTGTTGGGAATTGAATATTCATGACATAACTATGAGTTGCTGTTTTCATATGCTATGTCACAAGGTTCTCCGAATTTTATCGAAAAAGTTCGAATTTCACCGAACTTTATTCTCGTTGAACATGAACTCAAACTTTATCCATTATTTTTACATGGGAAGTTATTTTACAAATGTATGTATATATACATATATCGACTGAAAGTAGTGGATAGAAAGCTCTCTCCACTCTGTCCCTCTGACATATTTATGTAATTTTTCATAAAATAAAATTGATAGAAAACAAATCGTTCAAACTTCAACACATTTTATTTCTCGAACTTTATCCCTTGGCGAACTTGAACCAAACTTTATCCTCGTCGAACATGAACACGAACTCGAACCTTGTGATTTGGATCATATGTATAGTTTTCTGCTTTTGAACATGATTAAAGAAATGTTTGATCATAAGACCCGAATGCAAGGATATTGTATATCAGACTTACCTTACAGAGTTTACTTAAACTGGGACGATAAGAACTAGGCTTATTCAGGTACCGAAATATGAATGCTGTGTCTATGACTCTTGCATGGTCTATTCTCAATGCTGCGTGAGACAGAAGACATTGTCAGTATACAAGGTAGAAAGATAAGCGCCAATCATTTAAACAGAGATTACTGATTAGTGATCCCACAATTTATTGACTTTAAAGACATCAAGCAGCTCACTAGACAAAATTCCATTCAAAAAATTGTATCAATCTTGGCACATCACACCAACACAAGCTATTTAATCCTTGTTGTGACATAACAAAAGATTCATCGCCTTTGCTCACTGAATGCTGAGATAGCATACCTTGTAGGTCATTATGTAAACTGTGGCCAACTAATATTGCACCATTCTTGATTAATCTCTTGAGCGATTTCTGTAGCATATCAGTACGAATGGATTATGTTAGTTGAATGCTCAGACAACTGATACAATAATACCGACACTAGCCACTGACTAGTATATTCCAAAATATAACCTCCAAACAAGTCGATTACCTGTATATCTCGTAAATTGCAAGTTACATTGTCAAGATCCCCGGCTGTAACTCCAGTTATTGATGTCATGTAGTCATGTACAAGCTTTGAAGGTTTCACAAGTGTATCGATCAATGTCTGCACATAAAATCCTAAAAGGTTAGAACAAGGTGCAAGAAATTGAATTTTTTTATCAAGGAGATCACAACATGCAGTAAAATTTGCTCAAAGCTACAAACAAGATTTTTGAAGTGTCTATTTACCTCTAAATTTTGATTCACCACACAAAGTTTCACAACTTCCTTTGTACCATCTTCACATTGAACCATCTCACAATCAATAGCTATCATTGTTTCTGCACCACTTGCCTCCGGTAACTTCCCTAGCTTTGTTGTCAACCATCCCTGAACATAATTTATAGCAATAGTTATAACCATACCAAAATGAAGATACCAATATCATATCCTACAAAACTTGTGTTGGCTAGATTTTCTGCATAGCATCAAACCTAGGCAGTCATGAGATAAATCTCCCTCATTTAACCGGTGAGGCTCCCGTGTCAGATTTGTCAATATAAATGTGTTTTTATCTATCAGGGGTTTTACTTTAACCACTTAGTTCATGAACCATAACTAAGAAGTTCTGCAGCAAGTAAGCAGCTGTTTAAGAAAGGAAAATTATAGAAGAAGAAAGTAAAGGAATTACAGAGAAGAAATAAGGAAGATGTGCATCCCAATTAGTAGATAGCAGAGCTAATTGCATGCACATAGAAGAAACTTAATAGATTTGAACACACAGAATTATAAAGCAAAGGCAGCTCTAGATCCAGATCTAAAATAACACAAAGTTTACTTAAAAGATCTAAGATTTAAAAGCAAGAAACACAGTACGCCGTGACACAAAGTTCTCCGGAAACCTGCTTCTTTGTATTCCTCTGCTACAAGTGGCTCTCAGGGGTTCAGACAAAGTCTAGAACACAAGATTGCTGCTTACAAATTCTAATTCATCATTAACCTGGAGGTTCTTCTCCTACTTATAGAATGTAGGAGGGAAAGTACAAATAGAAGACTCAAACTGAACTAAAGTATGAACAAGTAAAGATGACATTTGGCAATCATCCTCAACTAACTTCTTCTTAAGTGACACATGTATCACTTAACTAATAGAATGGTTCCACATGACTTCAAGTAATGGTTGCAAAACCAATAACTTAGAAGTTTTACAATTTCATCCGGGAACATAGAAAATAGAAGAAGTCATGCCAGCTGTAATGTTTACATCTTCTTCTTGTTCTGATATCTGATATACTTGTCGAACATATAATTCAGCATCCTTCCATCTTTTTTTAGCCACACGCTTCCTTCTCTCGTCTGAATCTGCAAAGAACCCTTCATTCAACACTTTGCTGCATGCTTCCACCTCTTCCAAACTTGGCCCAAATCTCGCAATGTTTGCCTGCAGTGCCACCAATCTACTGATAGAATTCATCGTGAAAGGCTTGGTAGCTTTATCAATTCTCTTTTGCACCATCAGAAGAGAACCTTCCAGGGAATCATGCACCTCGTTAGAAACAATCCGCACGTATGAAGTAACACCTCCATCCACTCTTTCCTCAGTGAAAGAAACGCTACTGTCTGGTAAATCTGATGTTCTACTCTCAAGCACCTGCATCCTTTTCAGCAAAACTCTGCAGATCTCCAAACGGAAAGATACTGCAAACTCTAGCTGCTTCCCCTTCTCGACTGATCCATCCGGTACAATTTGTTCTGCAACCAACACATCTCCCGGCAGCTTGTTGATCTCGGCCAAAATACTCAGGTTACTCTCTGCAACTGTATTCATGCCTTCTATGCTTTCCATCAGTTGCTTTAGTTGATTTGCTGCATCTTTCATAACCTTTAGGTGGGCTGGCACTTCCCCAAGTTGCACAGAAGCTTGACGAATAATCAGGTCTTTCCATTCGTCAATAGCCTTTACTTGATTGCTCGCATCTTCCATTTCCTGCATAAGATGATCACTCACCTGCTCTGAAATGGGCTGAATGGAAGGTTTAGCAACCTTGGCTATGATCTCACATAATTGAGATATTTGCTTCTGCAGCTCTTCTTTCTCCGCCTTTTCACTATCAAGCCTAAGGAACAAAGCATCCAGCAACGTTTGCGTGTCCTGCTTCAATCCTTCAGTGGTAGCTTGACCGAGTGGTATTTTGGTCACCGTCACATCTTCTGCCATGAGCTCCTCTTCTATCTTTCCTTCCGCCGGAATTGATATCTCAGCAAACTTCTCTCCCGAATCTTTGATGATCAACCTAGAAGTTGCTTTAGCAACTTTAGGCCTTCTGTCTCTTCTGCTCAGATCCTGAAGTAGCTGCAAGTCATGCTCCTCTAAGTTCATCTCTACTCTTGCTTCCGGAACCAACTGCAAAGCTAACCATCCCGAGAAGTTATTTCTCGGGGAGTAAGAAGTCACTGAGTGCACTACCATCTCCCGCTCTGCATCCTCTCCGTCAGAAAGTGCCACAGTGTCATGGCTGCCATCTTCTGAAACATCCAAGGACAAAGCTCTTTCGAACTCCGTCATCTGCAGCTTCAACATCTCCTCTGGAACGGGTGCTGAACGAAGTGGCTGCGGAGAGAAAACGAATGTCGCCGGTTTAATGAAGGCTTGGAAGCATCCTGCTGCCGCGGTGCAATAGTTGGTGATCTTCTGGGTATTGGAGAAGTCGGAGTCAAAGCTATGGTCGTAGAAGTGGTCTTTTCTTTCTCTTGAGATCTTCTGTGTACTTTCAACTTCTCAAACCTTCTGCTGCTTTCTCCTTCATGCTTTCGTTTGAGGGAATCTCCTGCGCCGAAGTTGCCCGTGATTTGATTCATCAATACTTCATCAAGGCAGTATCCCTTCGTTAGCAGCCACATTTCAAGTATTCACCACACACGGCTCCACTCTCTCTTGATTGAATGGCGGCCTCAATGTTATCCTGCAAAGTATAGCTTTATCTCCTCCCCATCGATGATAAGCGTCAAGTACCACGTTCCCATCATCTTTAAGATCCGCGGTATCCACGCTAGTCAAAGTCGAACACTTGCTTTCTTTGATAGCTGCTGAAATCTTTCTTTCTAACCTCATACTCATTCGCACTTCATCCAGAAATCTTCTAACGAAGGCACATGTGCGTACTCCTGGGAGATTGTCTTCCTGGCTACTCCAAATGGATCGAAGTTAAGCCGTGCAGGGAAGAACTCTTGCTCATACTCGGATAACATTTGCGCTTCCATCCCTCGAGCTCTGTGAATGCTGATGCAACTGTAATATCCCACAGTGATTGGGAAGAAGCCCGTAGACTTGTGCCGTTTCAACTGAAGGTCGTGTAACTCTACGAGTTGCCTGCTCAGCTCCATGGCGATCACTCTATCACTTGGATACCTGGGCATCTTTATAGGTTCTCCAGAAAAGCCCGTAACCCTGAGGTATGTGAAATCTGCAAACTGGATGAATAAACTGCCAATCTTGGACACTGCTTCCCACGCTTCCTTGCTTACCCTGTGAGTCTTCAAGTCTTTGTCTAGCCTGCAGATGAAATCGTAGAAGAAGTCATCGTTGATCACTTTGAAGTCCTTCTCGCACGCAGGTACAGTAAGCTGTGGGTAGCACTCGAAAATGGGGTCCTTGGAAAGAACACCACATCTATCCAGCTTGGAAAAGACACCCTGTGAAGCTGCAGCATATACCAAGTACGAAGTCATCTTGAAGCTGAAAGTACGCTTCACGTTCCGAAGTTGCTCACCGATGTTGCTGCTAATAATTTCCGACCAATTGATTATAGAATCAACCTTGTTGATTTCAATGGTCCTGATGAAAGCATACATCCATGTACGGAAAGTGTAGGCATTCGCTTCGCCATTCAACCTGCATAGCAATTTGACGACATCATCTGCCTCCTGCACCAAATTGGACCGTGGAAGAGTTCTCGGGAACTTTGAAGGGGATCTAGGCTTCTTCATGAACCGGCTGTTCATTATGCTCACGCAATCAGCTCTATGTTTCTCCCATCTACTGTCAGCATCCTGAATGCTAATAGAAGTCACCACCTTTCGCACTGGAATCTTCAAACAATAATTGATGAATTCCACATCCAAACGAATTATTGTCTTTCCCGCAACATCACGCACTGATCTGGATGAAGGATGATAAGATCTAGCACACTCCATCACGAACTCTGGCAATTGGGCTGTACATGGGAAAGCTGCAGCTCGGATAATTCCGCTACTTTTGACCGCACGAAAGTCAAATGACTCTAAGCTCAAGTCTTTAAATGCTAACCAGCCCTATACGAAAGTCAAATGACTCTTAAGTTCACAACCATTTCAAAGCTCTCAAGAGAGCTTTCCGAGAATCCAAATTGTCCTCTAATAAAAATTGTGTCACTTACAAATTTTTGTATGTCACTACCATTGGTGAGCACAGTTAGGTTTGGGAACCCCTTGCGTGGTTACGACACGTGTCACGATTATGACGTGTTGGGCTTCACGAGCTCAATGGTCTCTTCATTACCTTTGGGCACTACGTGCAAGGCACAGACCCGTGACTCTATGCCCTTGGTTTAATGAGCTCCTACATCCACCTTGGTGTCCCCGAGATTTCATCCTGAAATGCAGGACTACCCCTTTTAAAAAAATTGTTCTTTTCAAGTAACAGAGGCATGTTTTGTGTTTGTTTTGTTTGCAGTTGTCTGCATTGCTCTAAGGTATTCACAAAGAGTCATAAAAGCCAAATTCGACAAATAACCGCATGCTAAAGTTCACTCTATCCCTTCACCAGTTTTTGTCTGAAAACAATTTATTTATTTATTTATTAAATAAATAAAGTTATTTTAAAATAGATTGTGCTGAAGTTAAACCCCATCGTGGATTTCCACGCTAGTAGTACTTTCAACTCGAATGGAGCATTCATGCGGATAAGAGTTTTTACTGGACTAGCTAGCGGCAAGTTATTTTTGAGCAATTGTCTACAACTTCTGGCAGGTTTTTCGTTTTTATTTATTTCTTTTGTGTTTGGTTTTCTCCGTGTCTGTCTGGCAATTCTCCTTGGTCTTTTCTTTCGTTCTGCTTAACCAGTTCAATTGCCTAGGGTTTTTGGAAGTCATCCATGGCCTCAGACAAAAGTGAAATCTATTATGAACAATTAGTTTTCAACGCAGTGGCTTGGAAGCAAGTCGCACTTTCTAGAAATGGGTGATTTCTCTGTGCAAAGTCATAAATGCAATTGCCCCAAATTTGGGAAGTCAATTTCAAGTGCAAGTCGCACTTTTTGGAGCTGTCGGCGGGTTGAGATTTGACACAATGACTTAAGTGGAAAGTGTGAAATTCGGAGCTGCCTAGAAGGTTAAGATTTAACACAATGACTAAAGTGGAAAGTGTGAAATTTGAAGCTGCTGGAAGGTTAAAATTTAACACTTCCTTGCCCTCATGTTTTTCACACAAAAGTAAGTTGATTCACCCATGCAAGTCGCACTTTTTAGAGCTGCACGAAAGGTTGGAATTTAACACAATGACTCAAGTGGAAAGTGTGAAATTCGGAGCTGCCGGAAGGTTGAAATTTAACACTTCCTTGCCCTCATGTTTTTCACACAAAAGTAAGTTAATTCACCCATGCAAGTCGCACTTTTTGGAGTTGCCTGGAAGGTTGGAATTTAACACAATGACTTAAGTGGAAAGTGTGAAATTTGGAGCTGCCTGGCAGGTTGAAATTTAACACTTCGTTGCCCTCATGTTTTTCACACAAATTCTAGCCAAAAAGTGCGACCCACTTTGGCATAGTTTCATGCTTAAAAAAGTGATTTCTTTTAATTATTTTTAGCAAGGGTTGGTGCCAAAGTTAGGGAGAAAGTCAAAGCAAAAAAGCATGATAAAAATAAGACAAAGAAGCTTGCTAAAAATAGAGGAAAGAATTGCAAAGAAAAGCATGCTAAAAGCAAGCTAAAATTAGGCAAACTTGGGCGCCCAAAGAAGGAGAAAAAGCACAGCTTATTATTAGAAATTGCTAAAAATAAGAAGAAGCAATTGGTAAAATTAGCATGCAGTTGCCTATATAAGAAGTGGACGCCATAAGTGAAGGGCAATTAATTCTTTTATGTGGAGCATGCTGCCCTGGAAGGTATTGGCGCCAAAGGTAGAAGTTGTGAGCTTTAAGGGGCTTTCTTTTTATTATTTTGGCTATCTGCATGTTGATGTGAGTGCACAGGTGAATAAAATAATATTTTTAGCTTGCTTGGCATGCAAGCAAAGTCTAAAAATATAGGGCAGCAGGCTTTATAATCAGATTTTGGTGAAGAAATTGGACATTCATGCCATGGACTTCATGTTTGTCTGAATTATTTGCAGGAATACTTCACTTGTGCCCATATTGGTGAGAAAAAGCAAAAGTCAATGTCTGATACATTGAATATATCTTCAGAATCAAGGGGAGCAATTGCAGCTTCTACACAAATAGATCCAGCTCTCATAATTGCAAAGGCTTCTAGTAGAAATTAAAAAAATATATCTCGGACAAAAGTTGATTCGAGGCAGAATGAAGGGTGATAACAAGCACAATCCAACAAAACCATGCATATCATCCAGGCGTTCTTTGAGGTTCAAGACCGAAAGAGAAGCTATTGCTAAAGCGAGATGGGAAAACAATGAATCACGTGCTTGACAGGGAAAGCGTGAAGTGTAGCAGCTGGCATATCTTCTTTCTTCTCCTCTTTCTTCTCTTCTTTCTTATTTTCTCGGACAAAATTGTAAAACTAAAGTAATTGGTTAAAAGCCATTACTTTAAGTTATTTGAAAAGGTCCTTTAATTAAGAATAGGTGGCAGACATGCAAAACTTTGATTTAGTCTTCAGATGCATGTCATGTAAAGAGGAATTCTAGGAGAAAGATTGTCAGTTGTTTCCTTTATAGCTTCCACATGCGGGAGTTCATTGAGAGTTTCCTATTTGTAATTTCCCTTTATGCACTATAAATAGAGGAAGAGCCTACGGGTTAAAGGAAAATAAAGATCAACCACAACTTGTTCATCAGAATTTGTTGAGCAGAGCATTCTTGAGTTTTCAGACTTTGTGTTGGATCCTTTTCTATGAAAGTTGGGGAATTGAATAAAAGGTGGATTTCGGAGAACTTTGTGTCTACGGTGCTTTGCTCATCACTTCTATTTAAGGTTTTAGATAAACTTTGTGTTATCTTAGATCTAGGTTAGAAGTTATTCCTTTCCTTACTACTGAATGTTGTGAGTTTTATCTGTTTATTTAATTTGTGTGGATGAGACCAACTCTGAAAGCTATTGGTTAAATCAACATATCTTCCTTTCTTCTTTCCTAAATTCTATTATTTCCCCCTTCTGTAAATATTTCATAACAGCTGCTTATTTCTTTGCAAAATTGCCCAGCTATGGTAATTAAAGTAAAACCCCCAAAAATAATTAGTAGGATTCACCCTTACTAAATTGATAAACATCTTACATAGAGCCTCACCGTTAAATGAGGGAGATTTATCTCATGACTGCCTAGGTTTTAAGCTATGCATAAAATCTAGCCAACACACCTTTGAGTTGGGCACTACGACCAAAAAGACTAGGCCCCGCATTCAATGTGTGTACGGGTCCGAATGCACCACGTGTCCCCTTGCATCCACTCGGGCACTTTAATCTCCATGAAATCTAATGAGCTTTGAATGTAGCTTATCACACTCGCATCAACTTGGGCCCTCACACTTTATTTCTCCATGGGCTAAAGTATTAAGGTCTGCATTTAGACTTAGACACTCGCATCCCTTAGATAATAAAGTGACCTCAAGAACCTTATAAATAAAGTGACTGCCCAAACCTTAGAAATAAAGTGACCCGAAACATAGTTAATACCTTGGCCCCATAAACTTTAATAAATAAAGTGTCCTTGTGCCCTTATTTTATAAAATGATCGAGGATTAGTTAAATCATTTAAGAGCTCTCTCTTGAACATTTGGGCTTAAGGGCTCATCTTTAAACACTTAACGAATAGATTGGGACCTTATTGTGTATTTAAAGAGCTCTTGAATCTTTGCTCTTAAACCTGCAACCAGTGTGACTACCCTTGAGAAACTTAATATTGGTTTTGGTCATGCAAGATTGCCCTTACACCTCAAATGCTGTTGCATCAATATTCAAGTTGTTTGATACCTTCTTATTTTTAAAAATGAGAAATAAATGGTGGCACAACCTTGAGTTTAAACTAATACAAAATTTAACCTAGGCCCAATATGAAGCGATGTTATCGGAAAATGTTTTGAGAAGATTCCAAATGTGGAAAGGCTAGAAAAAGGAACCATGTCACTAAAAGCTGATTTGAAAGATCGAGATCATAAGATCCTAAGAATAAATGATTAAAGTAAAGCCATGTCGTTGCAAGTTAAAACTTTTATGAAAGAACATAGAATTTACAAGGCATAGCAAGATTTTGATTTTAAAATATCTAACAAGGACAATGATATTGCTCATTTAAATAATCATAAACAATTTTTGCTCACAACTTCAAAAAAATCTTTGAAAGTCCTATGCAAATTAATTAATAAAGAAACGACTACAAATGCAACAGAATATGCAAAATAAAATGTCGCTACAGATAAAGCAGTCATTGTTGAACCATATTGATCTGCAAGGATCCATGAAATTCATCAAAAACTCCATTAGAATCCAAATGCATGTCAAGCTCAACAAAATAGAGGAAAGTTAATGAGTCACAATGGTCTATATTGCTACTCCTGGCAAAAATATTGTCTTTTCTAATAAGGTGAAACAAGCAATATTCTTCATTAAAAGTCAATTATGATTGCATATATGAATTCCTCTTGAAAAGTTATACACAAAAACAAGGCACCTTATTTCAAGTCTGTATGCAAAAGTTATGGCTTTTGGAAGTTAGAATTGGTGAATGAATGAAAGAGTAGCAGTGAGCAGTTGGTTGTTCATGCTTATAACTATTCTATGTTATTTGTCATTCCTCAATCACAGCATTAGGAAGATAGGAGATAGCAGAGTGTGAGTTGTTTACTCTATGAGCTCTTTGCATTGATTCATTTCATTGAGGGCAGATGATGAAAATGTGCAGTTACAACTTTCAGCTAGTTTTCCCACATTGGGATTTCCAAGTTAATATCCTCCGTGCTCCGTGTTTGTTTCCAGTTCTTTCTAGTTATTCATGGTTTGCAAGTATTGTGCTCTTTCTTATGCACATTCTACCACAACACATTCTAAAACCATTGCCATTTGAGAAATTCAAGTAGCTGCAGCATGGGAGTAAATAAATATACTTTTAATTTCCAACAAAAAAACCCTTCTGAAATTACAAATCAATTTATATCAGAGCATCAAGTTCTTTATGTCTTGTAGAGATTTTTGTGAGCACAGGAGTTTTTGTGTGTAACGAAATGCAAAAACATTTGACAAAGTAATGTAAGAATGTGTGGTTGCAAAAAACCACCATGACCAAATCCATAAGGATTAAGACTTGTGGAGTTCCAAGAGTGTCGTATGCAGGTACAAAAGGAGAATAGAGGAACAAGAATTCTAGTGCAGCACTAGGTATCAAAGAATGAGAAGTTGCAAGAAACATGGGCCAATCCAGAGAATTCTTCATGGGTATCGTGGATAAACTGCAACACGACTTATTGGCAAAAGGAAGAATTGTTGGCAAGGCTCCAACACGATGTTGGAGTAGAAAGGAGAGAAGAGTCTAACAGTAAAAGTGGACCAACCTCTACCAAAGATGCTCAAATCATGATAGAGGTATGTATGGTAAGTACTCCATCACATGATGTTTCTTCCAATGTTACATTGAATGAATCCATTGGTAATTTTGAGAAGCATACTAGAGGTATTGGCTCTAAGTTGTTATGGAGATGAGTTATGATGGAAGCAGCTTGGCAAGGATGTTCAAGGAATTTTCAATCCCATTATGGTTGAGGAAAGATCTCGATATGCGGGCCTTGGGTAAGGTAAAATAGAGATTGAAAAATGCTCCGACATGATTCAAGCAAGAGTTGCTTACATGAAGTACTCCATATCGTCTACACACCAAGGACAGCCCAAAGAAGGTAAAAATGTTTCTAACAGCATTAGTTTTAAAGCCTCAAGATGATTGTAGGGAATCTCCATAGGGTGGACAGCAATCAAGACAAGATGAGGGAAGCATGAGTCTACCTCAAGAGAACAAAGAAGCACTTCCAAATAGAAGGCAGCCTTCACGTCGTGGAGGAGAAGGAAACATGCAAAGGAACAACCCAAGAAGGTATGCCAAAGAAAAGTCTTCCATTGTTTGTATAATTTGTAAACAGAAACGGTCATGTAGCACAAGAATGTTGGTATCTTGTTCCTTGCACTTATTGTTGGAAAAGTAACCATCGTATGGCCAAACGATCCATCACTAAGGAGCCCAAGTTCTTTAGAAGAGATGGGAAAAAAGAATCTACTCTTCAAGTAAACAAGAAAATGATGGCCAAGATCATCGTTACCAAGTCGGAAATCCATATTTGTTCAGGAGGGCACCAAAATCTGAATATTTGGGTGCATTGAAATAGTTCAGAAAATCCAGTCCGATATATATTTGTGTTTAAAAATAATTTCATAAATCTGCAAATTTGACAAATACAATGAAAACAATTAATGACATAATATAAAATTTTAGTATATGTAATATTAAATAATATTGAAGATTGTTCAAGTACCGTTTTCTGGAAAACACTACAAAAATATTTTTTAACAAAAACCAAGGCTAACATGTACTGAACTTATCCGGGCCAATCCAGATCCATCTGGATTTTGTGCAAATCCAACTAGATTTGGCAACTATGGCCAAGACACTCGGGGAGATAAGAAGCCAATTTATATGAACATGAGCAAGTCTAATAACAGTTTTTGTATCCATTGCAAGGTTACTCGGCAGCGGAATGGAAAGTGTTGTGTTGGGATGCAAAATGTCGGCAGTCATAATGCTTGACAACCCCTAAAGAATTTGTCTTTCCTTTGAGAAAATTACCCAAAATTGCAAATTTTGGCCCTTTGTGAGTGTTAACTTGTGAATGGCCCTATGTGAGTTCTGTGTGGTTTCAGATGTCTTGTGTGGTTTTAGATGTCTTGTGTGCAGTCACACGAAAGTACTCAAAGTCTACTTCAAACTGGTATACTCAGAGTAAGATTTTGAAAGCATTGGATATGTCCTGGGAACAAAAACCTTTCGAGCGCTAAGGTGTCTTGGTTCTAATGAAGTGGTGATCTTGTACGGAAGGTAACGGGAGCTTCGGATGGATTTGGAAACCGTAACAGCAGTCAAACGAAATCTCAGGAGTCCCTTGCATGATCCCAACATTGGTTTTGATCCTAGTCATTCTAATCTTTCCTGATAGCAAAACACCACCTGCTGCCTCCTTGTGGTCATTTTGGCCAACTGCAGGTTTTTGCCTAAAAGTAAAAATGGAAGCATTTTCAGGTCATGAAAACTGTGGGAATGGATTTGTTAGCCCTTTTCCAATGAAAATCTTAAATTATACTCCCATGAAACTCAAAGTTTTGTTTAGGGTGTAAGAAAGTTGTTTCTTGTTCTAACTCTCCGTTGGGATGATGATGTCAGCAACTTAAAGTCACTTAAGTGACTTAGGCACACTTTTGAGCTCCTCCATGCAAAGTTTTGTTTTGAAAGTTATGTTTCTGCATATCAAAAGTTCGCCTCCCTTCCATAAGCCATTTTGAAGTTGACCATAGTCAAAACCTCCTTGTTTTGCTCTCCACTTAAGTGACTTAGGCGCAATTTTGCTCTCCTCCATGCAAAAGAATACTATCAAGCCTTCCCATGCAAAATGCATTTGCAAATTGCACCATGCACTTCGAAGTGCGCCTAAGATGAATGGAAGCGCACTTTCATAAGGGAGAATGCAAACATAGGTGCATTTTCTCCTTTGCACAAGCAAACCTCAATCTCCACACTCACTTACGTGATTTTCAAATTTTCTTCTCCCTCCAAAACTTCCCAATGGAGAATTAAAAGAAAAGTAATGCTCAAATAGAAGAAGAACATTCATTTTTGCTCCAAAACTCATGAAAACCAGCTCCACGACCTAGGTTCAAAAACACATTTTTGCTCGTTCTCATTGATTCCATAGGCAAAACAATGCCAAAATTTGACCAAATGATCTTCTCCAAAATGCTTTTCATTTGAATCTAACCTTGCATTCGAGCTATTTTTATCCACAACAGAATTTTTCAGCTGGAAATGTCATTTTGTGCCCTATTTTGTCAAAAAACCATTTTACTCATTCCCGTTGATCCCATGAGCCAAATTGCTTGAAATTTGGATTGGAGCTTCCTCTTTAAAACGCCTTTCATTTGATCTCTAACTTGATTGTTGAGGTTTAATATCCCCTTCCCAATCGAAGACCCTTAGCCTATTTTGTCTACCCAACAGCTAAGGGAAGAAAATAAGGGTGACTTAAGTTATAATATTTTATTATAAAGTGCAAAATAAAAATAAAATAAAAAGAAACATTATATGCACTTATAATAATTTATTAGTAACTTAAAAATAAATAAATAAAAAGGCAAAAGCATATGAGCCAAAGTTATCCACTCTAGAAAAATGCGACTTGCACTAGGAAGGAAAGTGGGTGGAAAAAATATTAAATGAAGGGACAAATCTGATTGGGTGTTGAAGGAGGTTAGTTGGGCCATCTTCTCTATATAAGCAAGTCGACTTGCTTAGAAGAGGCATCACTTGTTTATTATCAAATTTCATATTTGTGTGTAAAGCTTTTGGCTTGCATTTTCTCTCTGAGGACGAAAACCCTCCTAGAGTCTAGAGAAGGACGAAAACCCTTCCTCTAGTTTGTGAGGATTCTCTACACAAGGGATTCCATTGAGCATCATTGAGTTAGCCGTAATTTTCAGTATCTTTTCAGCAGTTGAAGGAATAAAGGTTGCAGATTTTTGTCAAGGGTTTGGAAGAGAAGTTTGTTGTTATATTTCCCACTCTTTTCTATATGTTTTTGCTGCAATTTCCAGCCCAAAACCCTAGGGCGAATTGGTGTTTTGGCTGTTTAGGGCACTTGTGGTGGTCAGTTGTATGAATGGGTAACATCATTGCATTCTCCTATTTTTCTGAGTCCGTGCATAGTTTATTTGTGTGAATCAGAGCTTTTTTGAGTGAGTTATGAATTTTTGAAGTTGCCATAATTTTCTGCAGACTGGGGTTTCAAAATAAATTAATTTCAGCCTTCTTGTGCATCAAAATCTGTATTTTTCTTCATATTTTGGCTTTATAAAATTGAAGGATCAGATTGGAGTGGAAATATCAAGGTTTAATCGCTGATTGTTGTGAGTTTCCTTTCATACCCTAGTCGCATTTTTCCATCAAAATTCAGATTTGCATTGTAAAAATCTGATTTCAATTTTGTAAGCTTGCATTTGGTTTTGGGATTTGCCTAAAATCCAACTGGGGGCAAAAATAGTCCCATTGGAGACATTACATGAGGTGGAGTATTCCATGTGACAAGATGTATGTTGCAGCCAAACTCCATTAAAACAACCAGTTTTGCTCCTTAGTGGTTAGAACATCTTTTGGATTTGCTGTTGATTCCGACGGTAGAACTTTCTCAAATTTGGAGCAAAACTTCCTTTCCCCTACATCTTTCAATCAAATCCATTCTTGCTTGGTTTAATTTTGACTACTTCATCTGTCATGATTACATCTGTGTTTCAGCCGGAAATCCCAATAAAAACACTAGCGGAAACCCATTTTTCCCCTCTATCAAGTTCTAATTAACTTCTCGAACATTCCAATTCAAATTCTCCGACTACGGACCTCTCCTAGTCTTGCGCTCCAAATGTCCGATCTCATGGTTTTGCTAACTTGAAGCAGAGAGCACAAGGGAGATTGTTGAATGTGAAACATCTAAGTAGATCAATTGAAGACTTCCATGACTGGAGACCTTTGTTCTCATGTATTCTTGATTCTCTCACCATCCTCCATTCAAGTTGATTATCCCAATTCTCCATTGAGAAGACATAGCAACAAGTCCTCCCATTCAAAGAAAAGAGAAAGATCACTCAATTAGTGCTTGATTTCATCTCAAAGGAAGGTGTTTTCGTTTAGAAGATGGCTATATTTCATAAGTCCAATAATCATGCCGCAAGATATCATTTTGAAAGCATTCTTCCTGACTTTGGGGTATGTGTCATACAGGTATAGGCTTTCTAACATTTGCAAGACAGGTATTTTCTCGTGTGGGAGATAATTTCTCATGCAGATGGCCCTAAACAACACAAGGGAGAATGAAGACCTTCAAAGAAAATCATTTCATAGAACTTGAGCGGGAAGCAAGGGATCATGTTTGTGATAGAAGTTGATTTGTGTAGTGTGAGATATTCGTCATTGTTTACAGAGACGAAGAGTTGAAAGAGAACTTCTGAGGAATGACCAAAGATGATCATTCTCAATAATATGGTGAGCATTGTTTTTGAAGGAAGAGTAGAATTCCTACCTGGATCGCCTTCTCTAACTTTGCTCTCTCTTCTTTTCTTTCTCTAACTTTTGTAAAAGTGACTTAAGTCACTTAGAGATTTCTATTTCTTTGTTGGGGATGCAATTTTTTCTATTTCGTCTTATTCACTTAAGTGACTTCATATTCTTTCATTGTAAAAGTACTTTTCTTAAAATAAGCAAAAGTAACTTATTTTAGTCCTGGATTATGAAAAGTCGCATGGGCATGTGAAAAGACATATAAAAGGGCTATATATTGGAATGGTCCATTCCAAAGGATCGATATTTTACTCTCTATAGTATATTGTATTCTTCCATTTCTCCCTAATATTTTCCTCGATCTCTTTTGATACTCGGTAAAACATAATGTAGGTTTTGTAAGGAAGCAAAGGCTTTGAACCTACTAAAATGAAATGAGAATCATTGGTTGAAATTTGTGTCGATTTGTGTTATTTTTCATGATTCTTATTTGATTGCATAAGTTTGCATGTTTCTTCTTATTGAGCTGGAAAATTATTATGAGTTATTGATTAATGGATTTAGTGTTACTCGCATTAGCATAACTCTCTCCTCACTTTCCTCCTCTCCAACTTGCAAATTCTACCCTCCAATCTGTTGTTACAATTACAACAAGGGTGTTTCCGCACACTCTCGGGTCTTCATTGTAATGTCTCTTTTTCCCACTTGAGTGCTATTATTTGGTCTTCTTGCCATTCCTTCTCCATGGCGAAGAAGAGAAGATGGAATAGAAAATTGAGCTTCCATTTGATATGTTTTTACTAATTTTTAATATGGTCTGTTGTCCATTTATGTACCCTACAAAATTTGGATAACTTGAGTAGCGGGGTGACGAGCGAGGACCGTGGAAGAGTTTGAGCATGTCACGATATGAAGGAAACAAAGCCACGACTAAGGGTGAAATGCCACCAAAGTCCGGGAAGCCGCGGGGACGAACAAGGTCACGGACATCTTAGCAAACCGCGATACACAAATGGCAAAGCCGCGGATAAAAAGCAAATATAAAAGGTCACGGGGTGAGCGAAAATAAGTCCACGGATGTTGACACAAAGGCTGTGCAAATAGTACAAAGCCACGGAGGCCAAACGGCGTGTAGAACTAAGGAATAAAAGCCGCATATCAAGAGAAAACAACTCTCGCGGAAAGCTAAATGAATAAGATTTTGGATCTAGTGATCGGATCTTTCTAAATCGATACTATTTGAAGAAATCTCAACCTCCTCTAATGCAACAAAATCAGATTCCCTAAATCAAATGGTGGTAGTTGGGTGAAGTGAAGGAAAACCTCTCAAACACGCAAAAGGTCTACTCGGGACGGCACAACCACCAAAATTAAATGCAGTATGGGCATAGTCCCTTCTTGACAAGGCGAGGGCGTGGGAAGCGGATTTTGCAAAAATAATCAGATCTTTTCGAGAAAATTAAAGAGGGTGGTTGGGTGATGAAAAGGGAATTCGAATTTCCCTCTCTTTTCCTCCTCTCTCATTCTTTCCATTTTCTATATATTGTAAAGTGATGCCTGGTTTTAATGTTGGATACTTTGGGAATGCGAGGGCATCATTTTATGTTGCACAAGTGTTCTAAGAGTCGCATGCCTTGAATTATGTTTCTATAAATGTTTTGCATCTTCCTCCTGTATCGAAATGATCTATGCATGATCTTTAAGCAATAAAATCTCTGTTTTGTGTCTCGTTTCTGCCTTATTTTGTGGTTTTGTTACATTTCCTTGCCTCTCATTCACTCGCAGGTGTATTGTATGTGTTGTTTAATTTGCATTGTGCATCATGAAAGTGGTACTCTAGATACGATTTTGAAGCTGTGGCTTTCATTTCTGCCCTCATCATCATTTCCTACCATTTTCTCTCTTGTTGAAGTATTCATCCCCTTATTTTTGGTGTTATCACCTTCTCTAGTTTAGGTTTATGTTTTATGCATCTCCTTCTCACCTGGTTCTTTGGAAAGTTAGAGTAGAGCTAGATAGTTGCATTCCGATTCCTCTAGGAGTAGTTTAGCATTTGGAGTAAGTAGAGGAAGTCGGCCTTCTCAGGAGGTCTGCATCTCAATTCAAGTCCCCTGACTTGGAGCAGGTCCCATGTTGTCTCAAATCCCGAGTTGTCTATGATTCGAGGGGACGGGTGCATATTTGAGCTCCAGCGGTTTTAGCACACCAGTGGGGCATTTGAAATTAATATTTCTAGTTTTATCAAAATTAGGTGTGTATCTTGGTGAAACTCTGGCCTTTGGAGGCTTTCCACTAACACATCTGGCGACTCCATTCAAAAAATCAACTGGTTTCAACAATATTGGTGGTCCAGTGTCCCCGATTCATGAGAAGAAAACAAACACGGTCTAGAACAAGAAAAGAAGGCATATTTGAATATTTGCAGTTATCTCCAAGCAGAGGAAGAAGAGGAAGACGGATTCAAAAATCTCTATCTCCTCCAAACAAAACTCTTTCAACACCTCCACTTGGTAGGCCCCTCTTGCAATCAACAAGAGTATAAAATTGTTTTGGGTGACTATTTGGGTCCTCTTGTTGGCTCCATTGGCTTTGTACTCTGTAGTCCCATTGACCTACTTTTGTGGTTATTTGTTGGACATTAATAAACTTATCTTATCTTAAACCCGTCAGGATGGCTCATCAACCATTGAATCCTTTTGTAAACTTCACAGGCAGCAGTCCGCTTGCCCTAAATGCTCAAAATCCTATTCCTATAGCAGCTTTGAAGAATATCTCATTCTTCATAGGAAAAAATCATACTACCCTAGCTGATCATATCCAAGATATTGCAAATGTATGTGCAATTCATGAAATTGTTGAGATGGATGTAGTTGTAAAACTATTAGCCTCATCTTTCAAAGGGAAAGCTTTGCAGTGGTTCAAAAGCTTAACAACAGGCTCAATTCAAAATTGGAATGAGTTGTGTGCAGCTTTCTGCAATCAATTTGGAGAAAGAGCAGACAACTTGTCTCTCCTAGAGCAATTGACTATAATCAAGAGAGCACCCAATGAACAGATGGCAGATTTTAATTTCAAATTTCAAAGAACATGGGACGAGAATTCCAGCTCTGGTGAGGCCTACGGCAAATGGTGCATTTCTTTACTTTTTAAAAGCTCTTAACTCCGATATATTTATTATGATACAATCCATGGTAGGGACAACTCTACCGAGAAACCTATACAATTGCAATTAGAGCTAAAAATAGTTTAATACAAGTGGGAAATTGGCCCCAGGACCGCCTTTATGCCCTTGTATCTGAATTGCCTCAAGTTGCTCAACCTTTTATTGCTCCTATTCCTGAACCAAATCCACAACCTATTGCTTCCACATCTCAAACCCCCCACCTTGTGAAAAAGAAGGTGAAGAAATGAAAACTCTAATTAGAAATTTGACCAACAAAGTTATATCCCTAAAAAAACTGCAAGCCCAGTCTATAGAAATTATCAAAATCAAGGGCAATCTTCAAATCAGGGATATCAACCATATAGAAATCAACAATCTAATCAAAGATATACACAAAACCAACAAAATAACAAATGGCAAGGTCAAAATGCTCCTCTTCCATTGGCAACAATTCCTCCTCAGCAAACACTTCTGCCTCCTAGTTCAAGTCGAGGAGCTGTTCCTATTCAAACAATATAGCACAAGAAAGCAGTGGCGTTTCCCATATAATTTGCCACATAATCAATTAGGTTATGAAAGGGCAATGCATCTTCAAGCATACATGGTTCAAGGTTCTTCCAGTCAACAAGAGCCACTCTTAGAAGCACCACCCAAGCAGAGCGGAGCAAAGAGACCAACAATGATGCCAACCTCATGTTCTTGAAGTTGCGGAATTATGTGCGGTCAATTGAATGGCGGGTAGCTCGAATAGACCTCGATCAGCGTTGTTGATAATACGCGGCACAAGAAAAGGATGTTAGATTCACAGCCTTCACCTTCTGCGGGTCAAAGCAATGTCACGCCTAAAGAAAGAGAAGTCGTGGTGAACAAAAACAAACCGTATGAGGTACCTGGTAAAGCCGCAGTGGAACAAGAGGTTGCTGCTCAACCAAAGCCGCCAATTCAAAATCGCTTGCGCAACAGCAAAGGAAAGAAAATAACATACCGCAGATGCAGAAATCCGTGGGTCTCCCATTTAGCATTGTCGAGCAAATGAAGAAATCCAATGTCAATGTCATAATGTGGGATGCGTTGGCAATTCCATTACAAAGGTGTGATCTCTGTGTGAAGCTCTCAAGCAATTGCCTTAGGCGGATCTAGTGGTGCTGAAAAACTCATGTTGCAGTTCATGTTTGTCAAGCTAAAGAAGACCGAGTAAAAGCTGTCAAAACTCCACCCTTTTACATGTCATTAATTACATGTTTCTAATATATCTAATTTGGTCAAGTCCTTTGATTAAGATTTATTTTTGTTAAATCAGCATGCACGCGGGAGCACTTCAATAATTGCAACATGATGTAAGAGTCTGATTTTAACATCATATAGTTGTTCTAGTCGGGACATGGGCATCACAAAGATTGTAGAAAGTTATTCTCAGCAATAATTTAGTGTGCATGGTATGAGCTTAAGGAGCCATGATATATATCGCTAAATGAGGAAAGCTATTGCGGTTGTATGCATATTGGCCATGGTTGCATTAGGTTTCAAATCTGATTCTGATATGAAAGTATTATGGTATGCACATATTGGTAACATTGAAAATGACTAGGGGATGACCCTGTCGTGAACTGGTGGGGCACTTAGCCTGTAGAGCCAACAACCTAGGTTCAAACCCAGCCCAGGATTTCATATCCTGATTTACCATGGCATGTGGAGTGGGGTATTTGCATGTCGCCTAGGGGGTACATCCCTAGCCTAAAAAAATTTAAAAAATTGGCCTAAATTTTTTTCTTGGATGGAGTGTCGCACTAGCGAAAACTGCGAATTATGCGAAAATAGCAAAATGTGCGAAAAAGGCGAAAAGCTTGTTTTTTCAAAAATAACGAAGGTCGTGGCGGGAGATGGGTTTCCTGCACTGAGTGCGGGGTCCTCACTGGTGCGAACAAGATCCCAGTGGGAAATGGCTAGCGAGGCGGCACCGTGGATCAGCCCGTGAACTTGAAGTGGAAAAGGTTGTGTTTGAATTGATAGGACGATTCGGCGCTAGCTTGGTTGTCAAAACCCTAGTTTCTTTGTTCGGGGAGTCGGTACTAGAAAACATGGCAGCGGGAAAAAAGTTTCAGTGCGAGTTGAGCCGGCCAGTTGAGGCGATACGGGAGGTCTCTTTGAATCCATCCCCAATTGGGTCGATAAGCTGAAGAGCTCGGAAGACTTCAAGGTTGACAGGAATCGATTTCAAAATCGCTGCAGAAAGTTTACATCTCTCGGTGCCTCCTCCCAAAGCTGATTTTTCTGATTCGCGGGTGAAAAGGGCAATTTTCTGCAAGTTTGTAGGCACCCATTTCTCTCGGAGGAGGATTTCAAGCTAGGTTGCACGCACGGGGCTCAAATGCTAAACCAAAAGTCAGTTTCCATGCCAACGGCTTTTTCCAGGTATGTTTCCCCTCCCCTGATTTGTTGAATTTGGTGCTTAAAGAAGGACCTGGTTCATGAACTCTTCCAGCCTATACTTTCGTCCTTGGTCACCAAATTTCGACCCCTGGAAGGAAAAAATTTCCAAGGCCCCGCTTTGGTTAAGCATTCATGATCTACCTTTGGATCTCCACAAATGGTCTATTCTGAAGCCAATTGCGAACTCCCTAGGGACCCTCGTGCCCATCCGTAATCCTGCCCTAAATTTTTGGCGCAAAAGCTCGTGCATCTCTGTGTGGCGATGGACCTGACTACCCCTCTGCCGTCGTCTTTGACTCTCCAAACAAATTCCGGCCCCAAGTGCTTTACCATTGAGTATGAGGGTCTAAATGCAAAGTGTTTTTATTACGGGCAGTTGGGTCATCTGAGTAAGGCCTGCTCTTTGAAACTAGCCAAGGCTTCCAAGGAGTTGGATTCTCAGAAGGTTGGCTCTATGATGAAAGGGCTGGAGGAGAGCGAAATGGCATCACCCTTGGTGGGTGATATTTCACCTCTTTCTCTTCTAAAAGAAACTGAAGAAGTGCATAAAAACTCCGGGAATTAATTTCCCTTATTAAGGAAGGTTTCGATCAAGGGCAAGCGGCTTCCCTGAACTCGCTACAATCTTGGCTCTGGATAAAGTTGAGACAAATAAGCTTCAGTCCCTTTTAGGTGATGGCGTCTTGGAGGAAGGAGAATTTGAGCCGGATCTGCTGGTACCGGCTTTAGCTTCCTCAAAATTGGCTTCGGTTCAAGCAGGGTTGAAGGAGGCCATATGCGGCTCAGCGACAAAAAAAGGTAGAAAATCCAAACAAGAACTGGCACTGTTGGAAGTGGATGTTGGCAAACAAAGTGTCCTGAACTTTGCAAAGTTGTGTCCGGGAAGGCGAATGTCCTTCCCTCTCCTAAATGATAATACTTTCTTGGAATATCAAGGGTCTCAACACCCCTGATAAACAACACTTGTTTAAGCGTTATCTCTTCTCCTCGGAGGCGAGTGTGGTGTTGCTTCAAGAAACAAAGATGGCCGCGGCGGAAGCTGCTGCGCTCTGGAAAAATTCAGTTAAGGGCTGGAATTTCTTCTTCTCCGATGCTACTAGGGGCCTCAGGGGGCTTGGGATTCTGGTGGAAGGAATGTCAAGTTCAGGTTGATCTTATCCACCAGAATCATAGTTGGCAGTTGGGTCGGGTTTGCCCAAAACGTTCTCATTCGGTCTTCTACCTCCTTAATGTGTATGGTCCGAATAGCATAATTGGCAAAAGAGAGGTTTGGCAAGACATCTCCAGGTCTTTGCTCCCCCTCGAGGATCAACTGTTTCTTCTTGGTGGTGATTTCAATGCTATCACCTCTGAGAAAGATTAAAAAAGGCGGTATTTCTAGAAATCAGCAATCCCAGGCAGATTTTTGTTCCTTTATCTCTGACAACTCTCTTTTAGATATCGAGCCCAAGCAAGGTTGGTTCACCTAGAGCAATCGTAGGAAGGGCTTCAGTAATATTGCTGAAAGGCTCGACAGGTTCTTAGCCGGCCCTAAGTGGTCTCTGAATAATGTTGTCTTAGAATGCTCGATTCTACCCTGGTCTGGCTCTGATCACTTCCCAGTTTCCCTATCAGTCAATATCGACTTTGCCCCTCGCAAATCCCCTTTTAAGTTTGAGCTTATGTGGCTGAGGGATGCCTCTCTGGAAAACAACATTTCACAATGGTGGCACTCCTATCAGGTTGAAGGTTCAAAAATGCTGGTGCTTGCACAAAAACTAAAACTTCTAAAAAAGGATCTAAGATCTTGGAACAAATCTTGGAACAAATCTTGTTTTAAGAATATCTTCCAAGAAAAGGCTGGTGTGGAAGCCAAGTTGAAAGCTCTGAATGAGTTAATTTTTGTCTTTGGCATGGGGGAGGCGGAGTTTCTTCTGGAGAAGTCTTTACTAGCCGAACTTGGTGAATTGCTTCACGCGAGGTCTTACGGAAACAAAAATCGTGGGAATTATGGCTCAAGGATGGGGACAGGAACACAGTTTTTTCATTCATCCGTAAAAGCAAGGCGGAGCTCGTCTTTCATCTCGAGATAAAGAGTCATGATGGTATTGTCCTCTCTGATCAAAAACAGATTTCTGATGAAGGGGTCCGGTTCTTTACTTCCCTCCTTCAAGGTGACATCGCATCCTTTGATTCAGAGCAATCCTCTTTCCTTGACAATATCCCGACGCTGGTCACTGATGCTCAAAATGTGGCCCTTCTTAAGCCCTTCACTATGAGTGAAGTGGAGAAAGTGGTTTTCTCTATGGCCAAGAACAAAGCTCCGGGTCCGGATGGTTTTCAGGCTGATTTCTTTTAGAAATTTTGGAACATCGTTAGCTATGATGTTTGGGCAGCTGTGGAAGGATCTCGCAGATCCGTTCGGTGCTTAAATCACTAAACTATACCTTTATAAGTCTCTTCCTGAAGATCCCTCAACCCTCTTCATTCGCGGACTTCAGGCCGGTTTCTCTGATGCAATACCTCCTACAAAATCATCTCGAAAGCCATTGCTTCCAGACTCAAAGGGCTGTTGGAACCTATGATCTCTCCAGAGCAATCTGGTTTCTTGTCGGGAGTCGATTTTTATGGTATTTTTCTCTCATTTAACTCATTCATTCTCTCTCCTACAATAAATCCTGTCATGTTACTAAAACTAGATATTAGCGAAGGCCTTTGACAAGATCAACTGGCGTTTTCTAATCGAGAATCCTTAGCAAGTTAGGTTTTTTCGGTTCAGTTTTGTAATTGGGTGTTCAGTTACATAGCTAGGCCTTCTTTCTCCATGTTAATTAATGGTAATGCTCAAGGTTTGTTTGAAGGTAATCGGGGTATAAGACAGGCGTGACCCTCTCTCCTCCTTTCTCTACATTTTAGTGGTGACTCATTTGAGTAGGGCCATCAGCAATAAAGTTGGGAAGGCAAAGTTGTCAGGATTAAGAATTAGGGAGGGGGTGGATCCTATTTCTTACCAACAATTCATGGATGACACTTTCTTGTTTGGCAAAGCCAGATTCTCTAATGTCCCCTTTTCCTACGCCAAAGGCCTAAAATTGGCGAGTCCAAGCCGTGGTCATATCCGGGGCGGGGGCTGGGGCTCTAAGAAAGGGGCCGCATGTGTAATGTCCCCTTTTTCTACCCCAAAAGGCGAGGGACAAGTCGAGTCAAGCCGTGGTCGGACGTGAGGGCCGTGGGACCCGAGAGCTAATGGGAAGGGGCCACATGGTTCCAATGATCTAATTTTGCGTCGAGGGTCACTTTTGGACATGGCGACTCAAAAAAGAAGAAAAGTAACTTTAGTTACTCTATTTTATTTGGCCCCTCCATGGAATGAAATGCGCCTAGGGTTATGGGGCTCATTTGCGAGTAAAATATATAAGGAGTTTGAGGGAGGAAGAAAAAGGACTTTTTTTGATATACATTTTATTGATCCCTTCATCGTGCAGCTTTATTGTTTGCATCTCTGAACTTGTGAGTCAAACCCCACAAGGACCCTAGCTTTGGTGGTGAGAGACCCATCCCTAGCTAGCAGGGCATTCTTCGGTAGTGAGAGATCTACCATAGTCTTAAATCATTTTGGAGCCGCTTTTAAGGGTCTTCCCGAAGTTACAAAGATATTTCGGAAGGTACTATACCGATACCTCTACAAAGAGGAAGGGTTTTGAAGATTCTTGGCGGCATTTGGAGAGAATAATCGGTGGGCTTCGAGATCATAATCAAGTCAGCAAATCAGATCCACTCATGAACCATTTAGGTGATGTGGCCGCCATTGAAAGCATCTGTGAAGTTTTTGCGGATTTAGCAAGGCCTTTGGGAAGACAATCAAAGGGGCTCTAATCAGATTCCTTGCAAAAGTTTGGCTAGGCGTGGCACATTTTGTAAAGGCGCCTCCATCATTTTTGGGCCTGTCCCTTTCGTCATGTTAATTAATGGTACTGCACGGAGAGGGTTTTGAAGGTAATCTAGGTTATGTGATTTCTGGCGACCCTCTCTCTGTAATATTCCAAAACAGTTTCCCTTCTTCATCTATAATAATAAGCCCTTTTTGTATTTCCAAGTAAATTTGGGTGGTCATTTTGGGAATATTAAGTTTATTTAGTTTGTTGTTCTAACTATAAAAATCTGGTATAATCGGTACTTTATGTGGCTGCACATTTTCAATATTTTTGTGCATTTTTAAGTGGTATCCCATCGGGATATTTCACATTTAGGAGGCCAGAGAGAAGGCGAAGGGGTTGCTCGATGCTTATGCAGTCACTGTTGGACAAGAGGTTAGCCATGTCAAATCCTTCATCTTCTTTTTTAACGTCCCCCTTCTCTGGAAGCTAGAATTCTTGGCATCTTCAGTTTCAAAAAAGGCTCCCTTCCGGTCAAATATCTTGGTGTGCCTTTGTTTGGTGGCTCGGGTTCGGACCTCGATGTGGAACGATCTCCTCTCTTTGGTTAATTCAAAACTCAACTCCTGGAAAGGAAAATGGCTATCACTAGCTGGAAGACTGGTCCTCATCAAATCTGTTCTCAGTGCCTCCCCCTTATACATGCTTTCCATACTTGAAAATCCCAAAAGTGTTCTATCAAAGCTTATCGGGATTATGCGAAAGTTCCTATGGCAAGGTCCCTCTATGGAAAGGAAAATCCCATTGATCAGCTGGGAAACTTTGTCCAAACCCAAAGATCTAGGCGGGGTTGGCATTCTCAACTTGGGTATTCAAAACTTGGCCCTAGGCGCCAAGCTTGTCTGGAATCTCCTCACAAAACCTCTGTGTCTTTGCAGCCAAGTGGTGGAAAAAAAAATCTTGGGAGCCCATCTTCCGGAATCAATTCTCTACATTGTTAATCCCCCTCATGGTTCTCATATATGGAACTTCTTAGTTGAATGTCAAGAGCTCTTCTTATTCAATGCGGCCTAGAAAATCGAAAAAGGTGACAGGGTGTTATTTTGGGACGATCCTTGGAATGGTTTTCCGTGCTTGGGGAAAATCCTGAGTTTGGGGAAATCAAGAGGCTCTTAGTTGAAGAATGGGGACCATATGTTTCCAACTATGGGCTGATTCCAGAAAAATTTCCTGCTCTATTGGAATGGAAAAGTATTGATCACCTAAATCTCTCTTTGGAAACTAAGGATAGTTTTCGCTCGGCTCTGCAGGAATGACAGATAGTGCTTTCCGGGGGTAATGATGAAATTGTCTGGACTGCGGCCTCTTCTGGGAAATACTCCCCGCGTTGTGGCTATAAATTATTGCATGCTGAGCAGGAAGCTGAGGCTCTAATCTGGAAGGCATGTTGGTCCCCCTCGTGTCCCCCTAAAGCTGGCCTTTTCGCTTGGATGGCTTTCAAAGGCAAAATTCTCACTCAAGAAAGGAGGAAGAGATTTGGTTTTCATGGTCCCTCAATGTGCTTTCTGTGTGAGAAGCATGAGGAAGATCGTGATCATCTTCTGCTTCATTGCCCATTCACAGCTGAATGTTGGAGTTGGTTGTGTGCAGGCTCAATCTCCCGTGGGTCCAACCCTCTACACTCCCGTAACCATTTTGGCTTGGCCTGTAAACCTCCACTCTAGCGCTCTCCTCGATTTGGTTGTGTGGTATCATGCTACTTCTCTGGCACATCTGGTGGGAGTGTAACAAAAGAATCTTTAGGGAGGAGCAGAACTCGGTGGACAGGGTCATTCTCAGGTTGGAATGGGCTATCTCTGAGGTGGTTTCTGCTAGTTGGTCCCGCTTTCATCACTTCTCCAACATTGACAGGAAATCGAGCAGCGTTGGCCTAGAATCATCAAGCCCAGAGCAAGTGCTCAACGCCCTTCGATCTCCTCAGCCTTGCTCCGTCATTAGCCTGTTGGCTTCCCCCCCCGAGGTTTCCTCAAACTAAATTTTGATGGAGCGGCCAGAGGTAACCGGGCATCTCCGAGCGCTGGATGCATTATAAGAAACGAAAAGGGATTATTGGTCGGTGCCACCTCCTACAAGCTCAGGGATGGCACTTGTAATTTGGTTGAACTACAAGCTCTGAGCAAAGGTCTAGATCTAGCGGCCTCCTTAAAGATAGAAAAACTGGAAATCGAAGGGGATTCGCTAGTAATTGTGAATGCCATAATTAAAAAGAAAGCCTTGTCTTGGAAACTGGACCTAGGAGTTAAAAAGGTCCTTTGGCAACTCGGGAATTTCAGTGCCTGGAACATTAAGCACGTGTTTGGGAAAGTAATAATTGCGCGGACAAGCTGGAGAATGCAGCGATCGAGCAAGCACAACAGGAGATAGTGGCATTCAATTCCAAAGCGTGGGAAGGATTAGAGATATTGATCTCGAGCGAGGCGGATTTCAAAGCACACACCGTCTAATGATACACTTGCGGGATGTGAAGGGTCTATTTAATGCTTTGGACAAGGGCTTCTCCTTATATTTTTTCTCCCTCCTTTTGCTAGCTATGGTTGTCCCTCATCTGCCGCGAATTGCCTTGAGTTGTGATCTGCGTGAAATGGCATTTCGTTCCAGGATAACAGACAACCGGCTGAAAAGAATTTTTTCTCTCTTGCGTCAAAGAGTTGGATGCCATTAAAGAATTCTGGGCGAAGACTATCTATCTGTTGTTGGTTGGCCACGCGTCAATAGTGGCGTTGCCTCTGTATTCGTTGAGAACCTATTGATAATCCATCCCTCTAAAGCGGATGTCGTGAGTCTGGCTCTGCACTGGCTTCGACCGGCATACTATGGTAACCTGACCTTGAAGTGGTGAATTGTTGTCTGGCATTATGGGTTGTGCATGAGTCTTTGCCGAGCGCATCGGGGGTGGTTGTGGGTGTCTTCAACGAACTTGAAAAACGGTTCGGCATTCTCCTGGCCTTCACTGAGCAACTGGTGGTGTATGCCCAGGACCGGGCTGCCAACCATGCCCGCCTGGTGCTTCCTAATTTGAAGACCCTCTGCACTCGTTGGACCCTATCCCGCCTGGATGGACCGAGCTGCGGCTGTCTGCGGCAGGGGCCTATGACTTTCTGGCTGAACTGGGCGAATTCTGAAGTGAAAGTTGAAATGGAAGATGATACCAGCCTTGGTCGGGTGTCTCAGGCTGCTAGTGTTGTTGTCACCTTGGGGTCTGGAGAGTAATCCCTCTCTTGCCTAGTACTATAGTTATAGTATATCTCGGATAATGCTGGCCTATGTTCATGTATATCCAGCTGCTTTTTTGCTCTTATGATTTTGTTGTTTTGCTTTGAAATCTTGAGGTCAGGCCTCTGTTTATGTAAATAGGGAACGGGTCCCTTCAACCCGCTTTATCTATAAAAAAAAAAAAACATTGAAAATGACTGTATTATACAACTACAATGTATGTTTCCTCTATAGTAATGTGATGTAGTAAAAAAATGAATGTAAATTGAGTATGACCGCCTTGTTATGAATGTATCTTGTTTTGGCATAACAAGGAGGTTGTAACATGAATGTTTCAGCTAGCAATAAGCACCAACAACATTAATCTTAACTTACTCTTCATGGGTAAAAGTAAAAAGCGTCACTCTTTCTTTGAGGAGGAAGATGAATAATCGGCTCCAACATCATGGGACATCATTGGGAGAGAGAACCAATGAGAGATCATAATGGGACGGCCATGAGTAGACTCTGTGAGGAAGAAGCATAGTGGAACCACAAGCCAATCAGATTGTAGCAAAGAAATAGACTGGAACAGCCAACTCAATGAGGGGAAAATCTATTCATCCTTTCTTGTTGCATGAGGATGAAGAATTGGCCACCACTCTTTCATAGGAGGAAGGAGGTGAAATTGCAGGTTTTGAGCATGTTTCTGTGAAGATGTATCCTGCAGATCATTCTATGTTCAATGAGGAGCGAAATTGCAATAAATAACCTTCTATCTTGGATACTTTGCCTTGAGATGAACAAGCAGAGTGGGAAACATCACCTTCGGACGAACAAGGGAGGTGTGAGGAAGATGTTGTGCAAGGAAAATGCAAAGGAAGCAAAATAAAGGCTAAAGCAAATTAGCAGGTTGGGTCAATGCTGAAAACCAACAAGGGAGGTGTGAGGAAGATGTTGTGCAGGGAAAATGCAAAGGAAACGAAGTAAATGCTAAAGCAAATTGTTAGGTTGGGTCAAGGCTGAATGCCAAGAAGCTCCAAAGGTGTTGAGGGAGAGATATTTCTATATCTCATGTACAAGTTAGCTTTTGTGGGACCAAAGGCCACCAAAAATGGAAGGTACGAGCCATAAATTCCATAAAAGTTATCAAGAACTCCTTTAGAAATCTAGTACATGTCAAGATCAACAAAACAAAGGAAAGTTGATGAGTCACAATGCACAACATTGGTACTCCTAACAAAAATACCATCTACTTCATCAAGGCAAAATAGATAGTACAGTTCTTCAAAAGTCAATTATAAAGGCATATATGGATTCCTCTCAAAAAGTTGCACTTCAAAAAAATGACATTCGATTTTGAGACCACATGCAAAAGTTATGGCCTCCGAAAATTACAGGACTTTATATGGTGACGAAACAGCCGGTCTGCCTTACGGGGTGGTTTGCAACCCTTAGAGGTGGTTTTCTAGCCATCAAGGCAATTTTGCAACTGCTGCTCTACATTGAAGATAGAGATTTGCATCTAGCAGATGAACAGTCAAGGTAACGACATGAAACGATTGGTTTTCTCATCGTGAGAGTTTCAAGAACCTTTGATTTCAAAGATGCATCTCCAGAATGCATAAGAAGGGCCCTGGGACTGAGGAAATGGCACCAGTGATCATGAATCAATGACCTACAAGAGTAGAGGAGCAAATTGGTGAATGAATGAGAGAGTGGCAGTGAGGAGTTAGTTGTTTGTGGTTGTCACTATTCTATGTTACTTTTGATTCTTCCATCACAGCATAGGAAGATAGGAGATGGCAAAGAGTGTGAGTTGTATACTCTGAGTTTCATTGAAGTGAAGAAGAGCGACATGTGTGGTTAACACTCCCAGATGGGTTTTCCCACATTGGAATTTCCAAGTTTAAATGCTTCATGTTGCGTGTTTGTTTCCATTCCTTTCAAGTTGTTTATGGTTTCAAGTAGTATGCTCTTTCTAATGCACATTCTACCACTAACACGCTCTAAAACCATTGTCATTTGAGAAATTCATGTAGTTGCAGCCTAAGTCACAAGGTTCGAGTTCGCGTTCATGTTCGATAAGGATAAAGTTCAGTTCAAGTTTGCCAAGGGATAAAGTTCAAGAAAAAAAGTCTTTAAGTTCAAACAATTTTTTTCTATCATTTTTTATTTTTTGAAAAAATGCATAAATATGTCAAAGGGACAGAGTGGAGAGAGAGCTTTCTATCCACTACTTTCATTTGGTATATGTATATATACATACATTTGTAAAATAATGCAAAATCACGTCAAAAACTTCCCATGTAAAAATAATGGATAAAGTTCAAGTTCATGTTCGACGAGAATAAAGTTTGGCAAAATTCAAACTTTTTCGATAAAATTCGGAGAACCTTGTGACATAGGTAGCTGCATGGGAGAAAATAAATCTGTCTTAATTTCCTCTAAATCTGCTTTAATTTCCTATAGGAAATTACAGATCGTGTATTGTCAACCTTATCATGAATTTCGTGATTTTAGACAATCAATTTATCAACACCTGCATCATCCTAAAAGACTCCAAAATTTTAAGTTCTTTATAAAAACAAACTTACATTGCAAATTATCAAAGATGTAAATTCAAGTTCAAATTAGTTCCTCTCAAAATTTCCTTTCACGAATCAATATTGATCTAGAATGGATTGCTCCTAATGCTATTACTCTGAAAAACTATCTAAATCTTTTCATCTACCTTCCTCATGTGCTTTAAGAAATGATTTAGATCGACAACAAAAAAAAATCATCACTAATTTGATGATTGTAGTGATTCTTTTTCCTCGAAACTTTTCAAGAAAAGGGATAGTTCCTACCGTAGATTGCATATTTATCTTTTATTAAAACCGTTTAATATATTTAATCTACCTTATCTTATAGCATGTTATTAGGTTACATATTAAACTTAAGGTTGGAGAGGTCATTTCTTTTAGGTTATTATAGATATTTATCTACGTGGTGAGATGTCGTCCTTCTATCTTTTATATAATCTATAGTGATTCCTTTATGGAATGCTATCTTTATCGATGATCTGAATTTGTAATTGTTTAGGAGCATCACACATGTCTTTATAATTAGCTTATTATGGCATGTAATGGATCAATTGAGCATGTTCATCACCATACAATTCACGTTTTTGAATGTAATGGAGCTTCAATTGATCAATTTCTGATCACAGCTTCTATGACTGCATCCAGCTTCAATTGATTAACCAAGGTTGCAAGATCTTGAAGGGGGATCTGAAAATATTCTACACGCGGTCTTTGGATTTTCTCTTCCTTTCATCATTTCGCCTTTTAAGCACCTCATCCATCCAATTGATGTCCCTTAAACAAATTAAAATTTGGATCTTTCTCAATGTTCTATCTACATCATCATTATAGACATCAAAGAGAGAATGTTTTGTAGAAATTCGCATTGCACCTATCCCCCCATTTTTGTTTCTCTCTTCTCTTGGCATATATACCAGATTTTTGGGAATGGCTACGAACAAATGCACCGAAAACAATATAGATTACCGGCTTTTTTACAAGCCTTAATGTCCCTTTCTATTTGCGATTTTGGATTGTTCCAAACATTAAAAATTGTCCTTTATTTCTGGGTCTCCCAATACGAACCTAACTCAATAAAAATCGAGCAATGCCATGATGGACCAGTATTTTTGTGTACCGTCCACCGTGCAGCAGTTCCACCTTTAAGTGCATATTCCAATGCATTTATGATTTAATTTTCAAAAATTTGCAATGAGTCCTTCCATATCTGCAGCTTGTTATATTGGGGAATCTTCTCCTCAATACTGTATACCATTCACAATGGGCTTACTTCATGATCACCTCTTAACCCAATTAGCCAGCCCCGCATCTAAATCAGCACTTACAGATAATGCCAAGTACAGCGAATCTACCCTTCTACCATGGGATTTAGATGATCTTCTTGAGTTACACATCGTGTATATTTTTTTCTCTTGAATTTACATGGTGACCTTTGCATCCATCATTTCTCTCTCACCATCCTTTGCAAGCTATCCTGAACATTGAATCGTTTCTCTTGTAATGTATCAAATGAAGTAGGCTCCCTTAGGATGGAATACGATCAGTGTTACTCTTTGCTCATAGATATGGCAATCACCTCAATCAGATGATAAGATTTTAGTTAATTGTTGATCTTATTTATGTACACCGTTCCATTAAAATTTATACAACCACTTCTTCCCAACCAAAGCAGGGTAGTGTAGACAAGATCATTCCAGCTAAATGACTTCGAAATCACTTCTCAATATCAAGCCACCAACCAAAATCTCATCATTTTGTAGCCTATCTATATGATCTACTTGACCATAATCAAAGATTAAACTTACAAGGTTCTATTGTAACTTGGGTCTCCCAATCGCTTTTCTTGGTTTCTATGTTGTATTCGGGAAGATATTTTATACAGCCGAAAAATTAAACACAACATCAAGGATGACATCTCTCTTTGCATCAACCTCCCATGGTTTTTGGTACTTCATAGACTGGATTGGCTTAACTGACACTTGACTTGCTTGTGATGTCGGCATCTCTAGCCAATTTGTTGGATTGTCAAAAATGTCATGCCTCTCAATCAAGTTAAGACCTACAGCACAAATAATACTTCATCAACTCGGTATTTTCCTTTCTTCGCTCACATTTGATCATCTGCCTTCTTTGTAAATATGTGATGTCCCCCTTGAAAAGTGTTATCCCGATGGATTTCAAAATGTTCACCCCTTCCTTCATCAATTTCTGCTCTTTTACGGGATCAGACTGATTTTGTTGTTGTACTTTGTGAATTTTGTATTAGACTATAATCTTGGGGACAAGAAATCCTAGCTTTCTACTTTGCAATCTTGTCACCACATTTACTAGTATGTGATTTTTGGCAGCTTCATACTGAATTTGTGTTTTTTTCTTTCATTTGACGCTTACCATGTTTGCACTTTTTGGCAATTTGTCCTCCCTTTGCTTTTGAAGCACTTAAAAATGCACTAGGTTATGGTGATTTTGCACTCACAAATAAATACTAGAACATCTTTGTTTTAGGGTGCATTAGGCAATTCACAGCACAAGAAACATACCAGTAAAGGTCCTAGTCCTTGCCCATGCCGGTTTGGTCTTCTTGGTTTGGTCCCTATTTTTGTGTGGACTAGTCAAAAATTAGTTGCAGTACAGCTTGTTACATATGTTGCATCATCTCGGATCTCTTGTAACGCTCGGCATTCCTCCGTTCAATGTGTTTTTGATTTACAACAATTACAATAACGTGCTTCAGCTTCTTGTGTACATTTTTCCATTGAATGACATTAACCAAAAGAATGTCCCCATACACTACAGAATTGCAATATTCACTACAATAATTTGAGGGTCTCATGCAGAACCATGAGGTCAAAATCCTTTTGGTCTTGGAAACTCATTATGTAAATGTCCTTTTATATTATATTCCGTGCACCATCGCCAATTTGTTTCTTGTAATTGTACATCTATCTATCCTTCTTAGCACAAAATCAAATGTCGCATCTCTAGCTCGTGATGAAGAGCCTTCTCCCAAAATCACCACTCTTCTCCACCTCTAGTATGCAATTGATATCGTTCCACTTTCATATCCCATATCCCAACAAGTGAAATTTTCTTACTTTTTCGACATTATCTCTTCTTGGTACTTTGATTCTTATTTCTTTGTGCAACTTATTATATATTTGTTCACATACTCAGAACTGAAATTGTGGGTTTTTGGATTACTTGTTTCTTATTCTTCTCTACTTGAATAGGCATTGAGGAAGATGACTCCATAGTAAGATCTTTGGGGTCTTCTTCAACATCTCTAGGTGGGTTGTAAACTTTAATATCGGGACTACTCTAGAATCTAAAATTTGTAGATTGCACTAAACAAGAATCCTCATCTACTTCATCATGTACTTAATTCATAATCGGTTTTGGTCTGCTGCTACTTGCTACATTACCTCTACCATCTATTTGAATAAACACCTATTTCATGTACCCTTTTCCAACACTTCTATCTTGACTTCATGTTTCTTCCATGTTTTGGCTTCATTCTCTGTTTGATCCTTATAACTCTGGGATCCCATTAGTTTTCTCCAATCGTAATCTTCATAACAATCTTCTTTCATTAACAGTTAAATTTGCATTTCTTCCTCTTTATTCCCTTTCTAAATGGCTTTCTTCTTCTCAATCTCATCTAAACAATGTGTGGACTGCATTCCATCCCTAGAATTATTCCATACCTTCATGGTGGGAGAAGTAAAACACCTTTCTCAATGGCCAACATCTCGATCAACGATAATCTTCACAAAAATATTCCCTTGGTCAGGCAAGAAAGTATGGGAAGCAAGGTCAAAAGTTTTATATCCTTTTACAGTGAGCTTGGATACGTACCCGATTAAAGTGGTACAACCCAGAAACACACAGCTCTTGTCCAATATTTATCTAGGTTCTTCAATTTCTTCACTCTTTTGGCCAACTCGAATTCATTGCCTGTCCAGAATTCAAATCAATAATGTTCCCATCTACCTAGCTACGCAGCCAACTTCTTATGAATTTGAACCAAAATGTTGTTGATGTCACCGAAAATGTGATTAGTGACAAAGACTGTCTTTTTAACTGCAACTTCAGTGGTTTGTATGCTAGAAATTAATCAATATTTGCCTCAACCCATGCTTCCACTTCCTTTCACTCAGAATCCTTTTCAATTCAGGCATTAGGCTCAAATTAGTTACAGCTGCGACAAAACCATAGTTAACTATTGTTTGACTTAACCATATCAGAGACAATCTAATAATTATATTCTAAGAATGTACACGCTCATTGAAATTCATTCTCAAATCAATCTTATGAAGATTGTGAATTAAGCATCGTTCCCTTCCATTTATTTAAGTAACTACAGATGTAAGAAAACTAGACGAAGGCATTCACAATCACCATTACATTCATTGTAACACAGAAATAGAAAAAAACAGAACAGATTCAAGATTTTCATTGAGTTTTGAAAGCTAAATGTGCATCAACACTCTAAATACACATCTGTAAAGCAAGTTCACTTCTAGCATGGATCTTACATGAATCTAAGCTCTCCAAATCCTAGTAGTAGTCTACCTGTCAAGGAGACTATCCTGTACAACACAGCTATAGCTGCCTACCTACCCATTGACTAATCTCTTTCTTTATCTCACTAATACAAACCCTGACAACTTTCGCAATGTTTAAATAATCAAAACAGTCAATACAAATCCAATACATGAAATATTAGATGCAAATTCCCTTGAAAACATTCACAAACACAAAAACAATGGTTGATTTCCTCTATTTCTTTATTTAATGGCAGTTCAGCAATTCCCGGTAGCTGACTTCCCAAGGTTATAAAACCCTCAATACCGCTCAAACTCCTTATTGTGACCACTTGTTGAAAAGATCTTGACACTTCCTTTTCAATGGCACAAGAATTGCTTCAACAAAAACTTCTACTAACAGAACCACCTTCTGCAACTTTAGACATTTTTCTAGAACAAAATATCCCTGATCTACAGAAAGCTCCTCCAGCCAATCCAAATCGCCACCCTGATACCACAAGTAAAGATCCAAGTATTTGATAATAGATAATAAGTTAAAACCAAGCTCACACATTACAATGCAAGGTATGTGCAGTGAGTACCATTGTACCCTAATAGTCAATATACTCACTATAGAAGAATACACTTGACATAGGGTTGCACTAATCAATATTCCTCAAGGAAGTAACCACTCTAAATATCCTTGCTAAATCGAACAACAAACCTGTGATGGCTGAAATAAAACAGACTGGAGAAATGTTCAAAACCCACGGGAACGATGACAAGCTTAGTGCAGAACTGCTACCATTGGACCAACAATATAGTTCCATTTTTGAAAGGAGGTCAATAATAAAAATTGGAGCAAATTACAAAGAAGATAAGGACCTTGCCAGTTGACCATTCAAACTTTCTTTCTAACAACGTCCCTTCATTTCCTATTGTACATAGTTGTACAGATATGCATTACCCAATTGTGAACAACAGAGGGTTGTAGATTTACATATCTTCTAAAAGTTTTCTAGTATTGTGCATAACCCATTATATGAGTAGATTTTCTAATTCAGTTTTTGGCATCAATATTTTTCTGTGTTGAATGTTCCAATTTCCCTTTGTTGCTCCCTTCGTTATTTTCATGAATTCCTTCCTGACACCATAGCAAATTAGATTTAGCAGTTTAATGTCTAGTCCACCGGATTAGTCCTAAAAGATGGATCAATTAGGTTTGACAGTTCCCAGGATTGGTTAAGACGGTTCACCATTTGTATCATGTGGGTTCACTAAAGGTTTCCACACTTTACAAGACATGTAATAATGTCATCACATAGAGTAAATTATTGTGCTGAGTAATTGTATTAGTCCAACAATATAACTGGCTAGCAAAGGACTGTTCTTCAACCATCATGAGCCTACATACAAGCCATCTTGTTGTCTATATGGTGTTCCCAATTTATTTTTGGCATTATGATTGAAGTTACAAAGAGGGAATCATAAATTAACCATTGAAAAGAATCGCCCAACCTGTAGACAATAATTCCACTCAGTGGTCCTTTCATCATCTACTTCTTTCATCGAATTATATAGTACATTTATGTCGGAAGATATCATAGACAGTTATGAGTAATTATTAAGTTGTGAATATGTCTCCAGAGTCCAAAGTAATCACTAATCTCTTACTTCCAAACTCAGAAGTAATCAAGTTCCAATTGAAAATCAAGAGTTCTAGAAAAGGACTCCAACAAACAAATACAAGCTCAGACAAACACTGGTGGATACATGTGACAACTTTATCACCAACATTTTCTTTAACTTAAAGGTTACGAGTGTCACTGGCTACCACAACCGTGGAATTTTGGCAGTTGTTCGTCTTAGAACAGCTTTCTCGATGCCTTGCCTTGTGTTTTTCTCCTACCCACCCTACGTTTCTATGCTCTATAATATTGTTCATATTTCTCATTGTAATTCACCGATCTTTATTGAAGATGCACTAAACACTCTTATTGTTTGATTTGACCATATATTTTGTAGTCTCTTCCATTATTTGGGCACTAGTTGACATTAACACTCAAGTATGGCTTTTCTTTTTGAATTCTTTTAATATTGCAGGATTGAGGATAAAAATAAACAAGATCAAAAACAACCCATACTTGCATAAAGAAAGCTGTGGTTGAAGCAAACTAAGCTCGCATTGTTCATCACTTACCATGCATGTATACAAGCTCAGTCAAACAGTGGTCGATACATGCGACAACTTTATCACCAACATTTTCTTTAACTTGAAGGTTTGGCAGTCTTTCTTGTCTTAGAACATATTTCTTGATGCCTTGTCTGGTGTTTTTCTCCTACCCTCCCTACGTTTCTATGCTCTTTAGTATTGTTCATATTTCCCATTGTAATTCACTGATCTTTATTGAAGATGCACTAAGCATTCTTATTGTTTGATTTGACCACATATTTTGTAGTCTCTTTTGTCATTTGGGCACTAGTTGGCATTAACACTCAAGTATGGCTTTTGCTTTTGAATTCTTTTGATGTGGCAAGATTGAGAATAAAAATAAACAAGATTAAAAAACAACCCACATTTGCATATGAAAGCCATGTGGTTGAAGTAAAGGAAGGTCACATTGTTCATCGTTTAACATGTGTGTCAACACAGGGAGTAAATTTGCTCAACAAGCACTATAAATTTTCATAAAATTAGTTTAGTTATATAGCCATTACAACAACAATAAATTAAGCATGATAAGCAATGCAAGGTTTTCAAAAATAATTGATTTAAAGCAACAATAATTGAATGTAAGATACTAAGTAAAACATTTCTAATTTCCATTACAATCAAGAATGATTTTAAAAATGTTTCCAATATGAATTAAGAGAGTTGAAAAGGGGACAAAATTTTCATAAATGTACTTGATGTGTGAGAAAATTTCCATTAGTGCTCTTTACCAAAATTATCATCTAGAAGTGCTGAAAGCTCTACCAATTTACTATCCTGCAATTATCTTTCAATAATTTAAAGCAATAAATTGCTTGAACATTTCATTAAATTAGGCATCAGGCACATCTATTAGACGCAAAACATATATACCCTGGCAATTGTTTGTATCATAATCAATTAACATAAATAGCAAGCAAAGTGGCAGTTTTATTTGTTCAATGAACATCTAAGAATGCCACAATAGATTTCATTGCTTGCAGTTTTATTTGTTCAATGAACATCTAAGAATGCCACAATAGATTTCACTTTGCATTGAACAATTATAGATAAAAAGCAAAGAAAGAAAGCAAACCTTTTGGTAAGAAGGAAATGCATAGAACTTCGAGAATTGTGGGTGCTCGAAAGTTAATCGAACTAACTCCTGCTCTGCCACATTGATATTAGATCAGATTCATCAAATAGAAGAGCTCTTTAATTAACTGCAATGCAAAGGCAAGAGCCATATATTCTAAATATGAATGCATAGAAGAATGTGTGTGTGTCTATGTCAATATGATCCTGACCTCACACACTAGCCAAACCTAGGAAGTAAATATAAACCAGATAGATTACTACAGTTGTTAAAACATAAATTAAAAACTATAATATAATCAAATATGCATTCAAAAGAATGTGGTCTTTGCAATTCTACCAAATAGAAAACATATTTAAAACTTAAGGAAAATATTCACTATAATTAAGCCATGTATGTGTTGGACAAAAATAGTGCCATAACCGTTGTACACCATAGTAGGAAAAAACAAGGGGAGGGGAAAGCACCTGTATCTCATTTTTTGGGTGTGGCAAATAAAAACAGTTGTTTTTAACCCCGTGACAATTTTATTACATGCATGAAGAAGATCAAAAGATTGGGAGAATTGAATGAATTCACTGCTTAAAGTGCCCTTCCAGAGATGTTTCAACAGTCAAGATTATCAGTCATCAGCAATTGCCAATTATCCATCATTTTCTTAAAAGGCCTCTTCCAAAGATGTTTCAATACTTTTGCCATATATACTTCAAAAATGTTGATCTTGTTGGGGGTGCATGAGGGGAGAGTGGAGGATGGGTGCGGGAGAGAGGGGGTGTTTAACTTCATGGTCTAAACAACTTGAGTTTGTATTCAATGTGTAATAGGTTTCCCACCTGAAGGACAAGTTAAATGTTTCCCTGCAGTATTTGGATAGGGCTGCCCATGCATGTGGAGAGACGTAGATCTCTTAAATACGTTAAGGAAACTTGAACAAGTTTGCAAATGCATGACCCTAGAGAGCAGATCAAAACAAGGATGAGCCAGGTGATGTCAGGCTACCACACCTGTTCTAAAAAGACATGATGGTTGAATAATACATGGACAAATGTCAGCTCTTGGAGTCCAAATCTAAATTCTCAATATAACTAGTGTGCAAGATCTGTACTAAGTTTAACATGTTTGAGCGCAAACCTCTCGGAATCCATTAGGGTGTTTAGAAACTTACAGAGCAGAGCATCGTGTTGAAGCAATAACAAGAAAAAAATTGGGTTTTGGTAGAAAGGGGTATGCTTAGGATAGAACAAATGAAGAGAGAAAATATGAAACATCACAACCTAAAAGTCTGCTCGTCAATCAGTCCAACACAATAATCTCTTACCCTCACAACTCTGTCATACAAGCTACCAGTCCCGGAGTATTGGCCACTCGTGCAACCCTGAGTAGCTGTACATTGCTAAAGATGTGTTGCAACTACAGCCTGAATCAGAACCTGAGAAGGATGATGTTCCTAGTCATGCAGAACTTATATTTGAACACATAAACAAGCCCCATCTACAATAGCAAAGGGAAATCTTAGTGCCTTTTGGCACAACAATTGGCTGGACCCTCTTGAAACTTTAAGAAAATTGCAATAGATGAGGTCTGGGGTTTTGGTCATAATAGATCCAAGAGTTTGCCTGATCCGGTGCCCAGGATGAGACCGGAAGCTCAATGCAGATTTATACATGTTACATGCATATGAAGAAGCTAATTAGAAACATGTATAGATTCGAGAGAGAGCTAACAGAACTTGAACATCAAATGTATTTATTTATTTGTGAATCTTGTACATCACATACTCTTGAGAAATAGTTGTCTATCTTCTAATCTAATTGCTATCTAAAGATACAGGTGTATATATATAAATTACAACTCCACAAAGCCGAGAAGAACCGTCGTGGAAGTTGAACCGTCTTGGGAATCCACATGTGACTCTTCACCTTCTGAATATTAAGTGGTTGACTTAAGGATAACACGGTATGCAGAGAGAAATAATCCGACATAAAGGCAGCCCAATATGGCACAACATAGTGTGGAGTTGCGTTGAACAGCGTCACTGAGATTGTAGGTAGCATGTTGTCGACACCTCGCAGCACCACACAATGTGAGTTGACCTTTGCGGTTTGGCATGGAGGTGTGCTAGACCTTGCCAAAACCAATAGTGCGTACTGCAAAAGGTTTGGCGCATACTCGGGTGGCACAATGGCCCATACACACAAATTGCATTACACCACAACTGGAACATGTGTGTATATGTTGGAGACAAAGGGATGCCTTGTGCCACTATTGCAGTGTGTGCGGTATTTGTTGGAGATGGATGGATGGTCTTGGAACTACCACAAACCTATGGGTGAGAATCTGGAGTACCACAATCCAATGAAGTGGAACCACATGAACTGCATGTTGTAAAGACAGGCTTAGCAATACCACGGATACCATTGTTGGTAGATCCTCCTAGAGCATTCACCCATCCTCATAAAGCAATAGTCTCAATTGCATTCATTACAGAAGTGAATGCAGAACCTTGGCTTCTAGCCGATACCTTGTGAACCATTTGGCTTGTTGCAGGAGTTATCCTACTCTAACGACTTTGTACACTAGCATAAAACAATTATGCGTATACATGGTTTCCATCCAATTACAATAGAAAGTGCTAAAGTAAAAGGACCCCAAGATCAAAAGATCAAATAAACAAAAAGTACAAACACGCTGAAAAATAAACAAGGGGTAAATCCAAAGTAATAAAGCCCCAACCCATGTGGTTATGTTACCAATACAAATAGCCATGTGGGGAAGCAAGAACCCCCAAAGAGCATGGACTAATTCAAGTCGGAAAGACTAGATGGTATTCCCATCAAACATCTCTAGCCATGCCTAGGACAAATGGATCATTTGTGTCAAAATCTATAACCATGAAAGGGCCAATGCAATATATAATAATGCTCATTGAGGAGTATCTAGGGCTAAGGGGGCCAAGCTGGGTAATTCTAGGAGGAAGTAAAGCAATCCCATAGAATCCCTTCTAACATTGAAGGCCAAAAACTTGTGGCAGTGAAGAAACTCTAACATGTGCATGTCCCCACGGCCCGAGAAGCAGTATGAAAAACCCACAACAACAAGAATCGATCCATGATACTAAGGAGTAAATCCATGTTGCTTGGAGATAGTGTGCTAGGAAACATTAGTAGTAGTGTTGTGCAGAGTTAAGCACCACCTCACTGACCTACCCACTGAATGTGTGAAGCAGCAACATCCAAAAGGCGCTTAGTGCCGCCAACCTCCATGATGGGATGAAGGAAATCGATGAGCAGTCTAGGGCTTCTAAGGACTCCATACAGGAACCTTTATCAAAGGGTGACAACCTCGTGAAGAAAAAGGACCAGGCATCATTGGCCCAAATACCAAAAGAAGTGGATAGAGAGTCGTTTGGGTCTCAGTAAAAACAGTGCTATCTCCCCGGATCACATAGTAAATGGAACATCTGAAATGAAGTGTTCCTCAATCTCCACCTCCTAGAGGAGCAAACACAACAAATATGGCCCCCGCAAACAAATTTGGCTTTTGAAAGCCACCAAAAAGATCATCTTGCTGCCTCAAGCTGCAATAAATACCTACAATATAGCCCAAGCATAGGTTGTACTTTCTCTGGGGTTCATCATGCATACCTGTGTATAAATACAATCCATGAGCATATTAATATATCTGATAACTTAAAGATAAAACAAGGCCAATGCATAGAAAGATTCAAGCTACACAAATATGGAAGGCAAGCCAAGAGGAAATCACAAAAATTGAATAAATGGACGACGAACCATGGTTTCCATGTCTCAATTCAGCTTTGACGGATGCAAAAGACAGGAATATAGTCAGTGTCCAGGTTTTGCGCACATTTGCATTGGTGCTACTTAATTCAATTTTAGGAGTTTGTTAGTGCTCGGGTGCAATAACTAGATGCACTCTGAGATGCAGGTGGTCTATCTCAGCATGTTGGATCTTTCTTGAAAGAGAGCTCTTAGCATCTATAAAAAGGCCATCTTTGATACTGTGTTTACATATTTAAAATTAACTGTAAAGCACAGCAGCCTCTAGGTAGCAATACACATCAACCACATTTGCAACATGGTTTTGCTTGGTCTAGGGGCATTCATGTGTGACAATTTTATTTGACTGGGGTAAAGTATTAACAATCTAGTCGCGAACAAGACATTGACATTCTTAGAACCAAAAACTCCAACACTCTGAGACGATTTGAAGGTTAAAGAGCTTAAACATATAATCATTATAGACAGAATTAAAGCTCTCTGCTCTTTAAAAGAGTGCAACGATTACTAGACCAACAAGAAAGTAAGAACTAGTGTCAAGGTGTGAGAGATTCTGGAAATGAAAATTTAAGAGTGGATTCTAATAAATCACAATTTGAGCCAGATTGAATCGACAAGGCAAAAGATGAATAAAAGATCTTGCTATTGTGAGTCCTGATAGACACGCTGTACAAGCAACCTGAATAACAGCAATGTCAAAATTTTAAAAAAGAACATAAGGATGTGCCATTCCATCCAATTTTGTTTATCATTAAGGATTTTAAACTTAATGTTTTAGCTCATCCTATCCAGTTCAAACCATCATGGTTGAATAACTTGGTTTATATTATGTGTGCAGCAGGAAAAGAGCACTAAGTAATGAATGAACCATGTCTCTTTCAAAAAAAAAGCTAACATACATTTACAAGTACCTGCTTAGGAGACGCTGTGTGTAAAACCTTCTTCATCTTTGATTGCCAGGCTTTGGAGCGCTTATTCCACTTTAGGAGTCTAGTGACCAACTGCACATTCAGATGTAACAAATACAATTTCAAATTGCACTATTATCATCACCCACATGTTGTTTCAAACTTTCACCAGTTCCATAATCAATTAAATATTTCATGAGAGAATAGAGATTAAAAGGAGGATAATATTTTTATGGTAGGAAATGCCCTGCAACCTGTGTTTAGCAAGCAAACATAAAAATCAAATTTTAAAAATTGAAGAGGTACAATTGGATGATTTAAGTTGGCAGATGTTGAAATTATGTCTTGCTGTACAAACAAATCATTCAGTCAAACCACAGATTTCTAGTCATATTTAATTTTCCATCTTATATCCTCAAGCCTGTCATATACTCATTTGGACTACTATTTATTTAGTTTTGTTATTAACATTTGGATTGTACCGAGACCATAATGTAGTTTTGGCTCTGAATTTGTTATGCGACATGATTGCCTATTGATAATTTTGTGTTTTGCAAATTTATTTCATGACATTTATGATCATGGGTATTCATGTGTTTGTGGCGTGAATGACATAAAGCTTTAAATCCATTGCCGTTCAGAAATATATGAGGAATAATGAATTTAATTTGATGATGTAGCTAAGAGTTTTATATTGAACAACATATGATCCCAATAATGCCATCTCATGGTTTCGCAAGGTGATTGGGATTCCTGGCTCGGACGTGAGTGGAGAGGAAATCTCTTGGCAGTGGTTAGCCACAGTTGCATGCACTTTGGAGGGTCAATATTACTAGGAACGAATGATCATTCTTTGCTTTATTAAATGTTATACATTTTTGATGTGCAATGTTTGCTTGATTTCCTTGACTGGCATGTTGACATTGATGTCCTTGCACGTGGTTGAGATAATTATTGCCTGATTTTTTAGACTTTCCTTTATGACCTTAATTGACACACTATGCCTAGGACTTTGATCACATTCTGTTTCACTTATAACTTGTCGCATTATATTTTTATTATAATTTTTGCTTATCTTTCCTAGAAAACTGATGTTGTTACAGAAATTATTTAGAGACAATAAACAGTTGATACAATGAACACATGAAATAGTGCTTAGTTTAGCACTATGACTATATTAAGGGCAGTAAACACATATACATAGTACATATATTAATTTGGCATTAGATTGCACTAAATAACATTCTAAATAAAACACAAATTGAACACAACAAACTTAATTCATTGGGGATGTCTCAATACAAGAGTGGTACACATAAATAGGAGGATGCACTCCTTAATACAAGGAGTCAACAATCATCTCCAACTTCCCCTACAATCTCTCTCATCCCTAAGATATCTCCAACATCCCAAATATCCCTCAAGACTAATCAATGTGAGTTGTTATCACAACACACTCACACACAACTATATTATTAATATGAAATATATTAACTCAATATTAATAACATACTCAATATATTAATAATGTTACACAATATATTTGTAACAACATATATATAAGGTAATATGCATATCTTATATATAATAACCTAGCCTGGACATAAAGTATGACTTGTCATATACTTTTATTACAATTTCTGCATATCTTGCCTGGAAGACTGAAGTAGTTACAGAAATTATTTAGAGACCATAAACAGTTGATATGTACTAAACATTTGAAATAATACTTAATTTAGCACTACGACTATATTAAGGGAAGTATACTTTATATATATATATATATATATATATATATATATATATATATATATATAATGACCTAGCCTTGACCTAAAGCGTGAGACTTTAATTTAATATGCTATTGATTTTGGAGAATTTAATTTGATTTTGTTGTCACATCTTGAATTATGACTAAACTTGACTTTAGAATGAGGATATGGTAATAATAGCACTATGGGTCATTACGGTCTCCAAATTGTTTTGAAACAATAAGATAGAAGCTGTAGTGAAAGAAAAAATAATAAATATGGGTGTGTAAGAACTAGGGTGTCAACCCTTATCCACTTCATTCTCTTTTGCTCGAGAGAGCGTCCATGGTAGCCATGCATCTTACAATCTGTGTTGGTACTTCACTAAGAGATCTATTTAGGATGAGCTTTTCGTGGTCATACCCATTTCACAAGTTTGTATGAACGATGGCAGTAAACTATGCATGGACGGAAGTGGTTGTTTAACTGCACAAAGAGGTTATTATGAGAGAGTGGTTATTTTTAGGCACAATGTATGGGATGTAAAGAGAGTTGTCGTTTCGCCCTGGATGCCGCTCATTGTGGCCATTTTTAGGCATTGCGGTCAATTTAGACCTTTATATCTATGTCGAACTGGATGATTTAAGATATACACACACAGTCAGGAACAATGACCACTTAAGGAGAAAAAGGAGTGAGCAAGGATTTCAATCGCTAAGATGATGAGAGTTTCAACCTATGATTACCAAGATCTCTTCTTGTCTTTTGATAAATAGTTTAATGTTGTGGAACAATTAGCAGTTATGAACATTATTTACTTAATAAGACCCCTTGGTCTTTGTGTTTTTTTGTGGTATCCATGTTCTATGATTAAAAAATGTTTTGACTTTAGTTCTTGTGACATTGTTTTTTAATGGTTGTTTACCAGATTTCAAACCTAATACCTAAATTGTTATTGCAATTAAACCGAGGGTTGGTTTTGTATTCAATCATGGATTAGGTTTTGGAAAATAATTGTTTTCCCTAGAGCATTTTTGCAGCTGGTAACAACATAATTCTCCGAGAAACAGGAAGAAATAGAATGTAAAAGAGGTTATGATGGCTTTAAACCGGTCCTTGGGTTTCATAGACAACTTCGGCGTTGAACCGTAGACTTGAGGTATGACCATTGTTGTGTGTGGATGTGCCCCGAGGGTTCAAGTGGTGGATTAAAACTTGTTTTATTTAGCTTAATGAAGTGAGGGCAATGTGAGAGCCAATGGACAACCACACTTAACAAATTAATGGCTTATTGCAAAAGTGTATAGGAAATGATAAAGATTGAATGACATACCAAAGCGTTGTGAGACAAAGAGACACTAATGAAAGAACAATAGAGGTGCTAAAACAAGTAAACTACAAGATTGTATTATGCAATAGTTATGTACAAGATTTGAGGGTTCAAATGTTACAACATATCTAACTTTGTTGTACTTCCTTGCTTCCTTCCGGACTCTTACTAGCCTCCTACAAAGAATGGAAGAGTACATGTATATATAAGTGTAGAGGAAAAAGTATTGGTTGGGTGACTAGGTCATTACAAGAGTGAGGAACAATCACTTTTTAGCTATGCCTAATCATCGTGTTATCATCTATTGTTAACACCACTATGGAGCTATGCGAGAATAGTATTGACACTATCAAGATTTGGCGACATTAATGAAGAGGAGTTAGGATCTTGCTTACGACCGCAGTGTATGTTTGAGATGGTCCTCAAGTTGTTAGTGAAGGCAACGCATGACGCAAAGCAATGATATTATACGGTGAATCAATCAAATAATATCCTCCTAGATCGGTCGCCCCTCCTTGAAGAGCAATGGTCCCTATTGTGTCCTATGGGGAAGAATATGTGGAAAGGCATTCGCAACTTGCACTTTTGTATCGCATTTTGCTTGGAAAGATACTTGACATGCTTCGATGCTTCAAAAGAAAGGGGTCTCTTTTCGTCTTGTCTATTTGACCCTAGCATCGATGATTTGGTCCGACTCTACTAGAGTGTTGCAAACAGTTTGACCTTTATCTCTGTTGGAATGTCTCTGCAACATCTAGAGTATTTAATACGGGTGGAAAATACTAACATAGCAGTTCAGCATTAAAGACTAAGTGTAAACCAAGGTAGGCTACAAGATTGAGCTCAAACACATTATCTCCTACTTGCTTATTGATGATGTATGGCCCGTATCAAAGCGGACAAAGCTTAAGGTAAGGTCTTGTCGGTCTTTCCTTCTACAAAGGAAGCCATGCTCAATCACCAAACTCAAAGGTGTGTGGTGTTTGATGTTGATCATGGCGTTGCTTGTACTTAGCATTAGCCTTCTACATAATGGTATGCACTTGTTGAATGTGTGAATGTGCTAAATGAACTTAACAGCTTTGTCAACTTCCTTTATATTTGAAGGAGTCACTACAATTGATGACGGAGTAGGATAAGCTACATCAATGGGTGCCAATGTTTGGAAAAACAAGTAAACCTAGAAAGGATTGTGTGCTATAAAGTTGTGCAATGCCATGTTGCAGCTATGTTGAATGAAAGGCAAACTTCCATCCCGCGTGTGTTGCTTCTAGAATTGCACATTCTAAGAAGACATACAATCTTCCTATTTGTCACTATCGTTTGCCCATCAGTCTAAGGATGGAATGCGATAAACTCATTCAACTTTGTCTCCATCATAGACCAAAGTGCTTTCCAAAAATTACTCGAGAATCATGTATCCCTATCAGAAATTATAGTAGTTAATAATCAAACATGGATCCAAACATTGCTGAAAATACAGCAAAGTTTTTCTACAACTAAGATGGATTTCTGACAAGCTGTGAAAATTTCCATCTTTGAGAATCTATCTATTACTACATAAACATAATTATTATTGTGCTTGGTAGTAGGGTAGACAGAAAGAAAGTTTATGGAAAATATTCCCACAGTCTTGTTGGAACCAGCAAAGGTGTGTACATACATTACTTCTGGCTGACCGGTTTGGAAAGTGCACAGCTGATAAAAGACAATGTATCTAGCAATGTCTACTATGAGATTTAGCCAAAAGAAATACTTTTACAATACCTCAAGGGTCTTTTCAACTTCAACATGTCTTGCAACCTAATTGAAATGAGCCTCCCATATTAGTAAATGAGCCTCCCATATTAGTTTCTCTCTCTTCTCCATAAAATATACACAAGTGTCCAAGATGATATAGGAGTCCATCTTGTAAGTAAAACTTTGGAACTAACTTTCAACTATGCAAATCCTGATATTTTGGCAAACTTTGAACTAGATGAATATACTGATGACCAAGAGTTAGTCTTGTGTCCACCACCATCAAGCATAATGAAGAAAGCTTGAATTGAAGATCAACTCAAAACATCTTTTACTGGATTGGCACTTTCCTTATGCTTGATGTTCAAATGCAACTGCTCAGGATATGAAGACCATTTTTGATGTCATTCTTGTTGCGACTTCTTGTGTGTCTGCAAAAATTGTGGTTTCTTGTGATTTGTGTGGGTCACAATCATCTTTCCCAATAAGTAGTGCTTCCAATGCTAACATGCCTAAACAATAGCATAAAGCTCCGGGCCATATGTGTGATATTTCTTGGTTGTGACAATGAAGGTTTCATTACGGTAAGCAACAGGGTGACCATGTTGAGTGAGGACTGCTCTAACTGCATATTCAGATGTATTGGTCTCTATCTCAAATGGTTGTTATAAATCAAGTAATGTGAGCAATGTCAAGGAAAAGAATTTGCATTTGCAGCATTCAAATGCTATTTATTGTGTGGTTGGCCAAATGAAGGTTGTTTGGCACTGCCTTTGGTAACATGATTCAAAGGCCAACTTATAAAGAAAAACCAAGTATACCCATAGAAATTTGCTAATCCCAAGAAGTTGCAAAGCTCAATGAAATTCTTTGGTGTAGACCATTCCTAGATAATGCAATTCTTGGTCAAGTCCACCTGAACTCCTTATGTGTCTACTATGTATCCCAAATTTTGTATCTCCCTCATGGAAAATAAAAATTATTCCATGTTGGTGTACAACTTCTGCTCTCGTAAAGCATAAAGTACTTGTTGAATATGGCGCAAATGGTCATCCCCATGTTTTGTTGAAGATTAGGATGTCATCAAGGTAGACTGCAACAAATGAAATCATTAAGGGCCTAACGATGTCATCCATCATCCGCATAAATGTCACAAGTGTGTTAGTTAAAGGACATAACCAACCACTCAAGCAAACCTTCCTTAGCCTTAAAGTCTATCTTCTGGACATCTAAAAGTTAAACCAAAATCTAATGCTAGTTGTTGTCCTGAAATTTTTGCACACTAAAATTTTGGAAATTTCGAAACTTTTCACGTTAAAATGTCTAGCAGTTCATCTTTCTGCGCCATTCAGTGATGACGTTTGTATGTCAAGGTCTTTATAACACGTGTCGATCATTGCAATGTTGTGTTTTCGCAATCCCACCTTTTCCAATGTCCCGCTACACTTCGCCCATTCCTCCAACTTCGCAAAATGATTCGTAACACTTCATTAATGATAACAATTTCATTATTTAAATTTAATTAATTAGTAACGTTGATTTATTTCAAATTATTAATTAACGTTAAGTAATTTAAATTGATGTCATTAATTTAAATAATTAACATTTTTATTTATTTTTATAATAGATTGGTATTATTAATTTAATTAATTAAATTCTAAATTTAATTAATTAAATTAATGATATAAATTTGTAAAAACATTAATTAACTATCTAACCAGCAATTGAATGAATGGTAAAATGGGGTTTTAACTCCTACTCCATTTGGAGCACCCGACAATCGGGTAGAAATAAAATTGCTTCCCGTAAACATCCCAGTGAGATTTTTCCCCAGGGAGTTTGTGGGAAAGTTTGTTAGATGTATAATTTGGCATTTTGCTAAATGGTACCCACTTCACCACTTTTGCCTCTTCTCTCTTTTTCACTTCCCGCAAATGAAGGTAACCGTTTTCGGAAGCATAACTAATTAAAGTTGCTTTCCTCGTTTCTTATTTCATTCCTCTTGCATGTTGAAGAAACCCTGTTCACGGCATGGAAGAAGCAGAAGCTTTATTTGCACCATCCAATCAACTCTCTATGAATAAGTACTCACTCCCAAGTAACGGATAGCAAGGCAGCCGGGAAATGAATGAAGATTTAGATATTGAAATTTATTCCCAGCCATGTGAAAACCTGGACGTCAAAGGTAGAAGACTGATTCCTACAAAGCACATGCAATTTGAAGTCACAGCCAATGCGTGGAGATAAGAATCCACAATTCCTGCGCTTAAAGCAAGAGAACAAACCAGCATAGAAGAGCCCAGACTGCAAGAAGATAGAAAAGTAGAAAAGTGCGTGGAATAAGAAGAAAAGAAGATAAATGCCTAGCACCAATAATGTCATACATGCACTCATTTGCATCCAACACGTGGGGGAGGAGTAAAAGCTTGTGCCCTAACCAAGGTAAAATCAACACATGTAAAGCCAACTGCCCACAGTCCCGCATGGATGAGAAAGCGAATACCAAAATTGATAATTCTGCAGAAGAAAGCTATACGAATGAACCCTGCACCAGCATTGGAAGAGATACTTGTACACATAGAAAGAAAGAAATCAAAACCCAAACCATATTGGAGAATTTTTAATGTCATTGTTGAAGAAAACGTGGCAACTCTTAATGCTGCTAAATAAGGAGGTCCAAAGAGAAAGGTCCACTGTACGACAACTAATGTCAATTTTATTCTTGATGTGTTACGAAGCTCAAATATGGTTGAAGTGCAGGGCAATAAGGTAAGAAAGCGAGGGGACTGGTTAAAGTGGCTTCCATCTCATCACAATTCTGTGCCAAATGCTCAGCCTCGACAAAATAATAGTAGTGACAAAGTTGCAAATAATGTTAAAAGTACGGAGTTAGATCACAGAAACAAAATTGACATGCCTATAGATTCTTCAAGTAGTCAAAACCCTAGTAATGTAGTGTCAACGAGGGATGATGATATGAAAGCCTCAACAAGAAGCTCATCTGTTGGTTCTAACAGGATATCTAGATTTGGAGATCAACAGAATGACATGAATGGGGAAGGGAGGATTGCCCATAAGGCATCTAGCTTGAATACGAGTTCTGATAACAGATGTTTGGATGCAGGCATTGCTAAGCTCAGTTCATCCGATACGGACAAAAGTGATACCACTAATGATTTTAGGATAAGTAGCAGCACAGCTTTGGAGTGTTGCTTGCAGCAACATGATCTTGGAAATGAAAAGGATGGATCATTCGTTGGAAGTGGCAATTTTGCTGGCAGTTGTAGTCCACCTGTTGGTTCTATGCCAAAATCATTTCCTCATTTTCAGCATCCGAGTCATGAACTATTGGAAGATAATGGTTTTAAACCACAGAAATATGTGAATTACTACAATCGTTGCTCAGGAGAGTGCAATAGAGTTGGCATTGGTTGCAGTAAGGAAATGAATACTCTCTATCGATTTTGGTCTTATTTCCTCAGAACAAATTTCAATCATTCCATGTATGATGATTTCAGAAGATTGGCCTTGGAAGATGCAGGAATTTGATTATATGTGGTCATGATAGAATGGAAAGAGAAGACATTTGCAAATTCAAAGTATTACATGAATGTAGTCATAATTCAGATATGACAGGAAGAATTCTGAGAAGCAATTTTTGAGGCTAATGTTCATCAACCCGGCTCGTGTAACTACTCTCACGTAGAGGAGAATGTAGGTCATGATTTAGATTTAGAAACTTGCAAGTCTAATCAAGGGCATAACCAATCTATAGAGGGTGGGAGACTTGCTAGCCGAAATGTATATCCAGATATAGATAAAGTTCAAGCACACCTTGCTGTTCTTTACTGTAGGGAAGCTTCTGGAGGCAAAGAGGAAGATGATCCAACCATGGTGATTTCCAACAACTTTGAGAAACAGGCATCATGTACTCTTGCATCAGAAGACGTTCACGATATTGTAAACTCTTCTTATGACACTGAATTCTTTTCCATTTCACATTTAGAACCAAAAAGTCCTATGACATTTGGCATGGATCAATTTTTATTCTTTGCTCCTGCAACAGAATCTACCTCTGAACAAAATACACTGATCAGAAACGTAAGTATGCTTTCTTGATTAGAACCATTCCATTCAGTTCCAGTGCTTGATGTTTCAATCAGTAGCCAATCAATATGTTTTGATCATGAAATACAATGACAAAAATGCTAATTGTGATTGCTGCCCTGAGTGAATTTTGACTTGAGTCATCGAACTTGATTCTGAGAATTGATTTCACCAAGAGCAATGAGTGGACTGGGAAACACTCTTTAAATAGAAATTAGGTCCTTCATTTCTCAAGAACAAGGAACAATCGATGCTACAGTTGCTGCAAGTAATTTTCCTTTATCAATAGTGTCGGCTGTAGTTGAAGATGGACCGCGGGATGCAATGTAGCAATTTGATGTTAAAACCCCTAGTTGAGTATTTGATAATTTCCAGTTTGTGAACTTCACAAGTATCATGTCTAAATATGTCAACTTCTGAGAAAGAGGTAGCATTGGCACTAGCTGCTGCTAAGGAGGATTCCTTGGATTATTCTCTAGAATCAAAGCATGAAGTTAAACCTTTGGAGATTGAAGAAGCCATTTGGAAGTGAATTGATCACAGAGCCACCCAACATGCATTATTTTCTATGCCACCATGAGTGTAAACGGATTTCTAGGATTGGGGGTTTGTCTAAAATAGCAAGATAATGAAAGAAGATCTTGCATAATCACTTGGACCAATGCCTGCAGTTAGGAACAAGTAAATCCAGTCTCTAAAACTTTTCCAGCATCCTTCCTACTTACACCAAAATGGGACCTTTGAATCAGGGTACGGGCATCTATCAGATCATAATTGAAAGTGAATTATTGTTGGAGTTTGTGTTTGTACATGCAATGCTAGCTATTTGTTCAGACTGTAATAGTTGACCGAGCCACCATTTGGAGTGTTTTCTCAGGCATGTGCTAACCTATCAGCTTTACAGCAGGATATGGAGATTCATGGTTGTATGATCAAGCACAATCCTCAATAATATATTGTTGTTCAAAATTCTTTGATCAACATGTATGATAAATGTGTGAGAGAGTAATGCAAGAAGTGAAAAAGCACCTCAGGCCGGAGCTATTGAGTATGACTTGATGAGATAGTTGTTTTTATCCTCTTAATAACGAATAATTGAGGAAAGTTGCAAGATTACCAATGAAAGGTGTAGTTTTCCAACTTGCTGAGAATGGAGATGGAGAGATGTTTGGATAGCTTGTAAAATATATTGCAAATGACACCATACTTAACCAAGCTTCTCAAGAACAATATATTCATCAAAATTTTCAACTTATCATTTGATGGCCTAATAGAGCATTTCATGGAATACAAGTCAGCAACAATACAAGTCTGGTCATTTAATGTTCAAATCATGAATTACTTCCACTCCGCCAATGACTTGTACACATCCAAACGACATCATACCCTGAGGCAAGCTCAAATAGCTCAAGAGGATATTGCTCATTGACAAGCCAACATGGTGCAACAAAATATGATGAAATAACAGATCATGAATTCACCAAGGCAAATGCATAATGGATGCGGATAAAGTAAGCTGGCCTATGCAGTGAAAACTACTAAGAAGGATTGAAGATCTATTCCAAGTTGTGGATCCAAGTCCTTCATGGAGTGAGAGATCATGAAACACATCACAAATCCAACATGGTCAATGAGTTCATTTCTCATACAATCGAGATAGGCGGACTCTTGGCCCAATGGATATGGCACTGATCAAAGGTGTCATGTTGTTGATCTAGGTGTCATTTTGATGTCTAGGTGTATGTCCATGTCATTCCAGTGGGGTCCACATGTACCCACTTTATTATTGTAATAAATAATTTTAATTAGGTCACTTATGTGAATTAAATTGTGTTATTTTAATAAAGTGATTTTACTTTATTAAAATAAAGTTATAAATTATAATGTGACCTAATTGTGCCCTAAAGTGATGTCATGTAAACCCTAACTACCTTATAACCAACTTTTGGGTTATAAAAGGAAGTTAGAGCTCATTTGTAAAGGGTCTTGGAGGTTGGAGGAACTTTGTGTCCTATGGTCTCAAGGTAGGGAAGTTAATAAAACTTTGTGTTTAGATACTTTCCATGGAGATTGATCATTGTGAAGACTTTGTTGAAGAGATAGTAAAGAAACTGTGTTCTTTTCAAAGAAGAAATGCATGAATGCTTATAGAACTTTGTGTCTTGAGATTCTTATTGGTTATGTTTGTTCTTATGTCAAATGTAATCTTTCATTTCTTTCCTTTTCATGCAAAGTACTAACATTCAATCTCTTTACTTTTATGGTGTACTTTCTAGCATGTAGGAATGAGATCTGCATTTGCTTATTCTTGCATGCTCCCTCTCTCCATTCTTTTCCACTATCTCTCTCTCTTCTATTCCTCTCTCACTTTCCTTTCTTTCTCCTTTCGGGTGCTTTTTGGGTTAAAAGTATCCAAAACCCCACAAACCCATCATACAAGGAGCTGCCCCTCTCAAACGCAAAGGTTAGATCACCCTATCAATAGGTGATCTCTCCAATGTTGCAAGTTTTATGTCGGATAATGCAAGCGAAGCTGTGAGGAGACCGAGTAAACCAAAGCGACATAAAATCTTGCCAACAATAGCCTAACTCAAGATCAATTTTGGTGCAGAATTTAGCACTGTGGAGCTGGTCCGAAAAAACTTCTATCGTGTGATGAGGGTAAAAAAATTTCACTTTGATCTTGTTGAAATGTCTCTAATATACACAAACTCCATGTGTCATCCTTCTTTGGCACAAGTACAATGGGGCTGCCACAAGGTGATGAGTTGGGCCTAATGTCTCCTTTGTCCACAAGTTCAGGGATGCCACTTGATCTCTTCATTCTTGAGAAATGATATGTGGTATAAAGATGCATTAGTAGACATAGTCCTAGTATCAAATCAATAGAATGCTTTACCTGACAGTGTGTAGGAGCTTCTTTAGGTGACTAAAAGATATCCTTGTATTTCGCCATCACATTGTGCAACTATTGTGTGTCTACTTTAGGAACCAAGGTATAAGTTTAAGCCACAAGGATGCTTTTACGTTCAAATCTCACCATCAAGAGCGCAAACTTCTTGCTAGAATAGACTAATTTCTTGCACTGCATGGCACTGATGAGAGAAAGCTTAGGAACTATTTCCGATATGCAATATCTCATATCACCAACATACATGACTACATTTCTTGGATTTGCTTCATAGACTAAATGTCAAAGGTAAATGTTTAGACTGCACGTTGTCATGAGACTTGAATTCTTCTTTTTAAGACTTGTGCTTAACTTTTGCTTCAAATTTGCAGGCAAATCTGTAGGCTTATCCCAAAGAGAAGGTTAGAAGAAAATCCATGTCAAATTGGATGTATGGTCTCAAGCCTAACCTATACTTCAAGATAAGATTTTGCTTAGATTCTTGAACATTCAATTTGGCAACCAAAGTATGCAAAGTGTTTGTATATTCTTGGACAAATTGATCACATCCTTGGTACAATTGTGCAAACTTGATGTCTCGATCGTCATAGCTTCCAACATGATAATAAGTATTTTTAGTGCTTCTACAAAATCATTCCAAGTATCTACAAGGGATTCCAAGTCATCATCTTCATGTGCAATATAGTAGTTATCCCACCATTTCTTTACAGATAAAGAAACTTTCAAAAGAGCAAAGGTAATCTTTTCTCTATTGGAGAATTAATTTACCATGTATTATGAACATATTTGGTTAATGCAATTATCTAGCCTCTGCATCTATTTTACCTTCAAACGTAGGGATGTCTAGATTGAACTACAAAGCATCCTCTTCTTTTTCTAAAACATTTCTAAAGTGGGCGTCTCTAAACTTGATATGTCTGTCATCTAAGGACGTGAAGGAAGCTATGATGATAGGTCACGAGTTTTGATCCCTAACTTTCTCTAATTAGACCTCATATGAGTGGGCATACAAATAGAGAAGGATTTCAGATGAATCTTTAATACTACTACGATATGCTATGAAGTGTGTATGCTCTGACACAACTGATCTAGGGCCCAAGTGAACTGTGACACTTATGGATTAGATGGGTTATTGCGGATGCGTATATGAAATGATATATGTTGAATGATATACCAAAGTGCCATGAGACAATGAGACACTAAGGAAAGAACAATAGACACCGTGCTACACCTGTAACTGCAAGGTTGTATTATGCAATAGTTAAGTACAAGATCCAAGGGTTCGGGTGTTACAAGATGTCTTCTCTATTGTACTTCCTTCTAGACCCTTGCTAGCTTCCCATAAAGAATGGAAGGTTACATTAATATACAAGTGTTAAGGACAAAGAGTCAGTTGGGTCATTAAAAGAGTGAGGAAAAACTGCTTCATAACTATGCCTGATCCTTCGCAATGACATTGTCAGAGCTGTACGGCATCAACGAAAAGAAGTTAGGATCTCCCGAATGACAAAATATGTTTGGGATGGTCTTGAAGCTGCTGATGAAGATGGCATATGGCACAGAGCAATGTTATTATACCGCAAATCAATCAAAGGCTTAGATCCTCCAGGATCATTTAATGACAGCTGCCCTGTGTTGCTGAATTTTAGATTTGGGAATTTGTTATGACTGTTTGAAATATATATATATATATAGCATTAATGGTGTGTATATATAGGTATTAAAATACAGGTGTGAATTGTATACTTATATATATGAAATATATATACTTTATAGGCATCAGTCATTTCTCTCGGGCAAAATTGCACACTAGAAACCTGAAAAAATGAAACACGAGGAAACATTGTACCAAGAATGTGGTTTAAATTATTGTGTATAAAAGTACATATGGGTGTGATGTGGTCTCAGTCATTAACTTGAAGCTTGAGGTTGATATTTAAGAACTTGAAAGTTGTCATTAAAAACATTACAAAGATAGTGTAAGCAATAGAGAACTGTTTGAACATTCAAGGAAACAGGACTTTTAAAAGGATGAGAATGAGTCTACTGGATGCAATGCCATTCCATGCACCACATAACATCCATTTAACAAGCTGATGATTGCATACATCATACATAACATCCATCTAACATGCTGTCAGGAGTGATGTCAATATTAAATATCAACTTTACATATTTGCCTCAAATATCTACGATATGTTAAAATGACTTGAATATGATTTCATGCAGACTGGTTGGTGAAGCTTTATATGTACTCACAAAAAGAGGTCACAGCTTCGAGCCACAATATTGTTAAAAAACACAATGTGTTTTTCAAAAGTATTAACAAACACACTGTGCTTTCAGCAATTAAGTTATGTTCTAAGTATGTGTGCAGGAGTGGGGACTAGCTGGCAGGATGGTCATCAAGATGTATGGGCGATACTCCTGTGCATCCAGTAGGCTGGATAGCTGCTTCTGTTTGAAATATATAATGGTGGATATATAGGTACAGAATTATACACGTAGGTATAATTTGTATACTTATATATACATATACATATATATGAGATATATCCATGTATGTAATGTCCCCTTTTCCAATAGAAAACCTTTGGCCTATTTTGTCAACCCAACGGCCAAAGGAAAAATATAAGGGTGACTTAAGTTATAATAAATTATTATAAAGTGCTATAAAAATAAAATAAAATTATTAAAGCACTTATATTAATTTATTTAGCTTAACAAAAAAATTGTAATCCCTATGGAAAATACGATTTGCCTTAAGGGGCAAAAGTCATTGTAAAGGGATTTATTATATTTTATTCCTCCTAGAAAGGATAATGGCGACTTGGGCCAAAGGGGAGTAATGAAGCCTAGGAAAGATAAAAACATAATTAATTTATGTATTTCCCCTAGAGAAATGCGACTTGCACTAGGAGGGAAATGTTGTTGGGAAAAACATTTAATATGGGAAAATATTAAATGTTTGCATAGGGAAAATCATGTGAGCTCATTGGCTGGTTTGGAGGTTGGTTGTTGGCCCTTTTCCTTTAAAAGGGAAGTCGACTTGCCTCTTCCATAATCCAGATTTTTATATGATATTTTCTCTTGCATAGAGCTTCAGCTTTTGCATTAAAAATCTAAGGATGAAACCCCTTGTGAATTCTACCTCTTGTGGACAAAAACCCCAAGAGTTTGAGAGGGTTTTTCACTCAGAAATTCCCATTGATTGTAATCAGATTTTCAATCTATTTTAGGCTTTTTCCAGCAGTGTTATTGAAGACTTTTCAAAGTATTTTGGTGAATAAAATTGCAGCAGTGTTTTCTCTATTGGATCGACTCACTTTGGGACTGTTTGGGCATTATTATTGAGGTATTTAGATCTGCAAATCATTGTCTAATATCTCATAATTTCTGTGAATGAAAATACCCAAGTTTCATAATTCTTCTGAGGGTTATTTGCCAATTTTATAATCAGATTTCAGATCTGATTTATGAGTTGATTTGGCATTCGAAAATTCTGATTTTTATATGAATGAGTTCCTAAAAATATAGGCAAGCATATGGGATAAAAAAATTGGAGTTCATTTGATGCCCTAAATGTGTGGGCCGAAATAGTAGGAGGGCCAGATCTGCATGTTTGGTAGTTGCTGTTATAATTTGGTTTACACCATCTTGTTCCTTGTATTTTTCCAAGTTCGGGCATATGTCATTTGCTTAGATCGGAGTTGTGTAGAGAAAGTTATGCTATCTTGAAGATTGCAGCAGTTAGGGTTTCAGATTTAAATTATTTTCCAGCTGTTGTAAAATCTGATTTTCGCCATAAATTCTCCAGGGTTGTTCCAAGGGTTTGGGAGTAAAAATAATTATTGTATGCTGATTTTGGGTGTGTTTGCATATAAAACCCTAGTCGCTTTTTGCATAAATTAATCCCGGTTGCCCTAGTTTATTTCCCATAGCTGCCAAAAGTATATTTTATTATTTTATAAAGTGGGAAAATCTCATATTTGGGCAAAAGATCTATTGGGGATCTTTCAATGTAGGTCTGATTTGTATGCTTATATAGACACACACACACACGCCTATATATGAGATATATACATAGTCATTTCTCTTGGGGGAAAATGTACACTGGAAACCTGAAAAACTGAAACATGAGGAAACAATATACTATGCATGTGGTTTAAATTATTGTGTATAAAAGCACATATGAGTGTGATGTGAGCTCAGTCATGCCTTGACAATGAACATTTGTAAAACAGTTTTAAAATTGGGCTATAAACAGGATATCCATTGTGTAAACATAGGCTTGATTAACTTGAAGGTTAAGCTTGATATTAGGGACTTCAAACTTCTAATTAAGGACATCACAAAGACAGTGTAACTAGTAGATAATTGTTTGAACATACAAGGAAACTAGACCTTTGAAAGCGTTAGAATATGCGGAAAGAGAAAGAAAAAAGAAAGAATAGAATGTACAAAGATGGAATGAAGAGAAACCGGGATGCGCACATTTGAGATTGTGTCTGTCATTTATTATGAATGATGTAGTTACAAAATGGTTGATATAGTTACAACCAACTCATAGTTAAATAACTAATAACATCCTTATAAATAAATCTTATATTCTCATACCCCCTCTTAAGGCTTATTCTACATAAAGAAAAAACAAACATTCTAACAAAACAAAATTACGTAATCTCCTAGGCTTTCACTTTGAAAGCAATAGTATGACTAGGTAGGGCTCCATCAAGTTGCTTCGTGACCTTCATAAAGGTGTAGCTCCCGAGTTGAATTCCCAAGTTCCCGAATTCCACCTCCCCGAACTCCCGAATCACAGATCTCCCGAATTATTGGACAACCATCCATATTGAGCCATCCACAAGCTTCGTCGAGTTGTCTCATGACCCTCATGAGAGTATAATTCCCAAGATCCACAGTCTCCCGAACTATCCGAGCAACCGTCCATACCGAGCTTCATCTACCATGTATCCTTTCTTGCCTTCAAAGTTTAGATAAGAGAAGGTAAGATAAGATAATTTTATTAAATGTCCAACAAGTGACCACAAAAATAGGTCAATGGGACTGCACAATACACAGCAAAGTAGAGGCAGCGGGGAGAACCCAAAAGGGTCTCCAAAAACGACAAAAGAAGAAGAATGAGAGTACGAGATAAGGAGAGGGGCTAGAGGGAAAAGCCTCGACACCAACCCTCATGTCTAGCGCCCAAGGCTAGCCAAAAAGAATCTGGTGATGTGCTAATATCTCGGTGTTAAGAGCAAGAGGTTGTGTGAGATGCCTAGGATCTGTGGAAAGTCGAGCTCTCTGGGTGAACTTGGAGGTTTGTCGCCTATGAGAGGGAACCCTTGGCGTGTCTCGAGTCGGGATATCTTTGGTCTCAGAAAGCAACTTTATATTGCATATTCATCACTGTCCTCACTACCTTCTGCATCTAGTGGGTCTTCAACCATGGCTATATTGGTTGTATTTGATATGTTTTTACCTTGAGCACATCATTGGCTCGAACATGACAATCCCACAATTTTTATTCATAAGTTGCATTTGTATTTTCACTTTCCATGTATGAAAAGATAGACCAGAATATCTTTCTACTGGAATTTCCATAAAATAAAATAAATACTAATGCGCATTTACCAAGATAAATAAAATATCAGTTCCTCTGCCCTACGACTGGTTTAATGCTCTTATACGACTGCAGAATTTTGTGCCCTAGAAATTCGTGAATGTTGTACCTGTCAACCTGTAGCCTTTAGAAATTGCGACGAATGTATTTGTTCTGGTTTTGTGGTTATTTCATACTGGAAAATCGTGACTGTATTCACGTCTGGTTGCAGTAGTTGTTAGTTTGACTGTAATGGCTTGAAAACGTGCCCTTCCACGACTGTGTTTGCAGCGTGACTTTATGTCGTGGCCTTCGAAGAAGCCCTAAATGATGTCCCTCGAAAATCTTCTTGTGATTTCCGTTGATTTCCTTGCAAACTCTGTGAAAATAATTGTCCCATGCCCTAGTTGGTATTCACAGCCACTTTTTCTGTCCTTTTGTGATTCACGTTTGTGTATATAATCAGCCTTTTTGCGAACTGTAATATGACTGTAACAGCAGCAAAAATGGTGACCTCCTTCCTTCTCTTTCTCCTTACTTACCGCGCTCTGATACCAATGTTAGAATATGCGGAAAGAGAAAGAAAAAAGAAAGAATAGAATGTACAAAGATGGAATGAAGAGAAACCGGAATGCACACATTTGAGATTGTGTGTCTGTCTATTTATTATGAATGATGTAGTTACAAAACGGTTGATATAGTTACAACCAACTCATAGTTAAATAACTAATAACATCCTTATAAATAAGTCTTATATTCTCATAGAAAGGATGAGTATGAGGTTTTGAGTGATTGTTATTAATGGTAGGAGCCATTATACCAATGCAAACTATGAGCCTCCTTACTCTTTCCTAAGTGATCACGGCAAGTGAAATCCCATAAATCGATATATATATAAAGTTGTATTTGGATTTCAAGATGTGGCAAGCTACCTCTAGTTATCGTAGCTAGTGTTCAATAAGAGTTTATTCACACTTTGTGAGCATTGTCAAGGCTCGCCAAGGTTATGTTGCCGTTTACTCAATAAGGCGTAATGACGGGGATATTTGTAAAGCAATGTAGCCAACTTGCTAGGGAATCCCGTGTAATGTCCCCTTTCCTTCGTCGAGGGCCTAAGGGCCAAATTTTAGTCTTAGCCTTGGTCATACCCAAGGGGCTAAAGACTCTGGAGGCTATTGGGTATGGATGATTGTTACCACCTTGCTTATTTGTTATAATTTTGCATTGACATGAGTTTAAGTGGCTTGGTGGGACTAGATGTTATGTTTTGTCGTTAAGGGGGGGACCTCATAACACTTTAATGTTATAATTTTTCGTTGGGGTGACTTATGGTACTTTATTATTCTATTTCTTCGTTGGGGTGACTTATGGTACTTTATTATTCTATTTCTTCGTTGGGGTCACTTAAGTCACTTTTAGTCCCACATGGAGCTCTCAACTTGGAAAAAGGTAATGAAAAGTTATAAAAGGAGGTTTGGGGAAGTGATAGAGTTCATTCTTGCATACACACTTATGATTTCCATTGAGCAATTGTTGATTGCTTTTTTCTAGCTTGTGGAGTAAAATCCCACAAGAACCCTAGCGAAAGGCATTCTTCGGTGGTGGAAGATCCACCCTAGCTTGTCAATTTGGAACTAATTCAAGGCTGATTTTCAAAGATCAATTTCAGAGTTTTCAGAGAAGGGTTTTGGAGGAATTTTGGGCTTTTTGTGGAGAAAAATTGAGGGTTTCCGGATCTGTTTTATTGCAGCAATTAGAGCAGGTTTTGGCGCCATTTCTGGAGGAATTTTGGAGGGTTTTTGGTCTCTTTTCAGGTGGAGCGACCCATTTTGGGATTTTACAATGGTTTTGGAGGGTTTTCAGAGTGCTTTTTCCAGGTCTGGCGATTGGGATTTCATTCATATTATTAATAGATGTTATTTCCAAAATTTCAGAATTTTATCATAAGTATTTGAGAAGATATGAATTTTTGAGGTTTTCTAGTTGTCTAGGGTTTTCTGTAATTTTCTGGCAGTCATATATGATTCGAAAAATTCCAAAATTCCAAAAACATTCTGGCAGTCATATATGATTCGAAATATTTCATATATGATATTTCATCTCGTTGGACTCCACGTTAGAATCGAGATACCATGTTCCTTTGGTTATTTAGTGACTTACTTAACTATTTACATGTTGCACCTTCTTTTTGTCGATGGTTGTAATATTCCTTGGCATGCTATGATTTACTATATGGCTTGATGTTGGCACATGTAATTGTTGTATTTTCATGATGTTTGTTACTCAGTGGATGAAGTATGCTCTTTCATCATGAATGATTGTGCCCATTATCATGTTTGCTGCATTTTTAGATATGGACATATTATTGATGGGATGTGTACTTCCATATAGGATATTGGAGTTATTAACTTATTATTATAAGCATGATGCATTGGTGCACATTGTTTCCCAATCAGATGTTGCAGTTATTCCCCAAGTGCATTTCTCTGGACTTCTACCGTCACTAGATGGGATGGCCAAGGTCTGTCGGCTTTGGATGGGGACCAACAGATTCCCTCCCCGCTCTTAGGGTTCCAAGTTCAAGGGGCAAACATGAGAGTTCCAGAGTTGATATCAATTCATGGAGGTCACTAAGTAATGAGATCGATCATTAAATCTCACCCAATGGGCATATGTATCACTTTGTATTATTTGTTTTACACATGCATGTTTGATGATGTGAAGCTATACTATATCGTACTACAAGACGATTGATTTGTATTGGATGAGATGTAATAATTATGATTGTATTTATCGTAATCACAATGTACTTTGTACTTAAAAAATAATTGGATTAAACAAGTGAGATAAGTTGTGATGAATAAATGAATTTTATTGTAAGATAAATGATTTTACAAAAAAAACAAGGTTCATTTTTATGTTGATAGGCGTTTCCCCTGCGAATTGTATTGGGTTGGGGGAGGTGAAGGGACGAACCAGATTTCGTTTGTGCAATGGACGACCATCCCACTCTCCTCATCCGTTCGATCGATACCACAACCCTAACACGTTTAAGCCTAGTTTCACAATTATAGAATAGCTAAGTTCATCCTTGTTGGTTTACTATGCACTGGGTTTAGCAGGTAGAGTTGTACATGTGAATGACCATCCACCTAATCTTAGTCGTTCGTGATTCTGGAATCAGGCTTGCTACAGTCTAGCCCAAACAGCCATGAACTGCTCCGTACTCGTGCAAGAGCATAAGATATATTTTAGCCATTGATTGCATTATTGTTCTTTGGGATTAGGTGTGAAAGACGTGCTCCGGACAAAGGAAATTTAATGGCGAGCCTGCGACTGTTGCATTTTCCTGCTTTTTTCCCACCAACTGCCATTACAAGGCATCGAAATTTTATTTGTTTGCATTCCATTTTGAGCAAGTCATCTTCCATCGAAGAAATACGCACTCCACGGCATTGCTCTACATGAATTATGGCAGAAATTTGATTAAGAAAAAGTAAGTAAATAATGTGAATAGATTTGCAAATATGGATCCAAGAATTAGCAGGCATTTTCTTTAGGGTATATGTAAAAGCAACTTATTTTTGCTTCATCTACTGCGACTGCAGCTCAAAAACATGAACTTTGAAGCCCTGATGTGTGTAAATTTGTTTACGGATGTTATCAATGTATCGTGGAAAATTATAAGCATGCTTTCTCCTCCAAATTGACGGTCTACAAGCTCCACATGTGTGGTAAGACCATTAGGTGATTTCCATCCATCTATGCTTTGTTGTTCCCTCTTTACACGCGGCTCAACACAACGATGGGTTTGGTGAGTATAATGATGGTTTTGCACATATCTCTGGGGATTTTTACTTCTCTTTCATGGTTTAGAATAGTTGTTTGGCTTGCCCTTTCCTACCTTGCATTGAATTTTTGTGAGTTATCATTTCCCTGCACTAATATTTGGCTTCCTCACCGTGACAAACTGTGTCTAGTCATTTGCTACACTCGGACTGGCGTTCCAACTATTCTCACACTATTCTCCTCACATGGCAGGGGTGCAATGAGGAGAATGGCATTAGCAGGTTTATGGCTCCATTTTGCTCCTGCAACTAGGGTGTATCGTGCCTTTGGTTGAGTTCTTAATGTTTGATCATCTTTGTTACCGTGCTTATTCTAGGAGATTTTCCCTTCTATTGGATATAGATTTTTATGCAGTTACTTCTAACATACATAATTTATGTAATTATATTTTTTCTATTGTTGCTGAAAAATTAAGTTTGACACGTCTTAAGCATTAAAATGTTGGTTAATTATAAGAACGATAATTTTCTCCATTTGTTTGCATTGTATAGAAATTTATTGTGTTTATCTTCTTACTTTTGTATGAGAACTTGTTGAGTGCTAGGTTTATTATTTAACTCAAGAATTTAGTTTATGATCAGATTATTTTCTTCTCTTTTACTAGCCTTCAAGAGTTTATTTTATTTGATAGCATGCTACTGGAAGCGAGGTATTTGAGGTTTTATTTAATGTGAGAATACTTGCTTCAAACCAAGCCTACTCAATTAGCAAACCCATGCAAAATCCTCTTTTTTGGCTGTTTATCCGAGAGAGTTTATTTCCTAGATGGCAGACTTGTTGGGCTTATCTGAGTACCTATGAGCTGGCTCATTTGAAAACACTTTCCAAGAGTCCAAATATCACTATAATGTTTATGCTTCTCGATGTCTCATGAGGTTTATGCATACAACAAATCCCTAAAATTAACAATTGTATTTTATATATTCTATCTCCTTTTAACATCAGATTTACATGTCTTGTCCGCTCCTTTCTTTAAGCACATTACTAGAACAATTGTCATAGGACCACGTATTTTTTGTGTATCATACAACATTTCTCCATTTCCTATTTCACAATTATGGTGAAATATCTCCCAACACGCACCAAATCTGTCATTTTAAAATGTAATATAGATCACATTTGATATTTCATGGTGGGATGACTATGTACTTCTTCAGTGAAGAGGTACGTGTGAATTTTGGCACCCATTATGTTGCCACGTGATTATGTGTGTTTAGTCTACAAATATTAAACAATGATGCTCAATATGTTAAAGAAAAAAGTCTCTTGCTAAATGGAATTCAAATTTTGCAGTAAAATAAGCCCAAGTTCAATGACCAAGCCCAATCGTGATGCTATGTCACCTTAGGCAGTTAAGCCATATTTGAGGCCCTTCTTAATGCTCTTGGGTTGAGGTGATTCACAGAGAAATCTAAGACATGTCGGTGCAAGAATGGTAGAGCAAAGACCTTGAAAGCACAATTCCTTTTCCCAAGAAAGCAGCTATGCATCTTCCATTCAAACCATGTCACTTCCATCATTTTAAGGTAAACAATTTCTTTCATGCATTAACATGCTACAACCGCTTCATTGTCTTACAAATGAAACACTGCTCCTAATACTTATACATATCTATTTTGCGCAGATACGAAACACCAAAACAAGAAACAACCGGAAAGGATCATCACAGCAAATGCTTTGCTACATCCACGTACATATTTTCGAAAAGTATTTGTTGTAGACCCAAAAAATATTCTGAACAATAAAGAGTATCAACAAGCAAAGACAATGTAAGAGTATTAGCCATGATCTTTTCATAATTGTCCAAATGCACATTATCATTGTTACTACAAATAAGGAATTCTTTGTAAACGTTCTATACTCTTGTGTTCAGACTGAAGAAGCTATGAATCACAATATTGTTTATTATCGAATTATGGAAGTCATGGATAGGCATCCTACTTTATGGAAGTACCAGATTGTTTGATAGATCAAATACTATTTTTGTATCTCAACATCAACAACAACAAGATGACGAGGAGGTTCTCAAATGGGTTGTTTTGAAGGTGTTTCCCACATACAGTCACATTAGAACACCGTATTAGATTCTACCAAATCAAATGTCAGTTCAACTGTGCCTCATAATTGGTTCCGTGCCACTATCGCCCCCTTTCCACCTCCTGGTGGAATTGCTAGTTTAGAGAATCTTAACAAGTCGAGTGTAAGAGAAGACGCTAAAGTGTGACAATATGCAATTGAACATTAGATAAATTGAAATTTATTGCTAAAATATATGCTTTTGGCAAAATTATACAGCTTTTAAGTAAAGACGGAAAGGACAGAATTGACATCAGACAGGTTATCCTTGGAGACACAGATAGAGCCTATAAGATCTCCATCAAAAACAAACAAAATAAGCACACACCCCAAATTCAAAATAAATCCATTCAATGGCATGGGTCTGTTGGTACTGCTCACTTGGAGGTTACAATCACCAAAACGAATGTGGTTTCTTTGTTACAACTTTACTAAATATCATGCAAAACATGAAAGTTTTAACATCATAAACATATAAATCACAAGAAAGGAACTATTGATTGGTTTTTTGGCAATCTCTTCCAAATCCTTCTGTCATAATTCAATGATTATGAAGGATTTCAACAAACAAAAGCATTTAAGTACCTGAAATTTTATATCGATCTCACAATGGATGCTAAAAATTGGAAGGCAAATGAAACTGCAAGAAAACGATGGGCTTGTACTAGAACCAGCTTACCTCTATATCTTCCTCAGCAGTAAATGTCTTTACAAAATCTGCTAAAATATCCCATGATCGTTTTCCAGGATCACTCAATGCTGATCCAAATTTTCTATCTCGAACATCTAGGAATTCCTTCCAATCTCCTTTTGAGCCCTTGATTTCATATGCTTGAGCTAGTTTGACAATGTTGACAAGTATCTACAATGTCATGCAAGAAACAAAAGATAATAAAGTATTATTAGGAATTGCAGTAACTAACACATTCCTTTATTCTCGGCCTTCAATTAGTTCAAAACAATTGACAGAAAGAAAAACAAGGATGAAATGTACAAAAATAATACAGAACAAATGTTTTTCACAGCCAAATATAAAATTGTGAAAAGATTTTGAAATATCCACAAGATTCTTAAATAAACATATAAATCACCTAAAAGTTGGAACAAATTTGTGATTTTCTGCTAAAAATTGTGTAAGGTGTTTTCCATAAGTCAAGACATCAGTCATGTGTCAAAGAACATGCATACAGATCTCTGATACAAAAATCAGAGATTTATCGAATGCAGACAGGAAAACAATTAATATTTTTCAAAATCGTGGATTTCCTTTTTCCAATTTATCGGCAATTTCTGCTGATTAAAACCACTGAAAATCATGCAAAAAATCGTGGAAAATCGTCTGCTAGGTTTAAAACGTCAAAATAGGAAAATACGTGGCCATTTCGAAGTGTTTTGAGGTAGTTTTCTATTGTGTGAATTCATCATACCTGTTTTGCTAGGGTTTCGACCGGGACGAGCAGGTTTCGAACACGATTAACAGGTTTGCGTTTCATGTTTTCAACTATTGCATTTCAAGTTTCAGGTTTATCGTTCCTTGTTTGTTTTCGTGACTGCAAACAGCTGCTGCTGTACACTTGCGAATTGCATTTGCTTGAAAGGTTGTGACTCGTGATGCCTTTTGAATAAACCCATATTATGCATATCCTACAATCATTGACCAGATTTGTTTCAGGCAAAATGTCAAACAGTGAAAAGCACAGTGATTCGTTAGAATAATCGTGATTCGTGGGTATGATCTAGTGATCTGCGATTCTGCTCATATGCAGTTAAGCTTTTGGTTCACGTAAGGTTGTGATCTGCTGGCTAGTTAGAGAAAAGCAGATTTGTAATTGATAAGTTTCACACTACTCCAAGTAGTGAGGTTTGGGTTTTAGTTATTGCCCAGTTTTCTCTTGTGATCTGCTGGCTTGTTAGAGAAAAGTGGATTCATAATTGATAAGTTTCACACTACTCCCGGTCATGAAGTTTAGCTTCTACAATCTATGGCAGTTGTATGATTTCATGAGGTGTGGGCAGTCTTTTCAAAATATACTTATGGGCCTATGGCATTCTATAGATTCACTTCTCGTGTCATTTAAGTTTTTAACAATGTTTTACATTTAATTTAAGTTTATTTTATGAATTTAAATGTTTTTAATGCAGCAATAAAGTTGCCGATTAATGCCCGATATATTGCTGATTCCCGATTTCCAAGTCAAAATTTGGCCTGTCGATAACAATTTTTTAAACTATGATACAGATAATAGATAAAAATAGAGGCAAATTAGAATTCATGGTAAAACGGTGGTTACCATAGGATCCCAACCTAGCTTATTGCAGAATAAGGTTGCCATGGGCTTGTATGCCAATGGCTCTCCTAGTGCTTTATCAAAAACAAGCTGAGAAAATAACCACCACATGAACTATTTACCAGGTAAACAATAATATATATGAACAAGATAATCGTAGTGATTCAGAAGCCCTTCCAGTGTAAGAAATCTTAGTACAACGACAACATAACAAAGACGTACTTTGCTGCAACCTAGCAAACCCTTTCACATTATAACAAAATATAAATTTCATTGCCTTCCATTTGAGCCAATCAAAAGTACATGAGATTGCTTCAGAGATTTTCAAAAGTCTTAACTAGGGTGTGGTAAAAGCTACAGCCAATTCTCATCAAAACAATTTCTGGATTTATATCTGTCAGCATTTGTGCCCAAAATTTCAGCAATGTTAAGACAGTTGACGATTTCACAGCATCGTGTACACTTATTAATTTGATCTTAGTCAGCTTTGACCATTTTATTTCACCCTACGCTGCACCAAGAATCGATATGTCTAGATCAAGAAATCAACAAAAACAATATACTTCTAAAAATCCTATTATAAAATTTCACAAACTCTCGGATATGGTATTGGAAACTTAATCTAGTTTGCAGGTACATCCCTACAAGAGTAGAGTTCGGTAAGGGATGTATCGAGGATGGGTATGTCCCAAGTATGCATGGGAGATGTTCCGGGTACAAGAATAAGTATCCAGGTACCAATTCCTGTATCCATCATGTTTTTCCCCAAAAACATTTTTTTGTTTTTTTGCCTAAAAACTAACCCTAACCCTAAAATGCACCCCCACACTCTTTTTAAACACAAACAACACACTTAACCTCACATTGCATACTTATCTTTCCTTGCACATTTGCTCTCTCATATGATGGTTCTACTACGAATGAACCACATGATCGTTCTACTTCTAATGAAACACATGATGGTTCTAGTGATGCTTTCATTGAATACACTGGAGAGCATTATGATTATGAAAATAATGAATATGCTGATTTGTCTTGATTTTTGTCTACATGGTAACATTTCCACAATGTACTTATTGCAAGTTCGACAAATGAATATCGTGACATTTGGCAATGAATTATCATTACATTTTGTAGTTATTTGGCTTATTTTGTTTACTCTTCACATATTATATGGTTAATTTGTTTATTTAGCTAGCTATTCATTTTAATATTTTTAATATGTTATATAATTTTTGTACATCCGTATTCATGCCCCCAAAAAAATTGCTGTACCGGTATACTGGGTCCCTGTCCCTGTACCTACTACCGGCTACCTAGGAAATTTCAAAAACTTCTGCAAAGCCACATTTCGGTAACATATATGCCTAGAGAACGACTGGAATTTGCCTTGAATATTGTCACAAGGTTTCCGGCACAACAAGAAACATATTTGGAAGTTTCTTACCCCTCCTAAAGTTACCATATCTAGGACATGATAATAGTTTGAAATCCCAAAAAACAGATTTCCACCAGGCTAGAGACAATTTCTGGGATTTGAAGATTTTACCCATGTTTAGTTGCCACAATAGTAATAAGGTTTGACAAAACCTTTAGGATTTGTGGCGATCATCAAAATTTTTGAAGAGGGCTGAACCTACTGGACCAAACCTGCCATTGTCAAATCAACATATTGACCATGACATCAACCCTCATTTTTGTCACATTAACCAATTTCCAACTCGCATATTTAAAGACCAAGATGGACATAGCTATTATTTTAATTGTACTGCAGATATATTGGATCAAGATGTTGGCATTAATTGTAATAATGATTGTTAATTATGTCATATACAAAATTTTGTATTTTGAAACTGTTTAAATTTGCATTTTAGAGCCTATCAGCCATGGGCTAAAGATTATAGAGACTGGAAAGTGAGTGGAGACTAAAGAGTCAATGCACTCTCTAAATATTGTATGATTGTAAGATATATCAAATTTCAAACGCCGTGAACATTGTGCACTAAAATATTTCTTTTATCTCATTTTCATAATCTATATGTACGACTGAGAATGGCTTTATTTTTATATGTTATATAGCTTCAAACCTTTTTAAACTTTTTTGAAATTCCAAACTTTCATCTTCTTGAACCTACCGAACTTTTAGAACCTTGTTAATATGATTGCCACTGTAAAGAAGTGATTTACAATTTTGATCGAATCACCAAGAAACTCTAGTATGGGGCAAGGATCTAATATCCACATCTTTTACTAACCATTTTTTCATATATTATAGTCATACTTTTATTTACTCTTGTATCCTGTTTGAATTGTTTAATCCGTACCTCGCATCACCACGTGACAAAATGTTGTGCATTTCAAGCTAGACTGTCTGGAAACGCCTAAGGCCCCCCGTACCAGCCTGGAAACGTACCAGGTACTGGTACGGGGTACGGTACGCTGTGGGTACGCTTGGAAACGTACCCACAGGGGACAGGGTACGGTCTGGGTACGGTTTTGCCGTACCCAGACCGTACCCTGTCCCCTGTGGGTACGTTTCCAAGCGTACCCATCAAAAAAAAACTTGCCAAAGACTGTTTGTTTCCTTTTTTGGCAATTCTTTCCTTTTTTGGATTTTTGGTGAAAAATCACAAGCATAGAAAAAAATTTGCCATTTTTGGAAAGGGTCCGGAAAGATGTAGCAAGTAAAAACTTGCATGTGCCATAACTTTCATTCTGTGACTCCGTTTCAAGTGTCGTTTTCTCTAAAAGTGTATATTTTCTCGAGCTCTACGCATTGATGGCAATATTTTTCTTATTTTCATAAAATCCATTTTTGCACCTTTTTGTACCAAGCAACTTCTTGCAATCTTCTGAAAGAATCATGAGCTTTGATCGCCTGTAGACAGATTAGTAATTAAAAATACTGGATAGCTTTCCAAAACTCGGCGAGTATTCTCCCGTGCTCGGACTAATCGTCCCACCTGCCAGCTTGGATCCATATTTTTCCTGCTTAGTTATGATGTTTCAGGAAATATGTCAGACAATACTATCGTGCTGAGTGGATCAAGGAAGGTCACCATGAACAATCAAAACTCCTTGAATCTTATCACAGTCACTAAGATAAATAACTGTGATAGAGAAATAATAAATTTCAATAAGTATGCAAATGCTTCTTTAAATTTATAATTTGTATACATATTTATATATTTATATATATATAAAACGTACCCAAAAGCGTACCGTACCCAAGATTTTTAAAAATTTGCCGTATCGGGCGTGCACTGCATCTGCATCTGCACTACCCTCGCGTACCCGTATCTGTATCCAGACTGTCTAGATTTCAAGTTTATGCACCTTACAACTCCAAAACCTGAATTTTGTTTCTATTGCAAGCCTTCCAGCCTTCTTCCATTTCAAATAACTTCGTATTTCCCCCTAGAAAGGCATTGCCCTTCATATTTCCCCCTTAAAAAGGCATTGCCCTTTACTCCAAGCACACATACAAAATAAATTGAATTACATGACCACCATTTCTCACAAAAAAATGCATTCTAGATTGATTTAAGGCTGCTTCTGAAAAGCTGATTGATACAAGAGGCTTTTATAGGTAAAACTCAATGATACCGCCAAGCCCATCCTCATGGCCTGCGGTAACACCAACTAATGTTTTGTGGTTTTCGGTAATGTGCAACCACCACTAGCAGTCTATGGTACTTTCAAAATCATCATTACATCCTCATCGGATACCACACACATTTCCAATATCATAGGGCATTATGGGTAGATTGGATGTGGTGCCATCCCAGCACACACCAAACCGCACCAGGTCCTCATCATTGATTTTGTCAGGGTTCCAAAGACCTACAGCCCAACCCACTAAGGTCAGCTCACAAAATGTGATACTGCCGAGTGCCAATGATGTTGCTGCCTTTGTCCTTGGAGGGGTAGATCCCCCATAAGAATCGAGGATTTCACTATTACATTTTGACGCATCTCATCCGAACTGACAAAAGGTGAAGATTCACCAACAAAATAGCAACAGTTTTATCTCCATAACAGTTCTTGGCCTTCTGCGGCATTGTATGATAATTCATACATATCTAGATGGACAGCTAGCATAAGCAACACATGGCAATAGATAGCCATACATCTATCTTGAGGATATGCCATACACAGAACACACAAATTAATCGAAAAAATTGTTCCAATTCTATTATCTTTCCTATGTGCCACTCTTTGAACTTTTTTATCAATTCTGAATCATTGCTTCTGAATATCACACATCTAGGTTCTAACAATTTAGAGATTGGAATGTTGTCCCCCTATCTCCTGGGATTCAAATCATTCTTTCACTAGAATTATAATACCATTTAGGGTTCTTTGCGATCGACTGTTTCAAATTTTCTCTGACACAGAGATCCAAAAAAATGGAATTGAATATGTAAGTCCTTAATGTACCTGAAAATGTAAGTTCTTAAAGTATCTCTTTAGCTTCTTTTACCTATTTGATCTAACAAACCTTCCATGGGACATTTTATTTGAAATAATCAACTGTTGTACCATTTTTTTATTTTTCCTTAACTAACTTAGATTAACCGTTGTCAAATGGGGTGACCTCAAGTAGTAAAAGCGTTGAGATTTCCATAACAAATCCCCAAATTCAAAACCAGGAAGACATGATTAGTGTGGAAATCGGGTAAAGCACCACATCCAACATGCTGAGTGTGCCATGTCCCATCAGATGAGGCCAGGCAGAAGACGCATGGTGAATTTGATGGATGAAATACCCTTGCTGAAATGGGGTACCTTGCTGGACAAGGACAGGGGCGAATCTCATGAATTGAACGGAAGAGAAACCTCAGTTGTGTCGACTAAGACGACATGGAGAATACCCCAGTCATGACATTACACCAAAAGGGGGATTCGCCAAATAAAATAAGAATTAAAAGAGAAAATACTTAGACTAAGCAGTGCAGTCTTCTGAGAAGTTAGAGCAAATCTTATCATTCTTATTTTACTTTAATCTCCAATATTATCCTAATTCTACGTACCTTACATATCAGATAGGTTCTAAACGACCCTCAAAAATTTAAGTGACGTTAAATTCCAGGAAGTGATAAACTGTAATATGTTGCTGAAACTTACATTGACAGCTGATAATGGAAACTAGCACGACCTCTGTTTACCACATTTTCCATTAAAATGCATTTCGAATTAACAAATCTAAAGAAAACTATTAAAGAACGCTGTGACAACCTATTATGTTAAGCCTCTCTATAACAGAAAATATTAGATATGATCATGCAGTATGTTAAAATGCCCATGGAAAAAACGATTTTAAAAAATTAAATATTTGCAGAGAAAGTAGAGGATGTTTTACCTCTTTGTCGTTTGCTGTGAAATTCATATTTTCTTCAGCCATTCTTAGCGGTCTGGGATACGGAGTTTCAGGGTGGTTCAGTTTTGAGTTTGAAGAAACCCTCGAGGGTTATGAAACGTTCGCTTTTAGGTCTATTTTTGCAACATATATATGCAAGATACTAACTTTCTTTTTTATTGAATGCCTAAGCATTATATTGGGCACTTCCATAGAATGTTGGCATATTTGTCTATGTTTCAAAAGAAACATATAGCGAATTATAAAGTTGAGGAAGTGTACTTCTAAATTAATGATCACCTTTAGTTAAGTAGTTATAGGCAAGGGGCATCCACGCCATCAAAATCACACAAGGCGTAACCCTTGCCTCAACTGCTTGACTCTCCATGTCAAGGACACGACCACGGCCTCGACCGCTCGACTTTCCGTGTCAAGGGTGCGATCCTAGCCTCAATCGTTTGACTCCTTGTGTCAAGGCTATAGTTTTGGCCTCTCACCGCTTCGCCTCTCGTGTCGGGATGTTGGGGATCTTTGCCCTCAATAAGAATTGATCCCTAGTGGGCTTTATATGAGCCAAACAATTTCACCAATGGACCAAGCAAACTTTGACTACTTTTTTTTTATCATATGTAATCATGACACAAACCTTGTAAAAGGGAAGCACCTTGTGTTTATGGGGAACGTTGGAGGTTGGGACTTCGATGTATGCTCAAATTAGTGTGCACATTAAATTATAGGGATTGTGATTTTGTTGATTGGCATCCTATAATGGTAGTTTAAGGTGATATTGGAGGATTTGAATGTCCCCGTGACTTGTTTAAATGAAATCATTTTAAATAGGTCTATGAGACCTAATGAGGAACAGGACCACAAATATTTACAACCACTCACAAGAGATAACATTGTTGGTCACATTGTTTCTTTAAGAATTTTTTTTTCTCCTACTAATTTGGGTTATCGGCTCCCTTGACTCTTTGATCGTAGTCTCTTTCAAATAGTTCTAACATAGAGCCAACTCTTAACATTTTTACATACTTTACTTGAAGTCCTTATAAGTTGGATATTCAAGGATGCAATGTTTCTCTATTTCTATGGAGTGTGTTAAGGTTTATTTTCCTATATTCCCTCCTCGAGGGTTTACACCCCAAAAGTAGCTCTCGAGTAACACACCACTACATGTTAGCACATCACTTAGTGGTTAAATCAAACGCTCACCTAAAGCACACAAGGGGTCAAAGTCATGGCTCATGTTGCATCAATTCATGTTTTGTGGGGTGATAATTAAACGCTCCATCCAAGCAAAGTGCAATAAACATTATATTAAGTACTAACTATATGCAAAATCTAATATACTAAGATACAAATAATACATCTAGGATAGGTCATATTATATTACGAGAATATATTACAATAAACCATTCTATAATTCAACAACATAATAGTGTAAAAAGATATCCTCTCTATACATTGCCCAATGGGCCTATTTATAGATTTCAAGGGTTGTTTTAATTCAAAATATCTTGTTTAAATTATAGGTGGTCGAGCCATGGCCATTGATGTTAATCTACCTACATCTAATTTCCTCCCAATGTTCTTTCAAACTTTTCGATGTCATAATCTTTGCTAACAAATTTCTAAAAAAATATGTCAATGCTTATACTTGGTCAAGTAACATTTGGTTCTTCCCTACGGCTACCCTTGGTCCTGCGCATGCCATTTTGTTAGTACTTACCCTACACATATGGTGTTTCCAAAAAATTGGGATCAACATCCCTTAGACTAACTTTGTTATTAGTCCCCAAACAATTGACTTTATTTTTTCGCCCATTCGGCCCTTTTTGTCTGCAACTCCACTTCAAAAGTGTTCCATTTTGTCATAACACCCTTTACCTCATTTGTCACTTAGTATCTCGACTGAGATAAATTCTTTTAGGTTTTCCACTAAATTTAATCTTTTATCACGATGCATACAGGTTGACAACTTGGCTTAATACCGCCTTTGATTTCCTCTAAGTCTTCTTCATCATCCATGGCTTGTAGATGGAAGTTATGAGCTTCTACGAGGGCTTGTTTCTTTGTCGCGATACTTTTTCCCAACGTTGATACTTCTTGGTGGACCTTCCCTCTCTCAATTTTATCCCTTATCTAAAATACCTTAGCCTCAAGTGCCTTCTTTTCATCCTCTTCCTTTAGGTGCCTATCGACCACCTTTGTGCTTAACTTGAAGCTTGACAAAATCTACTTGATCAATTTGACCTTGATCTACAACTCAACCAAAGTTTGTTCTAGTGCATCTAACTACTCCATGATGTCCTTGCACACTTCTACCAAGGGTCCTCTTTGTCAATGCGTAAGTAGGTCTTTCAAGGAGTAAGTTTTGCTACCGCTCCAACGATCATGGGGTCTTTGTCAACGTCGATGATTAGTGGAGGATTTGTCACAAGAATTCTTTATTTTAGCACTTATATGCATTATTCAAATATTTTCACTTTCCTTTCTACATTGATCATTGTTTTCTCTACTTCCAAGCATGTTTTCTTTTTATCTTCCAAGCTCACATGCCTCCCATCCAACATGTCCCTATTCATCAAGTTTTGTCAAGTGACCTTGGTTGTTAAATTTATCAAGAAAAATCAAGCCTTGTGCTTTGTTAGCACGTTAGGTTCCGGGAAGATGATGTTTTCCCCTCACGTGGAGTTCCCTCGGTGGTATTATTTTTGCTTTCTTCCCCATGCATCTCCTTTGAGATTTCTTCATGCAAGCTTCCTTTTATTTTTGCTTTCATGTTGGACTTTCAACATTAAAGGTTTATAAGCCTTCTTCTCCTTATCCATTTGCTCGAGTTACTTGATATATTTACTAGATATAGTCTCGATGATCCAATGAGCTCTTGGAGGATTGTTATCCATAGCTTCCTAGTGATTCCTTTAGGACGTCTTTAGCTTTATTTACCTTGTTTGAGTTGACTACATGTGTTTGGGAACTTTGTACCTTAGGAGGAATCTCGCACAAGAGAAGATTGTGCATGAGAGGATTGTATAGGTTCTTTTAGAGGAGGTTGTGTTGGTGATTGTTTCTTTCCTCCAAGAACACCATTGCTCATGGAGAATGCATTCTTAGGGGATCATGTGAGGATTTTCGTGAAGTCGTGGTCACATAGTATATAATACTTGGCACCCATATGCCTTGTTACCCTTGTATTATTAACTAAATCTAGGGATAATCTAAGCATTCCCATCATTATATTCATTATCATTTGTGTCCTCCACATGGGGTATTTGTACATAGATCTCGGGACGGGGATCTACTCATCGAGTTTGACTAGATCCACCTTTTTCTCTTTGTATTCTTGGTGCACTCTAGTGAATGCTCCAAATAGTCAATGGTGAAGGCATACAAGAGATTTCATCATCCAATCCTTTTTTCTTCCTTCGTCCTCACCCTCACCACATACATTTGTTGTAATACTCTAATAGTCTTGTAGTTCTCATATGTGGCAAGGAGTTCAAGGGGAATACGTCATTATTGTTTGAAATTCACAATGCAATGCTCATACCACTTATCTAACCTAGTCTAACATGGTTTCATGAACAATCTTAGGCACATGTATTTTGCAAATATATGTGTGAGTGGGGTGTTTGGTGCTTAGGAATTACCAAAATTGTTCATTGTACCCATCGAGTACACCTATCTCATCCACCATTATCAACATTAGAATTGATATTCACTTGAAGGAGTTTCATCTTCTTGTGTTGCCCACGCTCCTTCAATGATGTACCGACAACTATACTTAGTAATTTTAAATTCCTTCTTTTGGGTTGTTATCACGTGTACAATATATAACATACATGGCCAATGTTGTCCGCATTCCTAAGTGTGTGATCTTATTATTGATAATCTCGAGGGTGATGGTTATTGCTCGGTCCTTGAGTTTGTCTTCGGGCATGGTAAACTTCTCTCTTTTGTAGCTTAACCCTACCTACACTTTTGGTGTTGTTTGAGTTCTCGAGTATTATTTTGACATTTGTACTTTTACAAAATATGTTAGTAAGCATTTATATCAGTTGAGGAAAGTTTTCCTTTTCACCAACCCATGAAGTAAAATTAATTCTTGTGTGTGTGTGATATTAGGAATCATCCAACGAGGAGGGGGTTTCTAAAGAAGGAGAGCTCAAATAGATGGAATACGCAAATCTTTGTTGGGTCCAACTTGATTTAGATGTTGGGTACCACTCCACCCATTGTGCTCATGGATTTACTTGTCACAAAGTAGACCCTCACTAGGTATTTCTAATTCTTTTCTTAAGTAGTGATTATACTCTTCAATTTTGCACTTCCCACATAAGTGATCGATTTTACCAAAGGCACACTTTGCTAGGAATAATATCTCTATAATATTATTCACCTCCATTGATTCTTCTTTGGCTAGTAGTGGTTGTGGTGCCTCTTCCTTAATACTTGTTATGTCATCTACCCTCCTCCTTTGTCTCAAAATCTTTATAGGTGACATGGGGGTTTATTGGTCTTCTTTAGAGTCACTTTCAAAGAACTCAATTGTCTTCTTCTTTGTGGGTGCCATATTTTCCCTATGTGATCATAGGTTTACTCTCTGCACACAAGGATTTTTAACTTTCTTGTCATTCTGTCTGTTAGGTATTTTCTCTCGTTGGTATCTCCAAACCCTAACTTTTCCATAATCTGGCCCAAAACTCTGCTCCACGAGATCTCTCCACTCAATTTCCTACTTTGTATTAAATGATCAACTTCTTCCCTATTTTCTCCATAGCTTTATTTTTTCCATTGCTCTCAAATGTTATGAATCTCACTAGGGGTTCACCTTGGTAATATGGTACATACCACATGTGATTATAGAGGGGTAATTTTTATTTACAACTTTTACATTAGTATACCAATAAAAACAGGGGTAGTTGTGTAAATGAGGCCCCTAAGAAATGGAAGTTGTAGTGATAAATCCCAAAAATAAGGGGTAATATTTAGAATCCCATGATCGCATGTGTTTTGAATATTTATTACCAAATGACCTCCCTGTGAAAAAATCCTCTCTTATTAGGGTTTTGTCTCACTTTATGTTCTTCTCATGTTTTATTTTCTCATGAAATTACAAATGCCTTCATATAAGGGAGGGTCTCCTTATATAGCCTCGGTTGGTTACATCATCTTTTATTATTGGATTGTTTAAAATTTGAAATGTAGTCTAGGATTTTGTGCCCACACCTTTTCTACTATAGAAATTTTTCTCTTTCATATTTTCCGCTTCTTTCCTAACACACTCATCATGCTTTATATCTTGTATTCTTCTTCGATTCATACACATTCCTAATGTGCACCACATTAATCTCTTTTATTTTATTTCTTGCACATTTCCTTTCATCCGAGTGTGCTACCTTATTCCTCCCCCTTGACTTATCTAGTGAATGATCCTCCATCACCCAAGTCTCGTATCCGTGGATTAATTTGGTCTCTTTCTTATCTAGTTTTGTGCGTCCCTCATTCATTCATTTATCACATTGTATTTTCTATGTGTATGGATATACACAATCATTGGTTATGTTTCCACATACCCTATTATTTATATTTACACAAAACAAAGGCAATCCCTATAATCCTCTTTGTTTTTGTGTAAATCTAGACTTTGTTGCTTGGTAAAATTTGCTTGCCCTAATCTTGAATCGATGCATGCGTGAGCACATTTGAGCACTTTACCATAATTCTTACAGATCTTAAAATAAACTAGAAAACTACTTGGCTTCTTATTTCTAGTATTCCTCAATCCATCGAGAGTGGTATGGTTTAAGGAAACTTCCATTAAAATTCCTTGAAAGCAATTCACTATCCAAGGATTGGAGTTTACAATCATTAATATCTCCTTGGAATTTACAATCACCAATATCTAAGATACCATGGATGATGTGTAGGTCTCATCCATCTTATATGGATTTTATTTATGTGCTTAGATATCTCTAATCATGTAAGAATGCATGTGCACCCTTAGTCAATCCATTTCCCTTGATGTGTTTGTCATGTCATAGATTTTTGTAGGGTTTCTCCACTCCTTGGATCCATCTAGCCAAAATCCTTTATCCATCTAGGTGCCTAAATGCTTTGCAACCTCTCATTGATCACCTTATTATCATCTAAATTTGTTGTGCGGTTAATGTGTAATGAAGGTACTACAAATTATATATGCAACATTGCCTCTTTTTGAAACACTAATTAGAAGGGAGTACATTATGTCAACCTATTGTATATTTTTCTATAAGCCCATAATATTATTACACTTGATCATCCTAGTTGGTTCTTCCCTAGTGTCATAAATTTAAGTCAAGGTTGTGCACTAAGATATTGTTAAAGGCCTTACGAACATTATTACCTCGAGAGATGGTAGGGTGTCATCTTATGATCCACATCATAAACCGAGACAATAAAATACACACAATTTCTACTAGAAGTGACCACTTGTATCACTTGTTAAACTTAAAAGACACCCACATCCATTTATAATGTTTTCCCACAATAACGTAGCGGTTGTGGTAGATGTAAGGATATCCTCTACCCTTATTGTCAAGTAGTTTATAACAATGATAATGCATTGGTGTAGGCACAAATGGGGTGTCCAATTAAGGACAACCTCTAATTTTGTGATGCAAGGGTTATTACTCTTCCATGGACACACATGAGCACTCCCACAACCTTGGCACAACTCAATAAATTATTCTCATTAATGAATTCATTACACAATTGATGCACACACTCTACCACTCACACATATGCCTCTACAAGCTTATTTCATTACAAACATGGAGAAAAAGTAACTACAACATAGTCCAACCTGGATAGTGCACAAACATGTTCTAGTTTCTTTGTCACAGAGAGGATTTTTTTGTATCTCCCTTTTCCCCCTTTAAGATTCTTGTCCCCTCATTTACTGATGTGTCCTAGGTCTCTTTGGCTCCCCAAGGACCCAAGAAATGCTTCCCATATCAATGATTATCTCAAGAATCCATTATTTTACCTTTGTTGATTATTACGGGCATTATGTTAGCAAAAATGTTTCTTCCACAAAACGTCGGTGTGACAAATGCATTTTGTGTTGCTTTAAGAAACCACCAAAACTGAAAGTTTTAGAACAATATTTATTGAAAACCGTGCAAGATGCCTTGTAGGACCACTTACACCATGTCAAGCCAAAACCTAAAAAAATAAAAAACAAACATCACTCTATTTTTGGTGATGCAAGATTACTTGTTCGTCATGGATGCTCTCTGCATTAGACACCCATGGTAAATAAAATGTCCATGAGCTCCCGCTCATGAGCTCACAGAGCTCTTTGATAGTTTTACCATGTTTGTCAATTTTGGATGCACTCATCCAAGTCGCGTCTTCAATTGCTCCATCCTTCCACTTAACCAAGTACTCGTAGTACTCACCGCCTCTTGTCTTCTTAATCAATGCCCAAAATGGCCTCCATCTCCTCTCTAGTTGTTATGTTGTGGAGCCTGTTTTCATGTGTGTAAGTGTTGAAAAATGTACACTAAAATTACTGTACATTCTCCACATTTTTCTCGCCTTGGGGTTTGGGGGCGCAATCCCCGAGTTTTTTTTTCCTCGAAAAATGTGCATGATACCTCAGGAAATGTGTTCTTCTCATATGGGTGGGATTTTTGACCCATATTTTTATGGGGAGGTTTTGGCCCACGGTTTTGATACCCATGATATTGTAAAACTATTTAAGTAGTTTCCTATTAATTTACTTTTGATAGGTGCGACACTGGTATTATAGATGTGTGAGTTCAAGTGTGAATTCAGGAGAGTTTGTTGAGCACAGCTCCAAAAATATTTGGATATTGTATTGCAAGAAAGAGGTGGCTTCAATAAAATCTAAGCAAGTTATTCTTGGTGGATGTATCCTGAATTAGGTGAACCACGTTAAATATTGTCTTTGTGTTTTGTTCTTTTATTTTTTGCACTTTTATTTCAGATCTGTGATATTATTTTGCATATTAGTTTCTACTATTGCGATTTTGTGTGGGATTGTTCCGCATATTTTATCCCTTATTTCCTAACACTAGTTTCCATTGAATTCTACTCTACAATCCACAACTGAAAAATCCATGCTTTCAATTGGTTGTCCATCAACATACATGTACAAATTTGCAACATTGAAGATAGGTAAAATGCCTACTCTATCTCATAAGCATTGGCTAAAAACTTCCTCAAAATATTGTAAGGCCTAATCTTCTTCCACTTTATCTTGTTGTATTCTCCCTTAGGAAACCTCTCCTTACATAAATGTGCCAACACCAAATCTCCAACTTCAAAATTCAGCTCTCTCCTTTTCATGCCCATAAGCTTCTTGTATTTTATAGCTCTCTCTTTAGGACTTCTCTTCACTTGTTGATGTACATTGTGCACAATCTAAACAAACTCCTCACCTTCAAAATTTCCCCGCTCATCTCAAATGCAACTTTTCTTTACATAGATTTCATCTATCTCAAATCCTTAACTTTTATAAACATAACATACATAGTATCACGAGAATTTGGCATTCTCATTTGCATCTTCTTCATTTTCATCTCTTTTACAAATTTTATCTCCTCTTCTCTTTTCCTCTCATTGATATGTCAAATAACATGATAAATTTTAGTGCAACCTTGTCTTCAACGGAATTTTCCACCCTCGAGATGTATTCAAAAATATCATCCCTATATATATATATATATGGAATGTTGTCCCAACTAGTTTCTTATCATCCTTTTCCTCTTCTTCTTCACCGTATGCTTCTAGTGCTTATAGAAGTATCTTCCTGTCGTCCTCGCAATTCTACAATTTCCCCTCCGTTATATCTCTACACTCCTCTTGTCCACTCAATGCTCTTTGCAAATCATCATGTGATTTCACTTGCACATTCTTCTTCTACATCTTCATGCCTTCCAAAATACACGCTTGATGTGCAACATCATCCCCTACCATACATTATTGGGCTAATAATATACTTTGTTGCACCACCTCATCTTTGTCTTCTTCCATTCTCAAACTCTTTATAATAGTTCTAGGCTGATTGTAATTTTCTTTCTTCACCTCATCCATGTCATGTGCAAATAACTTTTTACTCTCATTGTCCATATGATAATAATTTATACCTTGAATCATAAGAATTTCTTATTCAATACCTATGTGGGTTGTTCCCACGAGTACAATGTCACTTACATCCTTTAATATTCTTGGTAGAAACATGTCTATGATATCAATATCCTTTCTTTCCTTTATGCCACATGAGTGACATTTTGTTAAGACCCTTCATCGTTCCCTTATTTTTACATTATTATTGTAATGGATGTTACAAGTGTGTATGCTTTATAAGTTATCCCTTAAGCTATTAAGAATAATCCCACAAACATGGGTAGTAGTAGTTTTAAAAATATAACTAGTAGATTAAGGAGTACTTAGGCCAATAAAAGCATCAACAAATATTATTGTGTTGAGCTTTCTCAAAGGAGTTTCCTCGAAGTTTCTTGCAATATGGTAAAGTGATTTGGTATTTTGTTTAATAAACTCATATGTACTTTGCATTATGTTATTCAACTTAATATGTAACAGGAGGTTCATTATATTTGTTCATTATATTTGGTATCGGAGCTCTTTCTAGGACCGCTTGGTGTGCAACAATTTTTTTAAGGTCTCGAGTAATTACAACAAAAGGTGTAGTAGAGTTTATGCCTTGTTTAGAAATCCCAAAACTCGACTTGTTTTCCTTAATTATTTCCCAACTCATTTTCCTGACTTGCTTCAACAACTTGTTTCCCTGACTTAAAAAACTGATTGTAAAAAATATCAAAGTATTTTTTCACACTTTTTGCACCCTCACCACTCTGACTTTCAGGTTGTGGAGATCATTCTAACACCAACTTATCTTTTCCAAAAAAAAATCCCCATACACTACTCTTTTTAGCCCTCGTCGGACGTAGTCTCTAAAAACAATTTGGGGTCCTCGAAGCAATTATACCATTGCAATCATCTCATCGAGCCAATCATTTTAACATATAACTCTAAATAGCCTTTTTAACCCTTAGAACCCCTCCTGGTCATGGTTGTAACCCGTGCAAGTACAAAAAACATGGATGAAGAAATCACCAACTTGAAATCACAAGTGTTTAAGGTCACACAGATGATGCAAGGACTCAATAAAAATGGATCCTCACTAAGAATCTCCATATTGAGTCCACTTCTAAACACAATTTCTCTTCTCTAAATGTGTCATGTGGTTCCAAGCTTGATTTTCCTCAATTCAATGGTACATATCCAATTGGGTGGATATATCGTAGATAAATTATTTAGTCTCTATAATACCCTCGACATGTACATGGTTCCTACCATTTATTTTCACTTGGAAAAGAAGCCCTACAATGGTACCATTGGTATTTAAAATCTCATGATGAACTAGGGTGTCCATCATTTGCATCCCTTAATCTAGAGTGATTATCCCTAGTGTTTATGATGACTTCATAGGAGCACTCACCAAACTCCAACTAACAAGATTAGTATGTGATTACTAGACAAAATTTGAGATATTATTCAATCACGAAGAAGGCTTATCAAATGACTTTTCCGAGAGTTGTTTCATAAGTGGCCTCAAGGAGGCAATTTTCTTAGAAATTAAAATTTTTAAACCCAATACCATGATGGAAGCATTAGGCTTGGCCAAATTAGCAGAGGAAAAATCATAACACAACGCCAACCTTCTCGGTTTAACTTCATTCAAAAATATAGGAGCCCAACATGCTTCCATGGTGCTTTCTCCAAAGACATCCCTAATCAAACGTCTTCATGAAGCAAAAATATAAGAACACAATGAAAAAGGCCTCTCTTACATTTATGATGACAAATTCACAAGGGGGCATTGATGCGTGGAACAAAAAAATTACCTTCTAGATGTTGAATCACCCCTACAACTAGAAATTCCAAGAAAAAGAATCATTGTTGGATGAATCCCCTCCTCAAGACTCTTTACCAGAGTTATTACTCCATGCCTTAGTAGGAGTCACCACCCCTTAAACCACAAGGGTAAAAGGGTATTTGAAAATATTCCTCTCACCATCTTAATTGATTACGTATAACTTTATCAATCCATGGTTGACCAAAGAAGCATGTTGTTTTGTTTATCCTTATTATAGATTCGAAGTTATGATTACTAATGGTGGTACACTACCTTATAAGGGAAAGTGTCGTAATGTTTGTATTGCAATAGAAGATTATAATCTTCACCCCAATAAATTTTTCCTACCCATGAGGGGACATGATGTTGTTTTAGGAGCTCAATGGTTGCACACACTTGGACCCATCTTATGGGATTTCTCTAAATTATGGATGTAGTTCTATGACAATGGGAGAAAACACACCTTAAAAGGAATCACTCTGTGCTCCACTAGTATTTTTATTTCCCACTGTATGGAAAATATTCTAAAGAAAATATCACATGGAATCATTGCTTAGTTATTTTTATCCAAGCGAGTCTACCTATCTCTTCCAACACCCTTGCAGATTTACAAGTGATTTTGGAGAAACATATTACTATCTTTGTCGAGCCCATGACATTACCAAGAGGATCATTGTATCTAAATTCTTCATGGTGGTTCTATTCCCAACATTTTACCCTACTAGCACCCATTCTTACAAAAGACAGAGATTGAAATTCTCATCCAAGAACTTCTCGAGGTGGGATTCATTTGTCATAACACCAATCCATATTCCTCGCTGGTTTTACTTGTCTACAAAAAGGATGGCTTGTGGTGTCTCTACATCAATTTCAGGGAACTAAACAAGATCACTATCAAGGATAAATTCCCTATTCCAATGATCAAGGATAAATTCCCTATTCCAATGATTGATGAGCTTCTAAATGAACTTCATAATGTTCAATTTTTCTTCAAATTAGATCTTCACTCCAGGGTATCACCGTGATTCTTATTCACAAGGAGGATATTCCTAAGATGGCCTTCTAAACTCATGATGGTCACTATGAATTTTTAGTCATGTCCTTTGGGCTTATGAATTCCCCATCTACATTTCAAGGCTTGATGAATAAAATATTTTGACCCTTCATCAATTCATCTTGGTATTCTTTGATGGCATCTTGATCCACAAGAAACCATGGGTGGAGCTTCTATAACACATTGACACGCCATTGTAAATTCTCGTAGATAATCAATTGTGCACCAGACATTCCAAGTGCTATGTTGGCCAAACATAACTAGAATATCTTGAAAATATTGTTTCGGTGGAAGGTGTTCACATGTGTAGACACAAAATCACGAACTTGGGTACATTTCTAGGTCCTAATCACATAATACTGTTCATATGATTCTTAAGTGATACAACTAGTAATTGACATCTATCTTGGCCTCTTTTATGTCTTTCTTTTTTGTCTTTGTCTTGCACACCCCACAGCCCGATCGATATCCATTATTTTATATTTATTGACTCTAGACACCAAAGACCTAGCCAGACGACGGTGATCAGCGCCCCCACCTCTTTCAGTATCTTACTGCCTCTTTTGGGCCTCTTTTATCTTTTAGGCATCTTGTTTTCTTATGGGTCACCTATTAGTTTGTAATTATGAAATTCAAATAAGGGAACCATATAAATATAAATCTACATGACCATAATAAAGGACCGAGCTCTAAGCATTTATTATCGTCACCTAAGGTTGCATCTAAAAGACATTCTAAGAGCATCAAGACATCTATATAGCATTCACTCGAGGGACAAGTGGATCGCATTTTATGCATACATGCATAGGAGGGGAAGATGATTTTTCCATCCACACATCTATTTACGTTGGTACATCTATTTATCACTCGTTATCAAGCACATTTTACACAAGAGCTTCCTAGGGCATGATTTCTACACACACACAAGAACTACATGGAGTCTGAGATGTAATACAACACTTGGTCATAAGTTCACTCTATTGGGTGACCACTAGGGTTAGTCCAACTCCCCATTTGCATCTTTATTTTTTAGGATTTGATGTAGTTTGGGGTTTTGCAGATATCATTTATTTTGCAGGTGCAGGTGGAATTCGATGTAATGTCCCCTTTTCCTGCGCCAAAGGCCTAAGGGCCAGGTCGAGTCCAAGCCGTGGTCAGACCCAAGGAGCTGTGGACGCTGGGAGCTATGGGGAGGGGGCCACGTGGTTCTAATAGTCTAATTTTGTGTTGAGGGTCACTTTTGGACCATGGCGACTTAAAGGGGAAAAGTAACTTAAGTCACTTTATTTTATTGGCCCCTCCATAGAATGAAATGTGTATAGGGTCTGTTGGGGCTCTTTTGCCTCGGGAAGTATATAAGGAGCTGGGGGAGAAAGGAAAGGAACTTTTGACATACATTTTATTGACCCCTTCACGTGTAAGTTGTTGTTTGTGCATCTAAAACTTGTTGAGTCAAATCTCACGGGGACCCCGGCCGGTGGTGAGAGACCCGTCCCTAGCTAGCGGTGGCATTCTTCAGTAGTGAGAGATTTACCCTAGTCTATCATTTTGGAGCCACTTTTAGGGCCGTGGTACAGTGATATTACCAGAGGGTTCAGAGGAAGAGTTTGAGGAGTTTTGGGGGCATTTGGGGAAGATAATCAGAGGGGTTACAGATCGGACTTACGATGACCATTTGGGTGGGCTTCAAGATCACTTTGAAGGTGCCTCCATCATTTTCTGACCCCATTCCAAGCAAGGTGACTTACAACCTTTATTTGGGGTTTTCCGATTACCCGTTTTCAGATCTGAAGGTGGAAATATTATTGCCTATATCTATTAATGTTATTTCCAAAGACCCTTATTTTTGCTCTTGTATTTAGAGGGTTACGAACCTCTGAAGTTTTCCAGCCACCTAGGGCATTCTGTATTTTTTCTGGCAGTAATATATTATTCCAAAAAGTCCAAAAAATGTTTTCCTAGTGTTTATTATTATTATTGCAAGCTTCCCTCAAAATTTCATGCACTTTGGGCAAATATTTTGTGAGATATCAATTTAATACCATTCGCTGTCCTAGTTGGTCATTTCTCTTAAAATCAGAAATTTTACTCTGCTGCAATTTTCAATATTTTGTGCTTTTTTAAGTGGTATCCCATAAGGGATATTTCATTCAAGACCATCCGACGACATACAAATGACCAACAACAAAGGTTAGTTGTAGACAACAAATCACACACTTTGGGTATCTATTTAGTCTTGATCACATACTACTATTCATATGATTCCTTAGCAAGAAAAGTATAATTTAACCCATGTCTTTGGCCATATTTACTTGATTTTTTTTATCCTTCTTGGTCTTACACATAATATTTCCCAGTCTTGTTGGAGCTCAAATGTGTACCCATGCCCGAATCATAGACAGTTTGAGATTTGAGACAACATGGGACTATCTCCAAGTTGTGGGACTCGAACTGAGACAGACCTCCAGAGAAGGCCGAATTCCTCTACTTATTCCTAATGTTAAACTACTCCTAGGAATTGAAATGTAATTGTTTAGCTCTACTCTAACTTTCCAAGTGACCAGGGTGAGGAGGAGATACATAAAACATAAACCTAATCTAAAGCAGTGATAACACCAAAAAATAAGGGGATGAATACATTCAAATAAGAGGAAAGGGAAGGAAGTGATAATGAAGAGGATTGAATATCAAACATAGATCAAAATCACTTCCGTAATCCCTTTCATGATCCACAATAGATAAAGATTCGTGAAATAAAACATTCAACACATCTATGAATGAAAGAAAGGCAATAAGAGAAATAAAAATAAACAAGAGTAGAACGAGCCACAAGATTTATATTTTATTGCTTGAAAGTGTACAAAAACTATTACAATCATGAGAGGAAGATGCGAGCATTTGTTGAATCAAAATCCAAGGCATGTAACCCTTAGGACATACACACAACACAAGAGAAAATCCTTATGTTACAAGATGCCCAAATTCTAAAAGTATCCTCTTCTCCTACAAATGAGCATCGCTTGCTCAATATATATAGAAAATCGTGGAAGGGAGAAAGAGGAGAAATTAGAGGGAATTCAAATTCTTCAACTAGTCCCAACCACCTTCATTAATTTCTTCTCAGAGACAAAGGCGTTGACCTGTTTATACACTGTTACACACCATTTTTTATTGAGCATCCATACTGCATTTAATGCTGGTAGTTGTGTCGCCTAGAACCACACCTTTTAGCTTGTTGGAGAAGTTTTTTTATTATTGTCTCCTTGCCTTGGTTTGACTCATGAAATCAGGTTTGATTACAAGAGAACAATAAAATCGAATTGAATTTGTAAAGATTTGATAGTTAAACCAAAGATCCAGTTGATTTCTAATTTCCGTAGAGAGTCATCATTTTGTTGTGTTGTGCGGTTTGTTCATCCAATCATGTGTGGATTTTTTAACATCCACGGATCATTCATTTGTATTGCAGTATCCCGCGGCTCTTGAAAATATTTCGCGGCCTGTCCAAATGACATGACTTACTTCCCTATTACCCACGGATTTCCTTTTACTATTGCCTCACTGTAACACTCTCTATAGTAACACGGCTTTGAAAATCCAACCACGGAGCCATTTCTTCGTTATACAAAACTTCCTTCTTTGAAGTTGATTCTAGACAACACGTGGAGGCCTCGCATGCTCTTCTCCTTCATCTTTGAATTTTCAGCTAATTTGGGTTGCCTTACCGCACTTTAGCCACGTGGTCAATTCTCACCGCTCAAGGCTCCCGATTCTGATTCTTTGTACTTTCTCATAAATGTGTTCAAGGGACACGTGGATACCTTCGCATCCAAATAGCAAAAATGGAAGACCCCTGAAATAATGTAGTCAGTAAATCTTCCATGGTGATGCTCTTTTATCCGTGGCATGCTCCAAGCTTCCACGACTCCTTCAAATTTACTCCCGAATATCCGCCAATTTTATAACTCGTGTAATTTTTTCAAATTTTGTAAGGGATGCAAAATCGGCAACATTTTTGGTGACTCATAGGGATCATCTACTTGCTTTAGATGGATGATCAACAACCCTAGGCATCTATTGGGCATAGAGTCAGTTGATTGATTTGGTTGCTTTGCCTTTGACTCCTTCACTTGATGGCAACTGATCGTTAACACTTTGGACTTCACTTCAACAACATCCTTTGAACTAAGGAACGTGTAACAAGATCCCAAGCAAAAAAACATGTGCAAAACACTTAGGGAAAAGAAACTAAACTACCAAGAAGATAATGTGCTAAAAGCACTTAGAGGAATTAGTGATCCTATTCTACTATGTACAAGATGCATGAAACCCTTAATGAGAGGGTTTGAGATAAATCCCATTTACTGGGATTTGAAATGCATTCCCATCAAGATCAGACAACTCAAAATAATTAGCCACCTTGTAAGCAGTAATGATGTATGGTCCACTCCAAATAGCATCAAATTTGGAGTGTCTTCTTGGTTTAGCTCAATCCAGCATCCCATTTTAAGACTAGATCTTCGACTTTGAATGTTTGAGGCCTAGCTTTTCTATCAAACCATTGCTTGGTTGAATTTTGATGTTGCTCCATCCTTAACATGGTGACATTTCTATTTTCTTCTAGTTGTACTAATTCCACCATTTTGATTTCTCTTTGATCCACACCTTCAAATTCCAATTGTTGTGCTAATTCAAGTGAAGACAATTCAAGTGACAAAGGAAGCCTAGCTTCTTTACCATATACCAGTTTGTAGGGAGAAGTGCCAATTGCCTTCTTCATTGTTATCCTATCCTGCCCAAAGAACATTCTTCACTTTTGTATGCCACTACCTTTGATTCACATCCATGGTTCTCTTCATGATTCTAATCAGATTTTTATTAGTAGATTCTACCAATCCATTACCTGGGGGTAGTAATTGGAGGAAGTCTTGAGATAAATCCCAAGTTGAAGAGCCCAATAAGAGATTCTTGATCCCAAGAAATATTTAACATTATCAGAAATAATGGTTTGGGGAACACCAAACCTTGTGACAATTTCTTCAAGAAACTCGGGATGACTGATTTAGTGACTTCCTTTAATGGCGCGGCTTCAGTGCACCTAGTGAAGTATTTTGTTGTTGTGAGAACCCATTTGTGGCCCACACTAGATGGATGATTGATCATACCAATGAAGTTAAGACCCCATTATGTGAATGGTTGATCCACCTGGATCAGACGCAAAGACAAGGCTACTAGTCTTTTATTTCCAACAAAGAGAGCACACTCCTAACATTTCCCAACCCACCTGTGAGCATCCACGAACAATGTAGGCTAAAAATATCCTATTTTTATGAGCTTCATAGTTGTAGCCTTGGCAAAGAAATGTCCTCCTAAGAAACCATCATGAAACTCAACAATGACCCTATTACATTATTTTCTTTCAATGCATCTGAGCAACACGCCATCAATGTTCCTTTTGAAAAGTACATCATCAACCAGAACATATGGAAAAGACTGCAACCTTAGATGCCTCCTTTTTTCTTTGTTAAGACCAAAAGGATATATACCAGAGGAGAGGAATGTTATCATTATCTTCATCCAGCTATCCATGGTTATGTATTCATTTTTCTCAAGTTCCACATGGTTCTCCTCTTCTAGGAATAAAGTAGTCTCTGGGTCATTTCGTGCATCTTCAACCAGCTGTTTGCAGAGAGCATAGCCTCTTACCAATTTTGTGGCCTTAATGGTCACATCATATTCCATGATTTTAGTTACCCATCCAACTCGTTTCTCACTGATCTCTGTTCCCATAATGAAATCTTTAATGCTGGGATGTGATACCAAAACCTTTACGTGGCTAGCTATAATCACGCTTTTAAATTTTCTCAAGGTGCACATGATGGCAAACACTTGATTTTTAATATGGCTATACTTAAGCTCATAATCCTTCAAGGTTTGGCTATAGAAGGCTACTGGCTGCTCCAAATCTTGATCATTTGACTAGGTTAGAACCGCAATAATGCAAGAATCAACTATTATTTTGGTCCGAGCTTTCTTAAAAACCATAATACTAAAAAGGAAACTATACACCAAATAATAAAATAATTCAATTTGAATTCATTCGGGATGTTGTATTCATTTGGAGACAACTTCTTATACAACCGATTGATCCTATAATCTAGGAGTCAAGTCTTATCACTTTTTCTTCCTCATATCTCTCTCTTATCTCTAGAATCACTATAACAAGCCTTTATTCTCTCACACAACTTTAGCTACGTGAGTTTTTCTCACAACTCACCAATATAATTAAACTATTACAACATTATATGAGTTGTTTATATCACAAATCATATATTACAAATACACACATAATATTAATGTTCACACTAACATATAAATTCCTAACATTCACCCCCTTAGTGTGAACATGGGGAAAAGTGGAACTGAAACTAGAATCATATGCCACCACATACTTTTAGGTTTGCATACTACTGTTTAAATCTTGTTGTTTAGATCTTGTTGCACATGACCACTACTATGCAAAGAATGCATCCCGCATTTATCCCATGTGAACGAAACGAGGTCGTTTCACTGGTCAATCATCTTCATAAAGAAGTACGACAGTCAGAGGATCTCTGCAGTCAGAGGATTTCTATAGTTAGCTTCCCTCCTATACAATCTGTTTCACTATTCCGCACCTTCCATGCCATATCACAACACGTTCAAGAGATTACATTAGGAATGCTCACATATTCAAAGCGAACATGCACAAATATTTTGTTCTTATTCTGCATATCAAAGCAAACACACAACCTGAAATAAAATTCCACAACACCATTGTGCGGCCCCATCACTTGCAAAGCTGACGAGAGGTCATTGATTGACCTCCTTCCTCTATTGCCTCCTTCCTCCATGTAGATGATACTTACTTAGTAAAGAAAATATTCATAATTATAACCGATGTCATCATTCATTGGTTCTTCCTTATCATAATATTTTTCTTCATCTGCAGCCATGACATTCTCTTGTAGTTTCCCATCAAGTAGGTCTTGAGCTCTCAATTTACAGTTTACAACCATATGACCAAGTTGTTTACAATAGTAGCAGATAAATCACTTCTTTGAATCCTTGGAAGTTGATCCTTGCTTGGAAGAATATTTAAATCTTCTTTTAACAAATGATTTGTCATATTTATTTTTTCCATACAACACACTTTCTTTTGGATCAATATTCTTATTTTCTTCATCTATCAATGAAGAAATTAGATCTTCTAGGCTAGGATTTATTTTGCTTAGTGTAAAAACCATGTTGGAATAACTGATAGGCATGCTATTTAGTAATACAAATTTTGCATCATCATCAGGCACATCTACTTTTATCCCTGCTAATTGATTTAAAATGGAGTGAAACTTACTTATGTGTTGCACCATGTTGTCACTTTCCTCCATCTTGAGTCCAAACAATTTCGTTTGAGAGATACTGTTGTGCTTCCTGTTTGGGATCCAAAAAGCTTGTTCAATGTAGTCCATATGACATTTGAACTTTTTGATAAGTCTATATGATGCAAGTAAGCATCAGATAATCCTAGGCCAATAATTGTTGTAGCTTTTCGATCCTTGCTTTCCCATTTGGTGGCTTCATTTGCATCAGTTGGTTTTGGTATTTTACCATCGGTAATTTCCCACAATTCTTTGTTAATTAACAATAATTGGGTTCAAACTTGCCAGGTATGGAAATCTTTACCTTCAAACTTTTCAATATGACTTAATTTTTCCATTATGGGTGTCGAACTCAGTCGAAAATGCACCCTTACAATAAACTAAAAAAATGAAAGTAAAATTTTATGAAATTTTATTTTTGATTGACAAATGTAAAGCATATGATCAATGCAAAGAGCTTGAAAAAACACACATTTAAAAAAACATCTTAATCTGAGTTACCAACGGAAATTTATGGCAACTACAAATTTTAAATCCAACATCTTTCTCGGACCCCTTTCCAAAAATGATTTTTTTTCTATGTTTGTGTTTTTTTAACTAAATCCAAAAATGGCAAAAATGGATAAGTAGAGTTGTAACTCACGATTTGTCGTTCATGCATACAAACAGCTTCACCGCAACGATTTCTGCTCTAAACAGGCATAAATTATGAGTCATATGATCATATCATCGTTGGAAGAGACATGAATGTGTTGATGCTTTGTTGTATCTGTAGACAGAGTCAATACAGAATGCAGGACTGAAGTCGATGAAAACTGATGACAAATGACTACATACATATTTTCCACCATGAACTAATCTATCTCTTATTGCATGCAATCATGAATTCTCTTAGACTCTCATTCGACCGACCATGCTTTGATACCAAATATTATTTTGGTCTGAGCTTTCTTAAAAACCAGAATACTAAAAAGGAAACTATACACCGAATAATAGAATAATTCAATTTGAATTCATTCGGGATGTTGTATTCATCTAGAGATAGCTTCTTATACAAATTCTTGATCCTATAATCTAGGAGTCAAGTCTTATCACTTAGTCTTCCTCATATCTCTCTCTTATCTCTAGAATCACTCTAACAAGCCTTTATTCTCTCACACAACTTTAGCTACGTGAGTTGTTCTCACAACTCACCAATATAATTAAACTATTACAACATTATATGAGTTGTTTATATCACAACTCATATATTACAAATACACACATAATATTAATGTTCACACTAACATATAAATTCCTAACATCATCTCCATACGCATACAAGATAAAATCCTTCGAGTAACTGGATCAATCAACGTAGGAGCTGAGCTATTTCTTGTTTGATCTTATCAAAACTTTCCTCCCCTTTTGTGGTCTAACAAAAAGTTGATTCTTTTCTAAGCATCAGTATGAGTGGATTTACCAAACCCGCAAAGCTAGGTATGAAGCACCTAACAAAGTTAACCTTTCCAAGGAAAGACTACAAAGCTTTCTTGTGAGCTGGCAAGGAAAGAGCAAGGATGGTAGAGACTCTTTCTAGATCAATGGCAATGCCTTCTTTAGAGACAACATGCCCTAAAGCTTACCTCTAGGGACTGCAAAATTACATTTCTTAGGGTTAAGAGATACCCCAAACTCCCTACATCTTTCAAATACCTTCTCAAGATGAGTGATATGATCTTTGTTATGCTTTGAGAAAACAGTAATATCATCAAGATATACAAGGATAAATTGATTAATATATCCTTTGAAAGTGATATCCATTGCTCTTTGGAAGGTGGCACCTGCATTTGATAAACCAAAAGGCATTTTTTTATATGCATATGTTCCCCATTTGGTGGTGAACGCAGTCTTGTATTGATCCTCTTCTTTCACTTTGATTTGGTTGAAGCCCGAATATCCATCAAGCATTGAAAATCTCTCAGATCCAACCACTATCTGAAGGATCTGCTCCATTGATGGCAAAGGAAAGTGATCCTCAAGGAGGCCTTATTTAGGTCCTTGAATTCTATGCAGAGCCTGATTTCACCATTCTTATTTCTGACTAGAACCAAGTTCACCACCCAAGTGGAGTACTTAATGGGAAAAATAATTTTAGCCTCAATGAGTTTAGACAATTATTTTCTCATGAGGGGCTCTATCTTGGGGTTTACCAACCTTTGCTTTTGCCTAACTGGTTTGATGTTAGGATTAAGATCAATCGAATGTTGGGCTACACTAGGATTGAATTATTTTAAATCTTCATAACCCCATGAGAACACATCACTAAAATTTTGACATAAGGTAGCAAAATTCTACTTTTCATGCTTATCGATACTTTTCCAAGCGAACATTTTTTTCAGGGGCAATTTCAACAAGTGATAGTCTTCTTGTTTTGCCACCATGCTCTTCTCTATACCTTTGAACTCGTCATCTAGACTAAAAATCTATTCCAGAGTGACCAATCCTTTTGGAAATTAATTTGTTTTAAGCTGAATAATCTGATCACCATAGATGTCCTGCAAATCGATCTGCATTCTTGAAGAAAATTCAGGTTCATTCGTATGAATTGGAAATTTTTCTCATCACTATTAAATACTTATCATCTGGTCACATTATCTGGTATGGATGCCCTCACAACCATCTTGATATGTTGTGTTTTTCCTTGACTGTGTACTCTATGGGTGAGAACCGAGAACCAAGAGCTGACATTTGATCTTCTTCCTTGTTCATCTTCCGCCATACAACCTGTAAGTTAAGAGCATCAAAATCTCCAGTAAGTCCCAAACTCTATGTCTGTAGGCCTTCAATAGTTTGTTCTTTGAAGTGCATCTTCATGGACTTGGTTAATGACTAGCTCAGTATCTCCAAAGACTTGTAACTTCTTGATCTTTCTCTTTTCCACAATCAACAAGCCATGCACTAATGCCTCATATTTCGTAACATTATTGGAATAGGCAAATTGCAGTCTATGGGAAAAGAAGAACTTCTCTTTTTCGGAGAAATAAGCATGATGCCCGCCCCCAACTCCATTTTTGCTTCTAGAACCGTCAAAATGCATTCGCCATAAGCCAGAGATTGACTTCTCATCTTCTTTGAATATCATGGGCATAATAGATTCTTCTTATAGGACACAATAGGTGCCAAGACTAGTTTCATAAGCTTTAAGCTCTTCAGAATATGGATCAAATTTGTGATCTCTCTCAGCCCATTCATCAAACAATAAATCAGGCATGAGAGGGGAGTAGGTTGTTCTTTTGGACTTGAAATCGATCTTGTTGTTCTTGTATCAAACAACTTGATTGGATAGGGGAAGGTTCATATGACTCTACGTGATAGGAAAAGATAATACCAACTTGAATTGTGAATCTTATGTCATATCTGGTCCTTAAAAGCACATGTGTCCAATCCAAAGACAGATAGCTGCCTACTTTAGCAGTAAAATCTCTAGACAGGAAAATTGCAAACATGGGTAACAAGTCTATGACTGATATATCATGGGTTATTGTGAGACTCAAGCAAGCATGAAGGGTTAACTCAAGGTCTTTAACTACCCCCAAGGTATTCACAATCGACCCATCCAGTTGTAAGACACCCCTAGTCACAGGACTGTACTTGAGAACTACAAAGTGTCATCAATTTTCTTTGGCATTAACCCCTGAATCAATCATACAATTATGAACTAGGTGTTTACCCATGATTATAGACATGTAAGGGGGGGGGGTATTGACATTTTTATTTACTTGATCACCCTTTTCTTGACAAACATGTACCGTGGCATGAGTCTTTTGCATTACTAGATCCGTCGAGGGTAGTTCTTGAGGGATTCACATAGGAGATCACGTTGTGATGGAATAGCCAACGCATCCCACATAGAGACATTAACATTAGTCCTCTTCATTTGTTCCAAAATATTGAATGGAAGACCCGTCGACCTCTGCACTTGCAAAGCATGACAACTTCTTTTCTTGGCTGCGACATTATTTGATCACATGACTTTGTTGAAATAACAACCTCCTTTTCTCGCGAAAAGCTTATCGTGCACCATAGATTGCGTTGACACATTTTCTACTTCATTTTGTGGTTTCTCACTCTTTCTTATTTCAGCTTCAATCATGCGGCTTTTCCTTTCGCCTCCAATGTGTTTTCCTTTCTCCACACCATTGCTTTGATCGGCGGGAGTTACAACATGAGCTTCCAATTTTTTTTCTTATTCCATGTGTTATCCGCAACACTCATATGAGGTCTAATAGATTCTCCAGACATTGAATTGAGTGCACAAAAATCCTCGACTCTGAAAAACATGAGGTTAACATCAGGCGCGGCTTACTAGAATTCTTCTACGCCATGGTTTGGTGCTTCAATAAATGCTTCTTGCTAATAGGAATCACCTTGAATCATGTAGGCTTGGAGGTGTATTTCTCTTTCATAACCAATTTGGTTATGAGGTAGATTCAATGAAAAGCACCACTGTCTCTACGCATATTTTTTGCATTGGAACTAAGGCTTGACTTAAACTGGGGGCAGGAAGTGCCTACGGAGGAGGAATTATTGCCAATGGAAGGGGAACACTTTGGTTTTTCCATCTATTATTTTGTTGGTTTTGTGCATATCTTTGATTAGGTTGTTGGTTTTTATAAGGTTGATATCCTTGATTTGAAGATTGCCCTTGATTTTGATAATTTCTATATGATTGGGCTTGTTGTTTTTCTAGGGATATAACTTTGTTTGTCAAGTTTCTAATCAAATATTTCATTTCCTCATCTTCCTTTTGTTGTGCATGGTTTGTGATGTGGAAGCTATAGGTTATGGATTTGGTTGAGGGATAGGAGCAATGGAGGGTTGTGCGGCTTGTGAAATTTAGGGATAATGGCATAGGTGGCCTAGGAGCTAATTTTCTAGCTTGAATTAAACAATTCTCAGCCCTAATGTCCAATGCATAAGCTGCTAATAGGTAACACCTCCCATAGATTACACCATAATAGATATATCAGAGTTAAGAGCTTTCAAAAAGTAAAGAAATGCATCTTCAGCTGTAGGCCTGACAAGAATTGGGATTCTATCCTAGGTTCTCTGGAATTTGAAGTTGAAATCTTCCATTTGTTCATTAGGCACTCTCTTGATTGTGGTTAATCGCTCTCCAGAAGAGGCAAGTTATCGATTATTTCCCCAAATTGATTGTACAAGGTTATGAACAATTCGTTCGATACTGATTGAGCCCGCGGTTAAGCTCCTAAACCACTGCAGAGATTTTCCTTTAAGTGATGAAGCCAAGAGTTTTACTGCCACATCCATTTTAGAAATTTCATGGATAACACAAACATTTGTAATGTCCTGAATGTGGTCAACTAGAGTAGTGTGATTTTCTCTAGTAAAATATGGAATATTTTTCAAAGTAGCTACTGGAATAGGATTTTTGGCATTTAAAGTGAGTGGACTGCTGCTTGTGAAGTTTACAAATGGATTCCGAGGTAGCAGTAGTTGATGAGCCATTCTGATGGGTCTGAGAACTCTAGTGGACTGCAAGAAGGGTCTACCAGGTAGAGGTGTTGAAAGAGTTCAATTTGGAGGAGATGGAGATCTTTGAATCTGTCTTCCTCTTCTCTGTTTACCTAGAGATAACTGCAAATACTCAAATATACCTTCTTGTCTTGTTCTAGACCTAGTTTGGATCCTTCTCATGAATTAGGGACACGTTTGGATCACCAATACTATTGAAACCAGTTGATATTCTGAATGGAGTCACCAGATGTGTTACTCTGAGAGCCTCCAAAGGGTTAGAATTTCATCAAGATACACACGAAAACTTGATAAAACTAGAAATATTGATTTCAAAGTCCCACTGGGCATGCCAAAACTGTTGGATCTCAAATTTGCACCCATGCCCGAATCATAGACAATTCGGGATTTGAGGAAAACATGGACTGCTCTCCAAGTTGTGGGACTCGATTGAGACAAAACTCAGGAGAAGGTGAACTTCCTCTACTTACTCCTAATTTTAAACTACTCCTAGAAATTAAAATGTAGCTATTTAGCTCTACTCTAACTTTCCAAGTGACAGAGTGAGGAGGAGATGCATAAAACATAAACCTAATCTAAAGTGGCGATAACACCAGAAAATAAGGGGATGAATACATTCAGATAAGAGGAAAGGGAAGGTAATGATAATGAAGAGGATTGGATATCAAGAATAGATCAAAATCACTTCCAAAATCCACTTTCACGATGCACAACAAATAAAGATTAAGGAAATAAAACATTCAACACATCTGCGAATGAAAAAAGGCAAGAAGAGTAATAAAAATAAACAAGAGGAAACGAGCCACAAGATTTAAATTTTATTGCCTTAAATTGTACACAAACTATTACAATCATGAGAGGAGGATGGAACATTTACTGAATCAAAATCTAAGGCAAACAACCCTTAAGACATACACACAACACAAGAGAAAAGCCTTATGTTACAAGATGCCCAAATTCTAAAAGTATCCCCCTACAAATGAGCATTGCTCTACAATATATAGAAAATCATGGAAGGGAGAAAGAGGAGAAGTTAGAGGGAATTTGAATTATTCAACCAGTCCCAACCACCTTCATTAATTTCTTCTTAGAGAAGGCACTGTAATGTTTATCCACTGTTACACACCATTTTTATTAAGCGTCCATACCGCATTTAATGTTGGTAGTTATGCCACCTGGAACTACACCTTTTAGCGTGTTGGAGAATTTTTCTTGACTCTTGTCTCCTTGCCTTGATTTGACTTATGAAATCAGGTTTGATTGTATAGAGAACAATAAAATTTGATTGAATTTACAAATATTTGATAGTTAAATTGAAGATCCGGTTGATTTCTAATTTCGTGGAGAGTCATCATTTTTTTTGTTACCTTCGCGGTTTGTTCATCCAATCTTGCATATTTTTTTAACATCCACGGATCATTCCTTTGTATCGCGGTATCCTGCGGCTCTTGAAAATATTTTATGACCTATCCAAATGACATGACTTACTTCCTTGTTACTGCGGCCCCTTGTACCTATTGCTTACCTCGCTCAACTGCGACACTATTATATAGTAGCGTGGATTTGAAAATCCAACCACGGAGCCATTTCTTCATTTTGTAGAACTTCCTTCTTTTGAAGTTGATTTTGGGCGACACGTGGAGGCTTACGTGCTCTTCTCCTTCATCTTTGACTTTTTATCCCACTTGGGATGCCTTGCCGCACTTTATCCACGTGGTCAATTATCGATGTTTGAAGGCTCCCGATTCTTTATACTTTCTTCAAAATGCACCGAAGGGACACGTGGATACCCTCTACATCTAGATAGCAAAAATGGAAGAGCCATGAAATAATGTAGTTGTAAATATTCGCGGTGATGCTCTTTTATCCGCGACATGCTCCAAGCTTTTGCAGTTCCTTCAAATTTGCTTCGAATATCCGTCAAGTCTATAACTTGTGTAAGTTGCTTGAATTTTGTAAGGGATGAAAAATTGGGCAACATTTTTGGTGACTCACAGGGATCATCTGCACGCTAGATGCACAATCAATAGCCTTAGGCATCCATTGGGTATGGAGTCAGCTGATTGATTTTGTTCCTCTACCTTTGATTCCTCCACTTGATGACAAATGATCGTTAACACTTTGGACTTCACTTCAACAACATCCTCTGGAAACAAGGAACTGTGCAACAAGATCCCAAGAAACAAAACATGTGCAAAGCACTTAGGGAAAAGAAACCTAAACTACCAATAGGACAATGTGCTGAAAGCACTTGGAGGAATTAGAAATCCTATTCTACTATGTACAAGATGCATGAAACCCTTAATGAGAGGGTTTGAGATAAATCCCATTTACTAGGATTTGAAATGCATTCCCATCAAGATCAGACAACTCAAAAGAATTAGCTACCTTACAAGCAGTAATGATGTATGGTCCACTCCAAATAACATCAAATTTGGAGTGTCTTCCTGGTTTAGCTCGATCCGCGTCCCATTTTAAGACTAGATCTCCGAATGTTGAATGTCTGAGGCCTAGCTTTTCTATCAAACCACTGCTTGGTTGAATTATGATGTTGCTCCATCCTTAACATGGCGACATTTCTATTTTCTTGTAGTTATACTAATTCCACCATTTTGAGTTCTCTTTGGTCCATGCCTTCAAATTCCAATTGTTGTGCTAACTCAAGTGAAGGCAATTCAAGTGATAAAGGAAGCCTAACTTCTTTTCCATATACCAGTTTGTAGGGAGAAGTGCCAATTTCCTTCTTCATTTTTATCATGTCTACCCAAAGAGCATTTTTCACTTTTTTATACCACTACCTTTGATTGATTCAAATCCATGATTTGATCAGATTTTTATTAGTAGATTCCACCAATCCATTTCCTTGGGGGTAATAATTGGAGGAAGTCTTGAGATAAATCCCAAGTTGAAGAGCCCAATCAGAGATTTTTGATCCCAAGAAAGCTTTAGCATTATCAGAAATAATGGTTTGGGAATTCCAAACCTTGTGATAATTTCTTCAAGAAACTCCAGGATGTGTGATTCAGTGGCTTCCTTTAATGACGTGGCTTCAGTCCACCTAGTGAAGTAGTTTGTTGTTGTGAGAACCCATTTGGCTCACACTAGATGGAGGATTGATCATACCAATGAAGTCAAGACCCCATTATACGAATGGTTAATCCGCCTAGATCAGACGCAGAGGCAGGGCTACTAGTCTTTTCTTTCTAGCAAAAAGAGCACACTCCTTACATTTCCCAACCCACCTTTGAGCATCTGCAAACAATATAGGCCGAAATATCATGCTTTTATGATCTTCATAGTTGTAGCCTTAGCAGAGAAATGTCCACTTGAGAAACCATCATGAAACTCAACAAGGACCCTATTACATTGTTCTCCTTCAATGCATCTAAGCAACACGCCATCAATGTTCCTTTTGAAAAGTACACCATCAACCAGCACATATGGAAAAGACTGCAACCTTAAATGTCGCCTTTTTGCTTTGCTAATACTAAGAGGATATATACCAGAGGAGAGGAATGTTATCATTATTTTCATCCATATATCCACGGTTATGTCTTCATTCCTCTCAAGTTCGTGTGGTTCTCCTCTTCTAGGAATAAAGTAGTCTCTGGGTCATTCCACACATCTTCAGCCAGCTATTTACAGAGAGCATAGCCTCTTACCAATTTTTGGCCTTAATGGTCACATCATATTCCATGATTTTAGTTACCCATCCAACTCATTTCTCAATGATATTTATTCCCATAATGAAATCTCTAATGCTGGGATGTGATACCAAAACCTTTACATGGCTAGCTATAATCATGCTTTTAAATTTCCTCAAGGCGCACATGATGGAAAACACTTTCTTTTCAATATGGCTATACTTAAGCTCATAATCCTTTAAGGTTTGGCTGAAGAAGGCTATTGGTTGCTCCAAATATTGATCATTTGAATTGGTTAGAACCGCGGCAATGCAAAAATCATCTCCTTACGCATACAAGATAAAATCCTTGGAGTAATCTGGATTAATCAACGTAAGAGCCTGAGTTATTTCTTGTTTGATCTTTTCAAAGCTATCCTTCCCTTCCATGGTCCACCTAAAAGATGATTATTTTATGAGCATCAAGTGTGAGTGGATTTACCAAACCCACAAAGCCAGGTATGAACCATCTAACAAGTTAACCTTTCCAAGGAAAGACTACAAAGCTTTCTTGTGAGTTAGAAAGGAAAGAGCAAGGATGGCAAAGACTCTTTCTGGATCAATGACAATGCCTTCTTAGAGACAAAGTGCCCCAAAAGATTACCTTTAGGAACTGAAAAATTACATTTCTTGGGGTTAAGAGATACCCCAAACTCCCTACATCTTTCAAATACTTTCTTAAGATGGCTGATATGATCTTTTATATGCTTTGAGATAATAGTAATATCATCAAGATACACAAGGATAAATTGATTAATATATCCTTTGAAAGTGATATCCATTGCTCTTTGGAAGGTGGCACCTGCATTTGATAAACCAAAAGGCATTTTTTGATATGCATATGTTCCCCATTTGGTGGTGAATGCTAGTCTTGTACTAATCCTCTTCTTTCACTTTGATTTGGTTGAAGCCCGAATATCCATCAAGCATTGAAAATCTCTCAGATCCAACCACTGTCTACAGGATCTACTCCATTGATGGCAAAGGATAGTGATCCTTGAGGGAGGCCTTATTTAGGTCCCTGAAGTCTATGCAAACCTGATTTCACCATTCTTATTTCTGACTAGAACCAAGTTTGCCACCCAAGTGGAGTACTTAATGGGAAAAATAATCTTAGCCTCAATGAGTTTAGACAATTCTTTTCTCATGAGGGGCTCTATCTTGGGGTTTACCGGCCTTTGCTTTTTCCTAACTGGTTTGATGTTAGGATCAAGATCAATCAAATGTTGGGCTACATTAGGATTGAATTATTTTAAATCTTCATAACCCCATGAGAACACATCACTAAAATTTTGACATAAGGCAACAAAATTCTACTTTTCATGCTTATCACATACTTTTCCAAGCAAAAGTTCTTTTCTGGGGGCAATTTCAACAGGTTGATAGTCTTCTTGTTTTTCCACCATGCTCTTCTCTATACCTTTGAACTCATCATCTGGACTAAAAATTTATTCCAGAGTGACCAATCCTTTTGGCAATTTATTTGTTTTGAGCTGAATAATCTGATCACCATAGATGTCCTACAAATCAGACTGCATTCTTGAAGAAAATTCAGCTTCATTATGTATGAATTGGACAATTTTCTCATCACTATCAAAAATTTCTAGTTGGTCACATTATCTAGTATAGATGGCCTCACAACCATCTTGATATGTTGCATTTTTCCCTTGACCAGGTCTTTTGTAGGTGAAAACTAAGAACCGAGAGCCGTCATTTGATCTTCTTCCTTCTTCAACTTCCTGGTACACCGTAAGTTGAGAGCATCAAAACTCTCTAGTAAGTCCCAAACTATATGTTTGTAGGCCTTCAATAGTTTGTTCTTTGTAGCGCATCTTCCACGGACTTGATTAATGACTAGCTCAAGTATCTCCAAAGACTTGCAACTTCTTGATCTTTCTCTTTTCCGCAATCAACAAGCCATGCACTAATGCCTCATATTCCGCAACATTATTAGAATAGGAAAATTATAATCTATGGGTGAAGAAGAACTTATCTTCATATGGATAAATAAGCACGATGCCCACCCTAACTTCATTTATGCTTCTAGAATTGTCAAAATACATTCACCATAAGCAAAATACTGACTTCTCATCTTCTTTGAATACCTCGAGCATAACATATTCCTCTTGCAGGACATAATAGGTGCCAAGAACAATTTCATAAACTTTAAGCTCTTCAGAATATGGATCAAATTTGTGATCTCTCTCAGCCCATTCATCAAAAAATAAATCAGACATGAGAGGGGGAGCAGGATGTTCTTCTGGACTTGAAATATGATCTTGTTGTTCTTGTATCAAATAATTTGATTGGATAGGGAAGGTTCATATGACTCTATGTGATAGGAAAAGATAGGCTCAACTTGAATTGTGAATCTTGTGCCATATCTGGTCCTTAAAAGCATGTGTGTCCAATTCGAAGACATAGAAAGCCACCTACTTTAGTAGTAAAATCTCTAGCAGAAAATTGCAAACATGGGCATCAATTCTATGATTGATATATCATGGGTTATTGTGAGACTCGGAAAAGCATGAAGGGTTAACTCAAGGTCTTTAACTACCCCAGGATATTCACAATTGACTCATCCATCTACAAGACACCCCTAGTCACAAGAATGTACTTGAGACCTAGAATGTTTTTTGGCATTACTGAAGTACTAGCCCTTGAATCAATCATACAATTATGAACTAGGTGTTTACCCACAATTATAGACATGTAAAAGGGGGTCTTGACATTTTTACTTACTTGATCACCCTTTTCTTGATAGACATGTACCACGAATGATTCTTTTACATTACTGGATCCACCGAGGGCAATTTCTTGAGGGCTTCACATAGGAGATCACATTGTGATGGAATATCAAACACATCCTGCATAAAGATGTTAACATTAGTCCTCTTCATTTGTTCCACAATATTGAATGGAAGATCCATCAACCTCTGCATATGTGGCATGATAACTTCTTTTTTTGGTTGCAACATTGTTTGATCACGCGGCTTTGTTGAAACAACAACCTCCTTTTCTGCGGCAAGCTTATCATGCATCATAGATTGCATTGACACGATTTCTACTTCATTATGTGGTTTCTCACTCTTTCTTGTTTCTACTTCAATATGTGGCTTTTCCTTTGTGCCTCCAATGTGTTTTCCTTTATCCGTGACATTGCTTTGATCAACGGGAGTTCCAACCTGAGCTTCCAACATTCTTTTCTTGTTCCACATTTTTTTCACAACACTCATCTGAGGTCTTTCGGAGCCACCAGACATTGAGTTGAGTGCACAGAAATCCTCAGCTCCGAAAAACATGAGGTTAGCATCAGGCACGACTTGTTGGACTTCTTCTACATCGTGGTTTGGTGCTTCAATAAATGGTTCTTGCTGACTGGAAGCACCTTGAATCATGTAGGCTTGGAGATGCATTGCTCTTTCACAACCAATTTGGTTATGAGGTAGATTACATGGAAAGCACCACTTTATCTCCTGTGCCATATTGTTTTGCATTGGAACTAAGGCTTGGCTTGAATTGGGGGTAGGAAGTGCCTGTAGAGAGGAATTGTTGCCAATGGAAGGGGAGCACTTTGGTTTTTCCATCTGTTATTCTATTGGTTTTATGCATATCTTTGATTAGGTTATTGGTTTCTATAAGGTTGATATCCCTAATTTGAAGACTGCCCTTGATTTTTATAATTTCTATATGATTGGGCTTGTTATTTTTATAGGGATATAACTTTGTTTGTCAAGCTTCTGACCAAATATTTCATTTCACCATCTTCCTTTTGTTGTGCAGGGGTTTGTGATGTGGAAGCTATAAGCTGCGGATTTAGTTGAGGGATAGAAGAAATGGAGGGTTGCGTGGCTTGTGGAAATTAGGGGATAATGGCATAGGTGGCCTAGGAGCTAATTTTCCACTTGAATTAAAAATTCTCAGCCCTAATGGCCAATGCATAAGATCTTTGGTAGGGTTACACCTCCCATAGATTACACCATAACAAATATATTAGAGTTAAGAGATTTCAAAAAGTAAAGAAATGCACCTTCAGCTATAGGCCTGACAAGAACTAGAATTCTATCCCAGGTTCTCTGGAATTTGAAGTTGAAATCCACCATTTGTTCATTAGGTGCTCTCTTGATTGTGGTTAACTACTCCAAAAGAGACAAGTTATCAGCTCTTTCCCCAAATTTATTGTACAAGGTTGTGCACAACTCGTTCCAATTCTGATTGAGCCCACAATTAAGCTTCTAAACCATTACAAAGCTTTTCCTTTAAGTGATGAAGCCAGAAGTTTTACTGCCACATCCATTTTAGTAATTTCATGGATAACACAAACATTTGCAATGTCTTGAATATGGTCAACTAGAGTAGTGTGATTTTCTCAGTAAAATATGGAATATTTTTCAAAGCAGCTATTGGAATAGGATTTTGGAATTCAGAGTAAGTGGAATGCTACCTATGAAGTTTACAAATGGATTATGAGGTGGCAATGGTTGATGATCCATTCTGATGGGTTTGATAACTCTAGTGGACTGTAAGAAGGGTCTACTAGGCGGACGTGTTGAAAGAGTTCAATTTGGAGGAGATGAAGATCTTTGAATTTGTATTCCTCTTCTCTATCTTCCTGGAGATAACTACAAATACTCAAATTTTCCTTCTTGTCTTGTTCTAGACCTATTTTGGATCCTTATCATGAATTAGGAACACACTTGGATCACTAATATCCGAATGGAGTCGCCAAATGTGTTACTACAGAGCCTCCAAAGGCTTAGAATTTCATCAAGATACACACCAAAACTTGATAAAACTAGAAATATTGATTTCAAATTCCCACCGGGTGTGCCAAAACTGTTGGAGCTCAAATGTGCACCCATGGTGAATCATAGAAAATTCAGGATTTGAGACAACATGGGATTGTCTCCAAGTTGTGGGACTCAAACTGAGACAGACCTCCAAAGAATGTCGGCTTCCTCTACTTACTCTTAATGCTAAACTACTCATAGGAATTGAAATTCAACTATTTAGCACTACTCTAACTTTCCAAGTGACCAGGGTGAGGAGGAGATGCATAAAACATAAACCTAATCTAAAGTGGCGATAACACCAAAAAATAAGGGGATAAATGTTAGGATTAATATTGTTTACATTATTAATCATGATTATTAATTGTAATATAATATGAGTTGGTTAACAACTCATATTATTTATTATATGTTTTGTTATAACTAATATTTGTAATACGTGAAGTTGTTAATAAACAACTCACGTGAATAGGAGTTTGGTGAGAGATTTAAGGAGAGTATGTTATGAGTGGTTATAGGAGAAGTTATAGCTACCTCCTATCTTTTAGGAAAGCTATTTCCTATATAAATGGCTGTGTGTAATATGAAAGTGAATGGAATAAAAAGAGAATTATTATTGTGTTATTTTATTGTGATAGCCTGAATCTTGCTCTATATTTGGTATCAGAGCAGTCTTTAACCTTACACTGTGATGTTGTAGCAATTTTTTAAGGGGCAACCATCTCTTATACTGCCCCTTGGTTATGCGAGAAATCAAATTTGTAAAGAGTTTCTGTTAGTTTTTGTAGTAACTTTCATGTTAGTTAAGATCTTATTCATTGAAAACCAGGATCTATTTTATTTTTCGTAATCCTGTGTAGAAGTGGACAGTTGTATCTTTCTCAGGCGCTTCTGTATCAAGAATAAAATATTGTATGAAGATCTAGCTAAGCAAATTAAGTGTCAAACTCTTCTGCTAAAGCTTGTCTAATATCCAGTGAGGAGCAGGTAGATATATACACTATTGAAACCACCCATCACATGAGCATTATTCTGCTATGTTCGTGCCTTCTTCTGATCCGATCTGGATACTATAAATGCGTCTAATCCTGGTTCTCTTTGAGTAGAATCAATTTGAATGTGGATGGGGTGGACGTGTTTGGTATGAATGGTAGAAAAGTCTCTTGAAATCTTCAATGTGAAAGCTGCTGAAAGGAAAAGCTGCTTGCAGTCTATCTACATCCAAATGCATGCCATCTTGATCCTCCTCATTGACAACTTACAGTTTTCCACTAATTCCTGGTACGTGGCTCAACGCATGGAAAGGGGTAGCTCAGTTCATAAAACTAGCTCATCTCCAATGAGGCATCTGACGTGTTTTAAACCTGTTCAATCACCTTGATATGTGTTTCCATAGTGATCAACTTCTCCATGCATATATGTCATGCGTACTTCTATGTGTATCAAGGAGCATATTCGAGTCATAAAGTAAGTTGAGTTTACAATAGTTTTGATAGTCTAAAGTGTTTGTCTATGTTATTTTTCTTTTCATGAGTTATTATCTAAAGTCTCGTGTTATATTGAGGAAGAGTCATTAGTTATTCAATACATTTGTCGTTAAAAGAATCAAAGTCATGTAAAAGATTCATTTTTAAAAAGTAATCTCATTTTATTACTTTTTAAAATTTTAGTTGTGTCCTCTTGTCGAAGTTGTAAAAGTTAAATAGGTGATTTTAGGATATTTGTTTTTTGTCTTCGTCAAAAAGTTGTGTCATTGTATTAAGTCTGAAAAATAAAATAAAATTTCCCGCATTTCAATTTTGGATGCATTTTCGCTTATACGCGACGTCCAAATTATTGAAGGTATTTTGAGCTTCGTGATCACATCCGGCTGAACTAGCAGCATGAAATCGGAGGATGGAGGAAAATGGAGGTTGGAGGTCATTCAACGACCTCTCATCAGTCGCCAACGATGGGGCCGCATAGATGGTTTGGTGACATGTGTGCAGTGTGGTTTCTATTTTCAGTTCATTTTCAGTGTTCTGTTTGCAGTGTGATGGTTTGCTGAATAAACCCTTTTCGAGAGATTTTGGAGGAGTCATGTTTTTAGAATACTCACTTTTGGGAGCAGGAGAAGATTTCGAGGTAGACTCAAGGGATGGTTATCTAGCTAGTGTGAAGCTTGTGGATCTTGGAGATTCAGAATTCGGGCGCCCAGAGAGGAAGGGAAAGTCCCACAGGAACCCAAAGAGGAAGGGAGCATTCCTGCATAATTCAGCTCGACACTACGCCTTTACGAGGGTAAAGAGATAATCTATGGAGTCTGTACCTGGTCTAAGAAGTGCTTTCAGGAGGTGGTTCAATTTCTTTGAATATGGTTCTTCGCCGTGTTCACATTAAGGGGGTGAAGATTAGTGATTAATAATGTTCACACTAAGGGGGTGAATGTTAGGATTAATATTGTTTACATTATTAATCATGATTATTAATTGTAATATAATATGAGTTGGTTAACAACTCATATTATTTATTATATGTTTTGTTATAAATAATATGTTTTGTTACAACTCACGTGAATAGGAGTTTGGTGAGAGATTTAAGGAGAGTATGTTATGAGTGGTTATAGGAGAAGTTATAGCTACCTCCTATCTTTTAGGAAAGCTATTTCCTATATAAATGGCTGTGTGTAATATGAAAGTGAATGGAATGAAAAAGAGAATTATTATTGTGTTATTTTTGTGATACTTTCAATCTTGCTCTATAATAAATACATTTAGATAAGAGGAAAGGGAAGGCGGTGATAAGGAAGAGGATTGAATATCAAACACAAATCAAAATCACTTCTAGAATCCACTTTCATGATGCTGTGAGATAAAGATTCAGGAAATAAAACATTCAACACATCTCGCAAATGAAAAAAAGGCAATAAGAGCAATAAAAATAAACAAGAGCAGAATGATCCACAAGATTTAATTTTTTTGCCTAAAAGTGTACACAAACTATTACAATCGTGAGAGGAAGATGCGAGCATTTGCTGAATCAAAATCCAAGGCATGCAACCCTTAGGACATACATGCAACATAAGAGAAAAGCCTTATGTTACAAGATGCCTAAATTCTAAAAGTATCCCCCTACAAATGAGCATTGCTCTACAATATATAGAAAATCATGGAAGGGAGAAAGAGGAGAAATTAGAGGGAATTCAAATTACTCAACTAGTCCCAACCACCTTCATTAATTTATTCTCGAGAGATAGGGCACCACACTATTTATCCACTGTTACACACCATTTTTTTTATTTAGCGTCCATACCGCATTTAATGCCGGTAGTAGTTGTGCCACCTGGAACTACACCTTTTGGTGTGTTGGAGAAGTTTTCTTGACTCTTGTCTCCTTGCCTTGATTTGACTCATGAAATTAGGTTTGATTGCATAGAGAACAAAAAAATCTGATTGAATTTGTAAAGATTTGATAGTTAAATCAAAGATCCAATTGATTTCGATTTTTGCAGAGAGTCATCATTTTGTTGTGTTGTGTTATTTTTTCATCCAATCTTGCATGGTTTTTTAACATCCACGGATCATTCCTTTGTATTGTGGTATCCCATGCTCTTGAAAATATTTCACGGCCTATCCAAATGACATGGCTTACTTACTTGTTACCCATAGCCCACCTTGTATTGTTGCATCATCCCGCGACACTATCTATAGTAAGCATGACTTTGAAAATCCAACCACGGAGCCATTTCTTCATTCCGTAGAACCTCCTTCTTTTGAAGATGATTTTGGGTGATAAGTGGAGACATGCATGATCTTCTCCTTCATCTTTGACTTCTCGGCCCACTTTGCACCTTGCCGCGCTTTAGCCACATCATCAATTCTCGTTGCTTAAAGGTTCCCGATTCTTTGTACTTTCTCCAAAATGCATCGAAGGGACACGTGGATACCCTCCGCATCCATATAGCAAAAATGGAATAGCCCTAAAATAATCTAGTTATAAATCTTTTGCGGTGATGCTCTTTTACATGTGACATACTTCAAGCTTCCACAATTCCTTCAAATTTGCTTCCAAATATCCACCAATTCTATAGCTTGTGCAAGTTGCTCAAATTTTGCAAGGGATGCAAAATTGGGCAACAAGTCTATCTTTTTATACTTCTTCATTTCTCATTCTAGACACCGGTGCCTAGCCTGGGATGTCGGCGTCGGGCCCCGTCCCCTCTTAGCACTCCCGACCTCTTTGTACTTTTCTCACATCTTTTGGGTCCTTTCTAGTCGTTTGGGCATCTTATTTTCTTGGTGGTCAGCCTTTTTGGGGTTAATTATGAAATTCAAGCAAGAGAATCATATAAATATAAAGTTATGTGACCATAATAAAGGACCAAACACTAATGATTACCTATCACCACGTAAGGTTGCATTCAAAGGCCACTACAAGAGCATTTAAACATCCATTCTAGCTCCACACATGGGACGAGGGACTGCTAGTTAGTTCGCATACAATTCATAGGAGGGGAAGTTCATTCTTTTATGCACACATCTATCTACATTTTCTACATCTAGCTACTTGCTCGTTATCAAGTGCGACATGCACAAGAGCCACCTAGGGCATGATTTCCACACACACACAAATAGAACAACATTGGATCTAAGATGTAGTGCGGTGCTCGGTCATAAGTTCATTTTTGACAGTATGAGGACAGTCTGACCCCTCATTTACATTATCTTATTTTAGGGATTTGATACACTTTAGGGTTTTCACAGATCATTTCTTCATTGCGTAAGTTACAAGAGACATCTACGGAATTAGTGTGACATAATAGCAACATGAAGTGAAGGACAACACACATATCACAACCCCGCAAAATAGGGTTTTACACCATCTTAGCAGTCATCGACGCCCGAGAGGAGGTCCAGAGTGCCCCCAGACACCCCCGACCTAGTCTAGGCGACCTAGTCCAGGTGAATTTTGACATCTCAACATTTTTTTAGGATTCATTGCGATAGTCTGCACTTCGGATTTCTCAGTTCTCAACTTTGTACACCTTCGGGATCACTACGAAACAATTAAGTCTTTCTACTCCTTCATTTGTAACTAGAGTTTCATATTTCTTAGGTTATTTTGCTTGGGTCAATTATGTACTTAATTGTTTATATCCAACGGTGTTACATATTTTAGAGTCAGGCATTTATTTATTTCAATATTTTCTTAATCATTTGGTGAACTCCGACCTCTTCGAACATGTTTAGGGTCTTTATTTCATCATTTCTTGCATTTTTCTAAGGCCCTCTCATCATGGATATTTATATTCATGCTCATCAACCCTAAATTAAGAGCTAAAATCATTACTCTCTTAGCTACTACTCACATTCCTTTTGATATTCATCCAAATATAGTATATAACACATTCGTAGATGCATTTTCTCAACACATTGATTTTCCATCTAATCCTGTTGCCGATCTTGTTGTCTTTGACAATGATCCACCTTTGTACATAATGATTCACATCAATAATGTGGGTGTCAAATGAACCATAATCGATAATGGATCTAAGATCAATCTTTACACTTTATCATTCATTGAAAATATTGACCTTTCTACTACTAATGTTAGTCCCTCATCCATTTCTCTTTGCGCATATGATGCTTCTCTTCGCCCGTGCATAGGTCACACCACTTTGCCTATCATCCTTTGTCGGACCTAAAAAAATTCTTATGGTTTTCTTCGTCATTGAATTCCCAGTTCAATATAATTACTTACTTGGTAGGCCATGGCTTTATGCCATGCAAGCAATACACTCTAAAATGCATCGATGTGTTAAGTTCTTACATGAGGGTGTCAAATATACAATTGTTGGTGATCATAAACCATTCAAATATTGCAACCTGGATCTAACCACTACACTTCCTACTCCAATAATTGTTACTACTAATGACCCACAACCCATGGATTATCAGACTCATTTCCCACTACTTGAAAGTGTCATTTACATGTTAGACACGGTTCCCTCTCGTATCATTGCCTCCACTTGCTTCTACTACTATTATGGTATTGTTATCCAAATAACTCTCCCAATTATTTAGGTAACTTACATACACCTTTTGGCTCTGAATTCTCCATTGCAAGGTTGCACACACTCAAGTTCACTTGGCACATTCCCTTGGTTGCATTTCCTCGCACGCCTTGTGTGCTTTTCCCTTCTTCCCTATTCCTTTTCCTCTTTATTCCATCTTCCCCTTGTGAGCCTTCCTTCTGCCTCCTTCATGTGCCTCATTCTTCTATGCACATTATCTTTGCACCCTCCTTTGCACCTTTTCGTGCCATGTCATCCTTTGACATGCTTGAGTGTACCACACGTGACTAGTCAAAGCGTGCCAACAGGTGCCGAATCTTGACAACCATCCAATGAATGACACGTGGCAGAAATGACAAATCAAATGAATGGTTGGCTGATTTCTTCAGTCAATCCACGCGTGCCATGTGTCTTGCGTGCCCAAAAAATTCTGACATCTTCTGACAACCATATATTTTTCTACAGAGCTCCGATTGACACGTGCCTAGTCTCAATCAATAGTTCCTACTGATCTTAAACATTCAAATTGAAATTCTTGGCGGGTTTGGTAGGTGAGAAATGGGAAAACATCTTTCTGGGCATTAATGAACAAATCTTATTGCTTCAACCACTCAATTTGATATGATCTGCCCTCCTTCCTTCTCTAACACGCCAAACAGACTTGGGGAAACATATTTGACAAAATGTGTGGTGATTTACAAGCATTAAATGCTTCGTTTTGATGGTTGTATTTCAAATTTGGGGTTTCCTCCTTCTTCTCTTCTTCTTCCATGGATTCATCTATAAATGTAAGAGTGAGCTCATTATTAATGTTGAAATTTTGGATCCTTACGCATTTTTGCTAAGGACTTCATTTTTTCTGTATTTTGTGTCGCAGACCTCTAGATCTGGCTCATATATGTGGATATCGGTCTCTTTTACCATTGTCAGAGATCTGTGTATTTCTTGAAGTAATAAAAACATCATTTTGTGACTACTTTCTATCCTAGTGAGTTTGTATTCCTTCTTCTTGCCTTTTCTTTTACATTTTGTGCTCATTGTGCCATTTTACATCCCTTACAATTCCTTATTTAGTTGTGTTCCATGAAACTGATCTGGTAAATACGTTTTAGTCCTGTTACAAGTGCCTAGCCTTCATTCACACATTTCCTTTCATTTTCACTCATAACAGATAGTGTTCATCCCTCTTTTTCTGGTGTTATCACCTTTTAGTGTAGTTTCCTTTCATGTCATCCTTCTATCCTGGACCCTTGGCATTGTTAGCTTAGGTTTCGATAAGAACCTTGCATATAATAAATCAATAAATTGCAAAAGACAATAAAACACAAGAGATATGGGGGCCAAGATGCCCTAATATCAATATATGTAGAATAATACCCTTAAGGTAGGGTAACACCATACAATGTTCCTTAAGGAAGGAGTAACTCCACAATCTCCCCGAGATGGGAGTCCACTACGAGGGGGACACCTCCAATATACCTCTACAAGTAGAAGACTCAACTCATATATCCCTCCCTCATAATGATACTCACATCCTTTAAATAGGATGGGTAACACCTAATCCCAATGTAGGCCGACCCATTACCCGATATAATTAATTCCTATGTGACCCCATATAACTAACTAAGGGGATGTGTGCCACATGTTGGCATCTCCATCAACCCATATGCATTATATTATCATATCCCGTGTGAACCCATACATATAACTAAGGGGATGTGTGCCACATGTCGACATATCCATCAACCCATATATATTATATTATCATATCCCAAGGTACATAGCATTGCCTCCCTCTTTGACATGTTTTGTCCCGAAACATAAGAAGAAGCCATATAATGAGTGCGCTTTAAATTATTGCACACTTGTCACCATGCTCGATCATCCAACCACCCATATGAAATCCTAGGGGGTGATGCTGCTCCAAACCTAATTCCATATTCCCTTGTGCTCATCTGATTCCATCCTGGTCCATATGTGTTCCTCCCCGGCATCCATGTATATCCATAATTATTATTCATGTGATTCCATGTCATATAATTATTGTTCCATTGATTCCATGTATAGCCAAAATTATTACTCCTCTAATTCCTTGTATATCCATATAGATTGCTGCCCTTGTGTGTCCTAGCATGTCTCCATGATTTTTTCCTCTCATGATGATGTGGGTGTCTATATGGTGCAACCTTAGTATGCTCAACCTTATCAATCTTTTCCTCCACTTTCTTTTCCTCTTCCAACTTGTTTGCTATTTATTTTTTCTCTTGAGTAGAGAAACTATTTTTTACTTTTTCATCATGTTCTTCATCCTCTCCTTCTGATTCATCCTTATTCCCTTCTTCACCATCTTCAAATTCATCTTCATGATCCAATTTTACATTACTTTTTTTCCTTGCTAAGTGTGATATCTTGCAATGTAATTTTCTTTCTCTTGTACCATAATTTCATGAATTTCTTTTACACATTAATATTAGTTGTTCCCAAAGTCTCTAACCAAGGATATCTGAGAACAATATCCATACCATCCATAACTAAAGCATAAAAATCTGAATGTAAAACATATGTATCTATAGAAAGCTTTAAATCTTCAAAAACTTGAATATGCTTACCATCCATTTGAGATTCCTTGATATGCTTTGTTTGCACATGTAGATTTTGAGCTACATCCATATTGATGAAGTTATATTTCTGCTAGGGTTTATGGAAACAATTAACTTTTTCTTTGAATGCACCCTTCAAACTAAAATATTGAAGCTTCCTTCCTTGGAGATGCACTATCTTGTGTAGTAGCTTCATCATCAACATTTTCTTCTTCTGCATCATCAACATTTTCTTCTTCTTCTTCTTCTTCGATGTTGCTTCTTCTTCTTCTTCTTCTTCTTTTTCTTCTTCTTTTTTAACAAAATTGTGTTTCTTTTTTGTTTCCCATCTAGCTAAGAAAATATCCTCCATTTCCTCCCAATCCCAATCCAATAGATCTATATCCAAATAAGAATACCAATGTCGCGCTTTCCCACCAAGATGAAGATAAAAACAAACCCATACTAAAAATTCTTCAAAATACATTTGTTTAAATTGTATCCACCATTTTTTTGCATCAATTTCCCCATTACCATAGAAAATTGGTATATCCATGATGCATAAAAATTAGGGTTTCACAAACTTACTCCTTTGACCAATATTTTACCTGATGATTTTGTCAATCATTCAACCTCAAATCTGAAACCACAAAGAAGTAACCCTTGCTAAAATTTTGAGAGATTTGAAAATGTAAGAAATTCAGGAAAATTCCTCAAATTACGGTCTGTGGAGCAAAATAGTGAAAAAAAGTAAAACTGAAATAACTCTGTCAAAATAGATCCAAAAATTCTGAAATTTTAGTGGTATCACCGATTAATGTATTACCAACAACCCAAATTTTTTTTTTCCTAATTCATCATTATTCAGAAGATATAGATGAAACCTTAGAATTAGGGTTTTAACCCTAAAACAGACACATATTTTGCAAAACAACTCAAAAAAATCTGAAATTCGAGAGGGAAGATCACTTGAACTATGTATCCACTCCCCAAAAAAATATTTGAAAAATTCCAAGTATATCTCAAGATATAGATGAATCACCAACATTAGGGTTTCATCCCACAAATTGCTCGGATCACTGCTCTAATACCACTTGATAAGAACCTTGCATATAATAAATCAATAAATTGCAAAAGATAATAAAAAAAAGATATGGGGGGCCAAGATGCCCTAATATCAATATATGCAGAATAATACCCTTAAGGTAGGGCAACACCATACAATGTTCCTTAAGGAAGGAGTAACTCCACAATCTCCCAAGATGGGAATCCACTTGAGGGGGACACCTCCAATATACCTCTACCAAGTAGAAGAATCAACTCATACATACCTCCCTCATAATGATACTCACATCCTTTAAATAGGATGGGTAACACCTAATCCCAATGTAGGCCGACCCATTACCCAATATAATTAATTCCTATGTGACCCCATATAACTAACTAAGGGGATGTGTGCCACATGTCGACATCTCCATCAACCCATATGCATTATATTATCATATCCCATGTGAACCCATACATATAACTAAGGAGATGTGTGCCACATGTCAAAGCATCTCCATCAACCCATATATATTATATTATCATATCCCAAGGTAATGAGTTTGTATTCCTTCTTCTTGCCTTTTCTTTTACATTTTGTGCTCATTGTGCCATTTTACATCCCTTACAATTCCTTATTTAGTTGTGTTCCATGAAACTGATCTAGTAAATATGTTTTAGTCTCATTCTGAGTGCCTAGCCTTCATTCACACATTTCCTTTCATTTTCACTCATAACATGAGATAGTGTTCATCCCTCTTTTTCTGGTGTTATCGCCTTTTAGTGTAGTTTCCTTTCATGTCATCCTTCTATCCCTGGACCCTTGGCATTGTTAGCTTAGGTTTCTGATAAGAACCTTGCATATAATAAATCAATAAATTACAAAAGACAATAAAACACAAGAGATATGGGGGGCCAAGATGCCCTAATATCAATATATGCAGAATAATACCCTTAAGGTAGGGTAACACCATACAATGTTCCTTAAGGAAGGAGTAACTCCACAATCTCCCAAGATGGGAATCCACTACGAGGGGGACACCTCCAATATAACGCATCAGCCACCTCCTCCACTAAGGAACTTTGCTAACTTCACCGGCGGAAATCACCTGGTCCTGGCATGCAACATGATATGCCAAATGGCGCGCTCAAGAGTGTTCCATATTTTATTGGTGAGAATTAAATCACCCCAAGAACATATCCAGGATATAGCAAACGTCACATGACGATGTAGCAATCAAGCTACTTGTGGCCTCTTTCAAAGGAAAAGTGCTTCAATGGTACCGAGGCTTGAGACTTAGATCTATTGCCACCTAGGATGAGCTTGGAACAACTCTTTGCAATTACTTTGAAGATAATTCAGATCACCTATCTTTAGTGGAGCAACTAACAACAACAAGGAGGGTGCCCAACGAGCTGAATAATTGATTTCAACATCAGATTTCAGAAGATTTGGGACATAATCCCTCTTGTGGTAAGACCTACAACCCAACATGCTTTTTTATATTATCTAAAGGTGTTAAACATCGATATCTCAGTCATGATTCAATCCATGGGAGGTAGGACTTTACCAACCACTTATAATATTGCAGTAAGGGTGGAAAATAGTCTTATTCAGGCAGGAAAGATAGCTCCTAGACCGCTTATGCCCTTGTTCCCAGAAATTTCACAAGCGCCCTGACCTTCGTGGCTCCTATTCTTATTCTGAGCAAAGCACGTAACCTATTACATCAACATCTTACTCTTTGGTGCAGCAGAAAGAAGATGAAGAATTGAAGACCCTGATTAGAAAATTTGTCAAACAAGGTCATATCATTAGAGAAACAACATGTGCAAGCCTATAAAGGTAGTTCTAATCAGGTGCATAGCCAAAGCAAAGCAACCTTGGCAGAATTAATATGGAAACCAAAGATATGCACCCAACCAGGATAGTGACAGATGGCATGCTAACGCACATCTGCCCTTGTAAGTTGTTCCTCCCGCGCCCTCTCTTCCAGTGCCCAACACAAGTTAGGCACTTGTTCCAGTTCAGAACAATTTGGCACAGGAGTCAAAGTGGTGCTTCCCTTGCAACATGCCTCACAATCAATATCATTGTGCCAATGTTGCGTGAGCACAAGTCTACATGATTCAAAATGCTTCCAGTAGTGAACCTCCAATGAGTGCACCTAAAATAGAGAATCGAGAAAGGCCAGAGGTTCTTCCTGATTCTAATTTGATGTTCTTTGGTGCGTTGAAGACTTTTGTGTAATCAACCAAGCTATAGAGGACACAAATAGACCACGCGCCCAAGTTGTGGACAACACAAGATATAAGAAGAGAGTGCTCGAGTTTGGTGCACAGGTTACAGTCCCAACAACACAAGCATACCCTTAGAAGCAGAAAGATATAGCCAAGGCATCCAGGGGAAAAAATGCTCAAGTCCCTATACAAGAGATCCCATGCAAAGCTTCTCCAGAAGTAGCACGCGCCTTCCTTTGGTAGGTCAAGCCTTAGCTTCGGCTAAAGCCCCTACTTCCATGCTTGAAAAATCAAGAAAGGATGTTGTTGTCCCTTAAATGCACAAGTCAGTGGGTCTTCCATTTAGCATTGTGGACCAGATGAAGAAGACAAATATAAATGTCACAATGTGGGATGCTCTAACCATTCCATCTCAATGAGATCTCTTTGCATGAGGCCTTGTCCCAACTTCCATGCATTGATCCAACTATTCACAAACCATGCGCTTATATCAATATTTTTCAGACAGAGGAGAAACAAGTAAGTAATAATGTTAAAACCCCACCCTTCTATATGTCCTTGATCATAGGCAAACACCTAGTGCATAATTGCATGATAGACTCAGCGCTAGCACTTTTGTTATGCCCAAGAAGATAGTTGATGTCTTAGGTCTCAAGTATAACCCCCTGACAAAAGGAGTCCTGCAACTTGATGGCTCAATTGTTACTACCTTAGGAGTCATCAAGGATCTTGAGTTAACCCTTCATGCATGCCCAAGCCTCACCATAACTCAAGATGTATCTATCATTGACTTACCTCCTTTGTTTTCCCTATGTCTATCAAGAGAATTTACTACAAAAGTGGGTGGTTACTTGTCTTCTGATTGGTCTCATATGTTACTCAAGACAAGGTATGGTACCCGGTTTACCATAAAAGTTGAGCCAATATTTTCCTATCATGTAGAGTCATATGTCCCATCCCCTCTCCAAGCCAATTATTTAATCCAAGAGGAACAAGCTTCAATTCCTAAAGAGTAGCCTCTTCCACCTTCTATTCCTAATCTAGTACTTGATGAATGGGCGGAGAGGCACCATAAATTTGACCCATATGTGAAGAACCGGGAAGCCTATGAAGCGGGCTTGGTACTTATTGCATTCTTGAAGAATAAGTTGTCTTTACCACATGCGCTCAAGAAAGACCAAGTTGAACCTAGTCTATGGAAGTTATACTTTGATGGATACAAAAGTAGAAATGACGTGAGAGCAGGACTCATTCTCATTTCTCCTAAGGGTGATAAATTCTTCTTTGCTCACAGTTGCTGATAGCCGTATGCTCTAACAATATGGCAGAGTATGAGGCACTGGTGCATGGTCTGCTTATTGTTGAAAAGAAGAAGATTAAGGCACTGCAAATATTTGGGGACACAAAATTAGGTTACTAGTAAGTGTCTCAAAGCTAAGCATGATTTTGGGACCTCCTTGAGAGCTTTGATGCTCTGAACCTACAGGTGGTACTGCGAAAAATGAATAAGGACGCTAATTAAATGGCCACACTCGGTTTGTAGTTCTCTCCTGCTGAGGACTTTGTCAAAGGAAACACTCAACACATTAAGATGGTGATCATACCATCCATTATAGACAACAATACCAGTTGGCAATTGTTTGAAAGTGATACAAAGATCATCCAGTTCATTCAAAATGAAGCCGAGTTCTCATCAAGCATGCAAGTGACTTATATGACAACTATGGTAACTAAGTAATTTAACTAAAGTCAAATAAGATGCCTAAAGGGTTGGTCACCTTAGAGAAAATGTCTAGCCCTGATGATGAGTTCAAGGGTGAAGAAAACTATATGCACACCATGCGAGAAGACTTCTCCCTAGTCACTATTGGCGGAAAAGATTTCTTGCTCAATAAATCTTTCACACACGATGAGAAGCAGGACTTCATCTCTCTCTGTTAAAAATACAATGATATCTTCTCATGGGAGTATGAAGACCTCAAAGGTTTTTATCCAAGTGTTGTTCAAAACTCCATTGACCTTGATCCTAGTATCAAACCCATTAGACAGTAAAGCAACCAGTCAATCCAAAGATAGAGCCCTCATGAGAAAGGAATTATCCAAACTCATTGAGGCGAAGATTATTTTTCCCATCAAGTACTCTACTTGGGTCACAAATCTAGTTCTAGTGCACAAGAAGAACGGTGAAATCAAACTCTGTGTTGATTTCAGAGATTTGAACAAGGCATCTCTAAAGGATCATTATCCTTTGCCTTTAATGGAGTAGATTCTGCAAACTGTGGCTGGTATGCAAAGATTCTCAATGTTAGATGGGTATTTAGGTTTCAATAAGTTCTAGTCAAGGAAGAGGATCAATTCAAAATAATGTTTATAACCAAGTGGGGAACATATGCATATCAAAAGATGCCCTTTGGTCTGTCGAATGCAAGCACTACATTTCAGTGCGCCATGGACATTGCCTTCAAAGGTTACATCAATGAGTTCATCTTGGTTTACCTTGATGACATAACCATCTTCTCAAAGTAGAGTGAGGATCATATGGCGCACTTGGAGAAAGTCTTTGAGAGATGTAGAAAATTTGGGGTATCCCTTAACCCCAAGAAGTGTAATTTTGTAGTGGCACAGGCAGGCTCTTAGGCCACGTGGTTCAAAGGATGGCATCACAATTGATCCTGAGCGTGTTTTAACCATCCTAGCTCTTTCCCTGCCAACACACAAAAAGGCCTTGCAATCCTTCCTTGGTAAGATAAATTTTGTTAGGCACTTCATTCCTGAATTTACAGGTCTAGTTCGGTCCATCATGCTGATGCTCAAGAAGGACATAACCTTCAGATGGACAACAAAAGGAAGAAAGAGCTTCAACAGAATCAAGTAAGAAATTTCTTGCTCATCACTCATAAACCCAAATTACTCAAAGGATTTCATCCTTTATGCTTATGACGCTGATGTGAGTATTGTTATTGTCCTAACATAAAAAAATGGACAAGGATTGGAACAACCAGTGGCTTTCTTTAGCCAAATGCTGAAGGATTATGAATTAAAGTACAATTACACAGAGAAGCAGGTCTTCGCCATCATGCGCACACTCAAAACATAAGTATGCTCACCATAAATCATATCAAGGTGTTAGTATCCCACTCTTCTATCAGAGACTTCATCATGGGAGCAAAGATTAGTGAAAAAAGAGCACGGTGGGTGACCAAAATCATGGAATATGATGTGACTATCAAAGCCACAAAACTAGTGAGAGGTAGCACGCTCTGTAAGAAGATTATTGAGGATACACACAATGAATCTGAGACTTCATTATTTTTGTATGAGGATCTCCCACGCGCGTAACTGGAAAGAATACATGACCCTTACACGCATGCATGACTAGATGAAGGACATGATCACATTTCTTTCTGAGGGCGCATACCCTCCTAGCTTAAATAAGGCAAAGAGAAGACATCTGAGGTTACAATCTATCCCTTGTGTTTTGTGGACTTCTCTTCAAGAAAAATCTTGATGGCATGTTGTTAAGATGTATCAATGACGCACAGACTAAAAAAGTGTTAGAAAAATTTCATGATGGATTCTTTGGTGGACACTTTTCTCGTAAAAACTACAGCAATGAAGATCATAATGGTAGGAATCTTTTGGCCTACCATGTTTGCAGATGTACACAAGTGGGTCACAAAATGCAAGGAATGCGTTTCTTTGTAGGAAATAAGAGATTGGCAGTGCTTCCCCTCTGACCAATCCAAGTGGATCAGCCTTTTGCACAATGGGGTCTTGACTTCATAGGCATGATCAATCCGCCTTCAAGCACTGGACACAAGTGGGTGTTGACAACTATAGATTACTTCACTAGATGGACAGAAGTTTTCGCACTCAAAGAATCAACCGAGTCAGTCATCCTTGACTTTCTCGAAGGTATAGTCATAAGGTTTAGCATTCCTCGAACCATTATCTCTGATAATGCAAAATCCCTCCTTGGGACCAGAATCATTGATTGGGCTCTAAGTTTGGGAATTTATCTAAAGAATTCTTCTAATTATTACCTGCAAGGCAATGGTTTGGCAGAGTCAACAAATAAGAACCTGATCTAGAATCATGAAACACACAATGGACATCAGCCAAAGAAAATGGCATACCAAGGTCTCACATGCGCTCTGGGTAGATAGAATCACAATTAAAAAGGCAATAAGAACTTTGCCTTACAAGATTGTCTATGGCAAGGAGGCTACCCTTCCTTTGACGATAGAATTGAATTCATTAGCACTTGCTTAATAGATAGAATTCAAAGCTGTAGACCAAAGAGAAATCAGAATGGTAGATCTAGTTAATCTTGAAGAATCAAGGAACTCTGCCATGATCGGGTTAGAGCAGTATAAACAAGCAACCAAAAAATGGTTTGAAAGAAAGGCTAGGCCTTAAGCTTTTAAATTCGGGACTTAGTCTTAAAATGGGATGTTGATAGAGCTAAACCAGGGCACCATTCAAAGTTTGATGCACTTTGGAGTGGCCCATACATCATCAATTCATGCAAAGAGGCTAACTCTTTCGAGTTAACTCATCTTGATGGAGGCGCACTACAAATCCCAATAAATGGGATCTATCTCAAACCCTTCCATTAAGTTTGTTGCATCATTTTGTATATATTAGAGTAGTTTCAATTCCTCTAAGTGTGCTTGCACACATTGTTTGTTTGTACATAGTTCTTTCTTCTCGCATGCTCCTGCCTGCGTGCTCTTCTTTTGCTTCCAAGATGCCAACATTTTTGAGCAGTTTACAAGATTTGAAATAGAGTCAAGAAATGATCCTTCAAGTGACTTCAGGGGTAGTTCTTCAAAGCTGCAGATGAAAATTTCATGATTATATAACAGACTCCATGCGTAATGGATGCTTCAGGCTACGATATTTTTCATCTAGCAGGAAGATGGCCCTGAAAGTTGCCAAAAATGTTATGTAAATAACTCTCCCAGTTATTTAGGTAACTTACATACACCTTCTGGCTCTGAATTATCCATTGTAAGGTTGTGTGCACTCAAGTTCACTTGGCACATTCCCTTGGTTGCATTTCCTCACATGCCCCCCTTCTTTTCCTCGCACGCCTTGCGCACTTTCCCCTTCTTCCCTGTTCCTTTTCCTCTTTGTTCCATCTTCTCGCTTGCAAGCCTTCCTTCTACCTCTTTCCCACATCTCATTCTTCCGTGCGCATTATCTTTGCGCCCTCCTTCATGCCTTTCCTTTCCACGTCATCCTTTGACACACTTGAGTGTGCTACACGCGACTACCCGATCAAAGCGTGCCAACAGAGGTTTGAATCCTAATAACCAGCCAATGAATGAAACATGGAAGAAATGAAAAATCAAATAAATGGTTGGCCGATTTATTCAGTCAATCCGTGCACGCCACATGTCTTGCATGCCTAGATAACTCTGACATCTTCTGACAACCATATCTTTTTCTACACAGCTCCAATCAGCACGCGCCTAGTTTCAATCAATAAATGCTGACATGGGCTATAATGCTAAACATTCAAATTCAAATTCTTGGTAGATCTGGTAGGTGAGAAATGGGAAAATTTCTTTTGGGAATTAATGAGTAGATCGATTGCTTCAACCACCCGATTTGATATGATCCGCCCTCCTTCCTTCTCCAACACACCAAATAGACTTGGGAAACATATTTGAGGATTTACATGCATTAAATACTTTTATTGGTGGTTATATTTCAAATTCAAGTTTTCCCTCCTTCTTATCTTCTTCTTCCATGGATTCATCTATAAATGTAAGAGTTGGGCTCATTATTAACGTTGGACATTTTGGATCCTTACGCATTTTGCTAAGGACTTCATCTTTTCTATATTTTGAGTTACAAACCTCTAGATCTGGTTGTGTATTTTTGGAAGTAATAGAAACATCATTTTGTGACTACTTTATGTCCTAATGAGTTTGTATTCCTTCTTCTTGCCTTTTCTTTTGCATTGTGTGCTCGTTGTGCCATTCTACATCCCTTACAGATCCTTATTTAGTTGTGTTCCATGAAATTGATTCGTAAAAATGTTTTAGTCATGCTACATGTGCCTAACCTTCATTCATGAATTTCCTTTCATTTTTGCTCAGAACAGATAGTGTTCATCCCTCTTTTGCTAGTGTTATCGCCTTTTAGTGTAGTTTCCTTTCATGTCATCCTTCTATCCTGGTCCTTGGCATTGTTAGCTTAGCTTTCCCTTTCAGCACTAGGAGTAGCAGTAGTAGTAGAATTAGATAGAGGAACCGACCTTCTCCGGAGATCCGTCCCAAGTGCACAAGGTCCCACAACTTGGGGACGGTTCCATTGTTTTCTCAAACAACTCGGTTCTTCTAGATCCGAGACACGGGTGCAAGTTTGATGACCAATGTACTTTATCGGGGGCTTGTCCAAACATTAAACATCATTCCACCTGCTTCAACTTCTCATGGTAAAACACCATTAACACGTCCTCCTTTCACATGTACATTTTTCATGAATGATTCTTATTGGGAACACATTCCATTTGATCCTACTTGCTCTGATACTATATGCACACATGATGGATTGACTTGCTAGGATTTATAGTGGATGACATCTTCCTCCACCTCATGATCCTCATATTTACCATGGATTTATCTCGCATTATTACTACATATGATCTTCACATCTTTCATCTCACAATATTTCTTACACGAGCTCCTCACACTTCTAAAATTACACTTGGATAGTCTTGCCTTGACTACATTAGGGGCACATTAGATCCCAACCATACTAATATTTCATTCCCCATGCCTTTTGGCTGTGTTTTAATTGCAATGAATCATTTCTCAGATATTCACAAAACCTCACTCGTTAGTATGCACATGGATGTCCATTACCACCTTTCACTAATGAGGAATATGCAATGGGCATGTATAATTTATGCCTCAATGGCTCTTTGCTTGATCAACCTAATACAATTGCTTACCATGTCTCATATGCTTCTCCATTTGGTTTTGACCATGACAATGATGACCTCTTAGATGAAATTATTTGATCACTTTCATTAACACAAATTTGGGGACACCATACTTCTTTTCCCCCCTTCTCTTCTAGCACTATCAAGTGTCTTACACACTATGCACTTCACATCTCATCTTTTGCACACATCTTGATACATTAGTATCGTCATCACCCTATAACGCACTCTTGTGCTATGGTTTACACTTGACTATTGAGGGCATACTACATACATGAACCTCACACACTACACACTTCACACATTCATCGCCTCTCTTTCTACACATCTCCTATTACACATCATACACACTACATACTCTACGCATTCACGACACGTATTTCTTGCATCTAATTTTACACGTTGCACTCATTACCCTATGACACACTCTAGTTCCACAATTCATACTTGATTCTTTGAAGGTCTCAATCTAAAATGAACCTCACTTCATATCACTCACTCTATACGCTCTACTCTTTGGCGATCATATATTTCTAGTGCACACAATTCAAACCATCTCCCAATGATGCACTCTTGCTCAACGGTTATTTCTTTATCTTGAGGGGTATTTTATCAACGAACCTCGTCTCATGCATACACATCCACTCGAGGGGAACACGAATCCTATCACACTCACACTGCATTCTATTCCATATCATCCACAACATACTACATATCTTAGTCGCACTTAGTATTGCTTGCATTTACTCGTTACATGTACACTTTTTACACATTTTAGACAAATATATGGTATGTCATTATATCTTTTATATACACATGTGCATTCACTTGCCTTCTAGTTGTGGATGTGGCTTTCATACAGATCAATACATACATCACAGATGTTTGGCACAATACCTCTTACGCCCCACAACGGCTCTAGGGAATCCATTTTCATACATTACAAAGTGCTATTTTTTATATTTAACATAAGATGCTACTTTATCGGATTATACATGCTTTGACATACTTTTAATATTTCTAACATGCTAATGGGTGCTTCATGTGCAACATTTGATTTGCACATCTAGTTTCTTCCATGATTGTTTGATTCTCTCGCTTGCTTTATTATTTGCATTTGTTTTTCATTATTTGTGGTCATTGTCCTATGTCTTGATTATTCTTTGATTGCTTGTATGTTTGCGGAAAATTCGACCTCAATTGTCTTGCGACATCGTAAGGGATGTCTAATGTTTTAAACCCAATTTTCATGGTCTACTTTGACTTCCTATTGTGTGTTTACATTATCTTCTTGCTTGTTAGCTTACATATTGATTTCTGCATGTGTGTTTATCTTGATTTTACTAACACTTGTTTCAACCATTTTGCTTACGTGTGTCATGGTTTCTACCAAGCATATTCCCTCCCCCCTGTAGGGCATTAGTCACAGTTCAATGATGGTCCTCCTTTGGGCCGCAAACTCCTCGCGACGTCGCATGCACCCTAAATGAGGAGGGCATCATTTGGGTGAATTAGTCACCCCACATAGTAGTCTATAGTCATAGTAAAGTATAGTTCAACACACAATTAACAAATTCTTCACTCTCAGCAATGGCCCAGATCCTGACTTGGGTCCTTAGCACAACACAATCACCAACACCTAGCACCCCTGACCCTTCCTGAACACCTGTGACCAAGGGGTAGTTACACAACATTTTTCAGTTTAACACAATTTTTGCCATTTTACATAACAAATTTTATAGGGAACATAGTCCTTCTGCACTCGACATGCATGCACTATATCAAAGTTGGATCGGAATTGTTCGAAACAAATTGGATTTTTACATGACATTTGCGGTGGTGATCATACTTTGGGAAGCAATCAAATATTTGGAGAATAACACCAGACTTTTCTCTACACTTCTTTTCTTGTTTTGGCGTGAGATCACCCAAAAACTTGCATATATCGCGATTGGTGTAATATAACCCGAAAAACTCGATCTTCTCTAACATCTTTCGGGATCCTTTCTATCTCTTTCACTCATCACGGATCAGGTGCACATGTTCCTTTTTCATTTTTTACATACTTTTACACACTCTTTACATGTTTTGATAATATACATGCATATTTTACTACTTGTTTGTTCTTCTCTTTTGCAGGTCCGTCCTTATGGGAAGTGGCGGTCAAACCATTCACATCAATCAATCATACATCAATTGACATCAACAACAGTATAAATGCAAAATCAATATATACGCTCTCGCCTTAAGGTCATCATCATCGTCACTTTTTCACTTCGTCATCTTTAGCTTCCACACTTCACTTTGTATCACTCCACATTTTTTCTTGTCTCTAGACACATTTTTCACCATCAATCTACATGGTTATCAGGTATGTATCTCATATATAATTTATGTTATCGAACATTTTCTAAACATAAAGTGGAGGTAAATGTAGACACCAAATCACGCACTTTGGGTATCTATCTAGTCTTGATCACATACTATTATTCATATGATTCCTAAACAAGAGAAGTATTAATTAACCCATGTCTTTGACCATATTTTATTGTTTTCTGTCATCCTTCTTGGTCTTACACACGCTCTTTCCCAATCTGTCTTTTTATACTTTGGCATTTCTCATTCTGGACACCAACGCCCAGCCAGACGCCAACACTGTGCACCCCTATTCCCTCTCCCCTTTGGGTGCCTCTAGATTCTTTGTACTTTGCTCACATATTTTCGGTCCTTTCTAGTTGTTTGGACATCTTATTTTCTTTATGGTTGGCCTTTTCAAGGTTAATTACAAAATTCAAGCAAGGGAATCATATAAATATAAAGCTATATGACCATAATAAAGGACCATGCACTAAGCATTAACTATCACCACCTAAGGTTGCATTCAAATGCCATTACAAGAGTATTCAAGAATCCATTCTAGCTCCATACAATGGACAAGGGAGTGCTACTTCTGCATACACTTCACGGGAGAGGAAGTTTATTCTTTCATGCACACATCTGTTTACATTTTCTAATCAAGTGCAACATGCATAAGAGCAACCCAGGGCATGATTTCGACACACACACACACATAGAACTACATTGGGTCTAAGATATAGTTTAGTGCTCGGTCGTAAGTTCACTTGTTTCACAACCGAGGATAGTCCGGCCCCTCATTTACATTATTTTATTTTTGAGATTTGATGCACTTTGGGGTTTTTTCGGGCCATTTCTTCATTGCAGTTACAATTGACATCTGCAGACTTAGCGACATACTGCTGACAGGGAAACAAAGGACAACAAACATCTTGTGACCCTACAAAATAGGGTTTTACATAATCTACGAGCGATCACCGGTGCTCGGAGGAGGTTTGTATAACCTAGACACCCTTGGCTTAGTCCAGAACCTTAGTCCAATGTATTCCGACATCTTTGTATTTTTATGGGCTTCATTACGGACAGTCTTCACTTTAGATTTCTTAGTTCTCTAGATTTGTACACCTTCGAGATCACTACAAAACAACTAAGTCTTTCTACCCCTTCATTTGTAACTAGGGTTACATATTTCCCAACTTATTTTACTTGGGTCAATTGTGTACTTAATTGTTTATATCCAATGTTGCTACATATTTTAGAGTTAGGCATTTATTTATTTCAATATTTTCTTAATCATTAAGCGACACTTGTGTGATACAACAAAAACCGGTTTCGAGCTCTTGGCGGTCATATGTGCTGCGAGAGGTCCCTAGCGCCTAGGCATCCTGGTCCTGTTCCAGGCTACCTAGTTCAGGCTCATCCAAAAATTCCAAGATTTCCGGGTTTGATTGCTATAGTCTCCTCCTCCTGTTCATTAGTTTTCTATTCCAAAACACTTCAAGATTTATTGCGAAATCAACTTAATTTTTTATTCCCTCTCTTGCACCTAGGATTTCATTTTTATCTAGCTTATTGCTTGTGTCAGATTTGTACTTTAGCATTTTATTTAACATACGTGACTCTGTAATATTAGGGATTTATAAATTCAATATTTTGTTAAATAATTTCGTTAACCCGTCTCATTCAAACACTCTTGGGTCCTCATCTCATCACTTCTTTCATTTTCCTAGGATTCTCTCATCATGGATATCTTCATTCATGATTTCTTGCTAGCCAATCTAGATTGTAGAGAGCTAAAATAATTTCTCTCTTGGCTAATACTCGCATTCCTTCTATTACTCATCCGAACATATTATATGAGTCATTTGTAGATGCATTTTCTCAATAACTTACTTTTCCTTCTGATATAGCTGGCAATATTTCTATTTATGACAATGGTCCTCCTCTATATATATCTGCTCACATCTATTGCATGGGTATTAAGTGGACTATAATCGATAAGGGATATGAGCTCAATCTTTGTACTTTATCATCCTTCATAATATCGGCCTTTCCTCAAATAATGCTAGCTTATCCTCCATTTCTCTATGTGCGTATGATTCTTCTACGTGTCCGTGTATATGAACTATTACTTTACCTATCACTCATCGATCACCTGAAAAATATTGTTACGACATTCTTTGTTATCAATTTCCTAGTTCAATACAATTACTTACTTGGTAGGTCATGGCTTCATGCCATGCAAGAAGTGCCTTCTACAGTTCACCGGTGTGTTAAATTCTTACATGAAGGCTTTGAACATACCATAGTCATTGATCGTGACCCATTTAAATATTGCCACCTAGACCCAACCACTGCATTACCTACTCCAACTTCTATTGTTGCTATGCATCCCGCTTATGATCAAAAACCCACAAAATATCTTGTTAACTTGCCTCCTCAAGGAGGCTGTTTGTGCTCTGGATATTGTCCCATCCACTTCATCCTCACCCCTCCTTCTACTAATGTTATGGTAATTTTTTGGGGTTTGTCCATATGTTGGACGTCATTTCACCTTTATTGTCTTCTCATGAACAATTAGCCTTTATGCTTCCTCGTTTCACCCGCACTCTTTTCATGAATAACTCGATTGAAAACACATTCCATTCAATCCCACTTGCTTTGACACTTTGTTTGCACACATGATGGCTTGACTTGGCTTGGATTCACACTTGTTGATCTCCTCCCTCCACCTCATTATCCTCATCTCTATCACAGATACATTTGAATTATTGTTTTTAATGGCCTCTCGTGTCTTCCATTTATCAAGTATTTTTGGATGCACTTCTCGCACTTATCCACTTACTGTTGGGTAGTCTTGGCTTAACAACATTGGAGGCACTCTAGATCTCGATCATATTGATATCACATTTCTCATACCCTTTAGTCATGTTTCTATTTGTAATGATTCATTTCTTTGCTATTCAAAGAATCTTACTCATTGGTATGGACATGGTTGTCCACTATCGCCTTTCACTGATGAAGAATATGTAATGGGCATGTAAAATTTATGCCGCAATGGCTCTTTACATGATCAACCCCATATTATTTCTTACCAGGTCTCGACGCTTCTCCATTTGACTTCAACCATGACAATGATGATCTCTTAGATGACATTACTTGATTCTTCTCTACATCATACACTTGGGGGCATCACACTCATTCTCTTCCCCTCCTAACATGTCTATTACTTCTACTATTATGCTTTGTGCTTCACATCTAGTCTCCCCAAGTATCATTACATACATTGATACACTTTGTATTGTCACTACCCTATGACACACTCTTGTGATAAGGTTCACACTTGATCTGTTGAGGGAATACTACATCCATGAACCTCACACACTACACATTTCACACTACATGTTTTATTTTCATGCATCATACTTCTACACTCTACGCTCTAGGCTTCAATGATCTATCTCTCTAGCACACACAATTCACACCATTTCTCAATGAAACACTCTTGTTATATGGTTAATCCTTAACTATTGAGGGGTATTTTATAAATGAACCTCTTCTCATGCTCATTCACATCTACTCTGGGGCACACTCTGCTCCTATCACATTCGATTTGCATTACATTCCATTTAGACTCGCAACATGTTACATATCTGGTTACAATTATTATTGTTTTCTTATATTCACATGTTACACATTGCTTACTCTATTAGATGGATATCTAGTATGTCATTATCTATTCTATATACACATGCACGTTCACTTGTTATTTAGTTGTGAATATAGACTTTCTACCAATCCTTACACGCAATAATGATGCTTGGCATCTTTGTACCTTTTACCGGTCCCATTGAGGCTCTGGGGCATATAATTTCTTCCACACTACAGGTGTTATTGTTTCATTTTATACTACTTCCTATTCTTACTAGCACATTACTCTATCGATATATACATGTCTTGACATAATTTTTATCTTTCTAACATGCTAATGGGTGATTCATGTGCAATATTTATCTTGTAGGAACTATTTGCCACCATGGTTTGTCTGATACTTTACTTTCTCTTGTCTTATATTGTATGCCATTGATTGGGGTTATGCCATATTATTGTTTGTTCATTACTTGTATGTATTTGGAATCGTAGCCTTGATTGTCTTGTGACATTGTGAGTGATGTCCCATGTTTGAAACCCACTTTTTGTGGTCTACTTTGTTTCTGCACTATTGCTTGTTTACATTGTCTTCTATAACATGTTTGTCTCTTTTTCTACTAACACATATTTCTAGCCATATTATTTGCATGTGCCTTGGTTTCTACCATGCACATCCCCCTATAGGGTATCAGTTTCAGATCAACATCCGGTCCTCTCCTTTGGGTTGCATCCTCCTAACGACGTTGCATACACCCCAAACAAGGGGGAATACATTGGGTGAATCAATCACCCCATACAATAGCTCGAGCTTTAGTACAAGTCTACACAATACAGAACACAATGAGTTATAGACACAAATTGACCTAGATTCGACTTGGGTCCTTAGTTTAGCACAAACGCCAACACCCAACTACATACACTAGTGCACGAGTGCTATTGACCTTTCCTGGGTGCCTATGACCAAGGGACAATTATAATTCCTTTCTCATATTAGCACAATTGACAACAATTCACAGAGCGGTTTTCACAATACAGGCATAGTCCAACAATCATAATGCATTCTATTTTTTTTTTTCTATCTCCTTAGATCAGAGTAGAACAACATGGGACAAAGCAAGATCACACCATTTGCAGTGATGTATAAATTCGGGAAGCTGTTAGGGATGGATAATAACACTAGATCTTTCTCCCCAACACTCTTTTGTTGTGGCGTGAGATCACCCAAAACCTCGCACTTGGTGAGAGATCACCCAAAAAACTCGTTATTGGCATGAGATTGCCCAAAAAAATCACTCTTCTATAGCATTTTCAGGACACATTTTTATCATTTTCACTCGTCACGGGTCACGTGCACATGTTCTTTTTACTACTTTTTCACATTTTTTACATACTTTTGCATACTTTTACAAAGTTTTCATAATACATGATTTGACTAATCTTTCACTCTTATTTTGCAAGTTTGTCCTTAATACGCAACAATAAGCAACCCTTCACCAAACTACAACAACATCGGGTATAATCTTGTACAACACATATGCTTCACCCCTAGGGTCACTTCCTCTTCCTTAGCTTCCACGCTTCATTTTTATCACTCTACACTTTTTCTTGTCTCTCGGCACACTTTTGCCATCAATCTACATGGTTATCAAGTATGCATCTCTTATCTACTTTATGTTATCGAGTATTCACTCAACAACATAAAGTGGGGGAAAATGTAGACACAAAATCACACACTTGGGTACATTTTTAGGTCCTAATCACATACTACTATTCATATGATTCTTAAGTGAGAAAACTAGTAATTGACATCTATATTTGGCCTCTTTTCTATCTTTCTTGTTTCCTCTTTGGTCTTGCACACCCCACATCCCAGTCTAATATTCATTGCTTTATATTTATTGACTCTGGACACCAACACCTAGGCACCCTCGTCCCCTCTAGGTGCTCCCAACCTCTTTGTATCTTACCCGCCTCTTTTAGGCATCTTATTTTTTTTATGGGTTGGCCTTTTAGTTTTCAATTATTAAATTCAAACAAGGGAATCATATAAATATAAAGTTATATGACCATAATAAAGGACCAATCTCTAAGAATCTATTATCGTCACCTAAGGTTGCATCCAAAAGGCATTCTAAGATCATCAAGGCATCCATCTAGCATTCACTCAAGGGACAGGGAACTACATTTTTGTATACATGCATAGGGAGGAAGTTCATTTTACCATCCACACATTTATTTACATTGTTACATCTAGTTATCACTGCATTACCAAGTCCATCTTACATAAGAGCTTCATAAGGCACAATTTCTACACACACACACACAAGAACTATATTGAGTCTAAAATGTGTGCAAGTACTCGCTCGTAATTTCACTTTTAAGGTGAATGTCAGGGTCGATCCGACTCGCCATTTGCATCTTTATTTTTTAGGATTTGATGTAGTTTGGGGTTTTATAGGATATAATTTGTTGTTTAGGGTACATGTGAATTCAAATATCATCCAATGACATATAGGTGACCAAAAAAGAAGGTTAACAAAACTAGTGCAACACAACAAAAACCAATTTTTGAGCTCCTGTGATCACAGACACCCAGTAGAGGTCCCTGACACCTAGGCTCCCTGGTCTGTTCTAAGTGACATAGTATAGGATCATCTAGAAATTACAAGATTTTCCGGGTTTGATTGTGACACCTCCTCCTCATGCTCATCAATTTTCTAGTTTAGAAATTTTTTGGATTTATTGCAAAATCAGTTAAGTCTTCTATTCCCTCTCTTGTACCTAGGGTTTCATTTTTATCTAGCTTATTAATTGTGTCATATTTATAATTTAGCATTTTATTTATCATATGTGACTCTACAATATTAGGGTTTTATAAATTCAAGATGTTGATTAATCAACATGGACCTAGAAAAAATTAGTGCCATGAAAAATTGGTTGCTTCCCAATACACTTCGAAGCCTTCGTGGGTTCTTGAGTCTCATTGGATATTACAAAAATTGTTAAGGATCATGGTAAAATCACGGCCCCATTGACAACCATGTTAAAAAGGATTCTTTTGCATGGAATGAGGCGGAAGAACATACATTTGAGGCCCTAAATCAAGCTATGTGTAGTACCCTATATTATCCATTCCCCATTTCGCTAAGACTTTAGTCATTGAAAGTGATGCCTATGGAAATGGTCATCATGATGTTCTCCTCCAATAAGGCCGCCCCTTTTCATTTACTAGAAAATATCTCTCTAGATGAAATCGATCTTGTCTACTTATGAGAAATAAATGAGATAATTTTACATGTGGTACACAACTGACAACCATACTTGTTAGGGAGACATTTTTGCATCAAAACCAACCATCATAGTCTGAAGTAATTCTTATAACAATGAGTCTCATCTCCCTCTCAACAAAAATGTCTCCAAACTCATGGGCTATGAGTATGAGATCACCTTTTAAAAAGGAAAGGAAAATGTGGTTACGGATGACCTCTCTTGCACCTTCAAGGTGTTAGGATTGTGGAGCTGAATTGCTTCATAGATAACATGATTTACACCTGGCTAGTTTACATAGTAACTTCAAAGCAGTCGACATCGTGGTAATGGCAAAACATGATTACTGTGCGTGAAAGTTTATATTTAACTCACATGAATTTAATATAGCTTTTGTTTTAAAGTTGATTTAAAGGATGTAATTGCATGGCTATTATACCCTAAATTTGTCTAGGCTTATATAAGCTAGAAAACTAGGGTTAGATATGTTGGAATGAGGAAAGAGAAGAATTGAGCTATCCTTGGTTAAAAGGATGAAGAAGAAGAAGAAGAAAAAGAAAAAGTAGATTGCATGAAGACAAGAGCTTTCATAGAGAGAAGTTGAACAGAAGGAAAGTGTAGGTACATTGTTGGTGAGAAGATGGTATTATCTTCTATTGTATTTCCTTTGTATTATTTAGTCTCATGTAATGGCTTACATAGTATGCAAAGCACTTAGTGTTTCTTCTTGTTAGATCCACAGGTTGTTGTGAGATCTTGTTATTGCTCATTCTTGTAGATCCACATGTTGTGAGATCTTGTATTATAGATCCATGAGATCATGATGTATTGTTGATCCATAGGAATCTAGTATTGTAGAGGAAGTTGTCTTCATGTTTGCACAAGTTATGCAGTGATGGAGGAGAGACTTACTTCTTGGTGCACGGTTATGGTTGCACATTGGTAGACCCTTCTAGAGGTCTTGTTTGTAGATTCACAAGGTCAATGAGAGTTTGGTTACACATTGGCGGATGCTGGGGTAACTTTAGGTATATGAGATATGGTAGTGTTTGGAGGCACGGTTGTAGTGCATTCGGGTAGATTCGGTTAGAGATCTAGAGGAGACACATGTGGTGGTATGGAGGCATGGTTTAGTGTACTCAGGAAAATCCAGGTTGGAGATATGGGAGGAAGAGATACTCTTATAGAGATACATGTACTCTTGTGCAGAAGAGTTGGTTTGTAATCTCTTGTTATATTATATATATGAGATCTCTATCTTTGGTGGACGTAGCCCACATTGGGTGAACCATGATACATGTTGTGTTATGTGTGTGTACTTTTGTGTGATTTGGATTATTCTTGTTTATACTTCCATTGTTGTAGATTTTGTGGGGATTGTTAGATTTGTATTTGCATGTTTTGGATTTGATATTCTATAGTTGCAAATGTTTCCGCATAGACCCATCCCCAACACAAGGATCAAGTATCTGTCTACACACAGATATTTGTGACCATACCAGAATGGTTGCAACAAATCCAACAAGAATGGTACAAAGATCCAACCATGTATCACCTCATTCAACAATTGGTGTCTAATCCTTACTCATCCCCGCACTACTCTTGGGATGACACCTATTTGCAATATAATGGGCACTTGGTGTTACCATCTAAAATCAAGCTTCACCATGCAATTATTCTCAAACTCCATGCTTCGTCATTTGTAGGTCATTCAGATTCTTAAAAACCTATGAGAGGGTTTGTAGGAATTTATTTTAGTAGGGAATGAAGGCATATATCAAACAATTTGTGGCCGAATGTGATACACCATGTCAACGAAACAAGGGTGAAACAGTGGCAACCTCGGGTTTTTGTAACCATTGCCAATTCCAACTAAGATTTGGACCAATATTTCCATGGACTTCATTAAAGGCCTCCCTAAATCTAGTGGAAAGTCAAGTACTCCTTGTTTTGGTGAACCTTATCTCCAATTATGCCCATTTATGTTCCTTATCCCACCCATATACAACCTCAACCATTGCCCAAACTTTCATTGACCAAATATTCCACATCCATAACATCCCATCTCCGATTATCTCAAACTAGGATGACGCTTTCACCACCATTTCTAGATAGAATTATTCCATAAACAGTACCCAATTGTGGATGATCTCTAGATATCACCTGCAAATAGACAACTAAACTAATATTGTTAATAAATGTTTGGAAACATTCCTTTGATGTTTTACCTTGAAGCACCAACAACAATGGGTCAAGTGGCTACCTCTTGTTGAATGACAGTACAATGTATTATATCGGACCTCCATAAAAATGACTCAATATGAAGCGATCTATGGCCAAACTCCACTCTCATCCCTTACACTCCTAGTAGTTCTTTAATTCATTCCATCGACACTTCCTGAACCAATGAGACCAAATTCTTGGCACTATTTTGTAAAATCTTTATATGGCACAAAACCATATGAAACAACATGCATATTAACACCATTCAAAGCACAACTTCCAACCGAGGGATATAGTTTTTTTACAATTATAACCATGTAAATAGTCTTCTTTGAAACTCAAAGGGCATTAAAAGATTGCCCCTAAGTTTTATGGACCCTATGAAGTTCTCCAAAAGATTGGTGCAGTTGTATACAAGCTCAAGCTTCCACCTAGCTTGTGAGTTCATCTTGTATTTCATGTCTCTTGTTTGAAGAAAGTTATTAGACAACACGTCATTAAAAAAACAATATTACCTAAGATTTACAACGAAAGATCCATTCTTCTTGAACCTACAACAATTCTTGATAGGCACTCCCACAAAATTTACAACCACTCTATCATGGAGGTCTTGATCCAGTGGCATGGCATGCAACCAGAAGATGTAACTTGGGAACCCCTTCTCCAGATTCAACAATAGTTCCCACAATTACAACTTTGAGGACAAAGCTTTTTTAAGGGGATGAGATATAAATACCCTTCATATTACTCTTTTTTTGCATTATTATTGTAATAGATGTCATAGATGCGTATTATTTGTAAGTCATCCCTTGAGTTATTAAGCATAATTCCACATGCATGGATGGTAGTAGTTTCTAGTATAGAATAAATATATTAGGAGAGCTTAGGATAATAAAGTCATCCACAAATATTATTTTATTGAGATTTCTCAAAGGATATTCCCCCTTGAAGTGGTCTACAATTTGGTAATGTGATTTTAGTATTTCCATTTAATAAACTCATATATACCACATTGTGTTGTTTAACTTAATCTATCACAAGAGGTTCATTACACATTCTTAATGTCTCCTTGTCAATTTATCTTTGGATGAACTAACATTTTATAAACTTTTCCTTTTGGAATTTCAGTTTTTATCCATGTCTTAAGATGTAGGCTCAATGTGCCCCTTCCTCCGATAGAGGTTATCTCTCCCATCAACAATTTTGATCCTCAAGTGATCAAAAGAGCTAAAGGATACAACATGTAAGGGAGATCCAATGTCATATGGGTGGAGAATATTATGGGAAAATGAAAGGTATTATTGTCTAAGGTTATCTCTTTATTCAAATTTTTCCTTACCACTATTTCCAAGGTAAAGATGACCAAGGAAGAGATTGAGAAAGAAAAGGCCCATTGGGATAGTGTGTTCCCATTGGTATCGAGATGAGTTGTCTTGATTCTCACTCCTTAGTGAGAAAGAATGTATTCACATCTATCTCGGATAATTTGTCTCGTATGGTCACACACAATGAGTGCTAGGTGTGATATGATAAATGATGTTATCTCAGAACTTGATTCTTGTGGAGAACATGCATTTGAAATCTTGGAAGATGTCGAAAATGTGTGCAAAATCTCAGATCACCTCCGCTCAATGAACAATCATCCTTAGAAGATCTCCTAAATTCTTTCCAAGATTTGGTCCAGAAAGAGGTAGGGGATCCTTTCTCTTTTAATGAAGATACTTTGGAATTCCTTGTGGAAATCAAAGGCTGAATCTATAATACCGCAAAAGATCATCAAGTTTGGTTCACACAATGCAAGACCATTGGTGGTATTCCTGAGACTTGGATTAATGCTTTGGGTTATGTTTGCATTCCACAGGAAGAGAAGGTGGCACTCGCAACAACTCATTTCAATAAGGAAGTCAAAGGCAAGGAGTTCATTCTAGGATCATTTTCTCATAGTTCTCTAAGAGCTAGCTCTTCATCATCGAAGCTTCTTCATCCTCGGATTGATCACTCTCTTCTTTCTTCTCTTTTTATGTTCTAATTCTTCATTAGGAATGTACTTTTTGACTTTTTCATCTTATTCACTTAAGTGACCTTTTAATTTGACATTGTAAAAGTTCCTTTTCATTAATAAGAAAGGGGCTTATTTTTATTCCTATAGGAATATGAAAGGTCACAAGTGATAGGAATATGAAAATTCATGTGGGGGGAGATGAAGAGACATATTGTAAAGCTATATATTGGGATGAATTATCCATTCCAAAGGGTTGATATATTTTGTTCTCATACTATAAACAAGAAGTTATTTCTTCTATTTTATTGTCTATTTTCTTCTACTTCCTGTAACATTCCCCAAATTAGTACATTAGAACAAGTAATTTTTTTTTATAAATGCTTCCTGTTCTAAATACATAATTTATAACTCAAAAATCAAAACAACCATTCTTATAATGAGATAACCATATGCAAATTTGTAATGACTAAAGTGCAAAGACCGATCTATTCATTCCATGACTCGGTGATCTATTGATCTATTCATGTGTTTCACGAGTTGGCGTTTTTACAAACTCTTCACTCTTGCGGTTCTCTTCCCTAATCGGGATTTAGAATGCTCTGTCTAAGGAACCTATCTGAATAATTGTTACCATTATTCATCGGCATCTCGTCCCTTAGACTAGGTGACATAGGACAACGCAATCAGCAGCTTGCGATACTTTGGCCAAAGTTTTGAAACATATTGTTCATGTCTCATATTCCTTGACGGCATACTCGTCAATCTGGAATACGTCCTCCACCCCACTCCGATGTTATATAGAATGTCCTATACTGACTTCTGTCAGCCATCCCGGTCCCAAGTCATTCACTCAGGAACGGATTAATAACATGACAACGTTATAAGGATGCTCTCGAGGACTAGGGATAAGCTGACATACTGGATCAACCCTAGTTAACCCTGTGTGTCAAGGTACCCCGAATCCCCAAGGGCAGCCTCATAACATGACCATGTTTCTAACCAGATCCCGAGTAAAAACTTGTTCGAGTTTAAGGTGTAAATCTTAACGATCAATGCAAAGGGTGTCGCCATAAGTCACCTGCATTGTTGTATCTTCGAGAAGATCCTAATCTTCTCGAAGGTACAACCCTACAGTTGACTTGTGCCGTCATCCTTCAAAACCACCTCGAAAAGATCTACTTAACTTTAAGGTGTTACATACGTTGAGTTAAAGTTATACTTTAAGACACTCCTTTTTGGGTAGTCTTTTCCCAACCCCTGGGTTCCTCACCTTTGAGTTGCCTTTCCTATTTAAGACCCATTTCACAGAGAGAAGATTAATAAGATTTGAGATCTCATCCAGGAGTACATTGATTCACAATTATCTTAATCAACGAAATTGGGCAATAGCCCCAAGTCTTCTCATAAGGTTGCTAACTATACCCTTTTAGGTTTATATCGGTTCTCAAAGCTGAAATATATCTTTCCTATTTGTATTAAGATATAGTGTTTTTAAATCATTTAATAAGTTGTCTTGACTTAGATCAAGATTAGGAAGTAATAAATTACTCTTCCCGTTCAGCTTCCTGTTAAGGTTTATTTTAACCTTAGCTTCTCGAAAGACAGTGATCTAAATTCTAATTTAGCCTTAGATAGAACATAACAGAACTACTAACATTTACAAGTATTCAATCACATAATCTTTGCAAGGTTTACTTAGAGAATCCCAAATATCTCCAAGGTATACAATATTAAAAATGCACTTAAAAACATTCGAACCAAAGAAGTTCAATCCATCAAGATACAAATGCAACCATATATAAGTAACAATCCCCTCATTTCATTCATTTCTAAGCTAATCAATTACAATTTATGCATTTAGCATACTTGATACAATACTCAACAGCAAAAGAACAACTTTCTTCATGTAATACATTTAGAGAATCAAGTTGGACTTCATCATAAAACCAAATTAAACACTCTGAATATCATATCAGATTTGCGTGCCTTTACCACTTACGACAACCATCTGCAAAAATTGTCAACACGGGTCAGTTTGGTGAACTGAGCATGATAAGCACTAATTCTTAAAACAATTGCAATCCACCAATTGTTCTCATTAAACAACCTGTTTAAATGAAATCATTTCTCAAATTCTAAACATAAATCAGACTAATGCTCTTTCTGTAATTCAAACATGACTTTTAATGCAGAACTCATATTATAGATACCAATTAATCCTAAATACTTTTCAGATGATTCATCATATATATTAGAGACTAAGAAGAACAAATGTATCCAGAACAACCATCCATCTGAATCACTAGGACAACAGTAATCCAACAAATTATTCCATTCAACAACACAAATGAATTTCCTAACAATTTGTGTGTCCAACAAATATGTTTTTACCTATTCCAAAAAGGTTGTTTATAACATTCTGCAAGCTCAACTGACGGGATTATTTTAAAATCATAACATATTTCAATGGTATTGACAAGTATACCTACTTATACAGCAACACACATTTTATACCAGCCTCACCATACAATACCACAGTCTATTCTTGTTATGCCCTTACCGTAGAGATCACATAAGGATACAAGAAGAAAGCAAACAAAGTTTCCAGACTAAGAGGGAGTATTTTCTTATTCCTCCTATTATACATCAACATATACTTTACATCATAGGAAAAGAAACAGAGACAATCATATTCCCTTATCAATCATGTTCTGGACTGTACCAACTCCTCTAGAATAACGCAATTACATATACGCATGCGACTAAACAGTCGAGATTACAAGAAGAAACTACAGTTTCATCTAAATTCCATAAAAATCACCTGTAGCCATTAAGCAATACAAGAGCTCTCACGACAAAGTAGTAGTAAATAATCCAAACATAATAGACTCAACAAATCCTTCCATATCATTCATCAACATGAAAATACCCTACGCCATCGCCTGACATGGCATAGCTAGGAACTCTTATCTCAGTCAAATACGAGACTAGATAACGCTATAAACAAAGGACGTTTCCATATGCAAACACAACGACATTTCCACAGAGTCGAAATACACACATACACTGCAACATTCAACTGAGTCTAATCTCTACGATGATACAAAGCAGGACTCAAACAGAGTCAAGTTTGTAATGAAAACCCAACACTTAATTCCTCAGAATCAAATTGAATATAAACACAACAATATTTAGAAAGAGTCTAATCAATATGCATGCACAACGAGGACTTAAATCAGAAATCGAGCCAACACACACACATCATGGACTTCATCAGAAGTCGTGTTCAAATGGAAATACCGCAAGGACTCCAACAGTGTCAAATCCAACCAGTACTCACAACTAGGGTTCGATTGAAGTCGAATTCATACGACAACAATTCAAGGACTCCAACAGAGTCAAAACCAATAAGTATTCACAACAAAGCTTCTACAGGAGTCGAAAACATACTATCCATTTCAAGGATTCCAACAGTATTCACAGCAAAACTTCTACAGAAGTCAAAAACATAAGTTACATTTCAAGAGCTCCAACGGAGTCAATACCATATAGTATTCTCAACTAAACTTCTACAGAAGTCGTAAACATACTATCCATTTCAAGGATTCCAATAGTATTCACAGCAAAACTTCTACAGAAGTCAAAAACATAAGTTACGTTTCAAGGGCTCCAACGGAGTTTAACCCAAAATTGCAAACACAGTGAGGACTTCTACTATAGTCGCATTCAAGTAGTATAATCACAGCAAGCATTCCAAACAGAAGAAACTTCAAGTATTCACAACAAGATTCAACAGGATTCAACAACAATAAAAGCACAGCTGGGTCTTCAATCGAAATGAATCCAAAAGGAAGAATAAATACAGTAAACATTCCAACAAGGTCTTCGATTAACCCGAGATTCCTAATTCCATAGGAAAAGAAGAACCAATACATTGCTTCAAACCAACAGTACTAAAATCACCTGAACAGAGTTGTTTTAATGAAAGCATTTGGAGTAAAGCAAGATTTTTAAAAGTCAGGGCCTATCATGCCTAGTAATGTCGCTTAAAAATCCGAAGAAGACCTCTGAATGTGCTTGCACCTTCTCTTCTTCTTCCATGATAGATTAAACAACAATAATTTGTTACCTTCATGCCTTATAAACTTTCCCCGACAGAGAAAAGAGCTAGATATTCTCATAGTTTCCATGCAACACAAAGTAGACTGGTTCGAAGAACCAGTGATCAAACAGAGAGAAAAACGGAGCGTATGGAAAACCAAACAACCAACTAGTTTTCCATTTGCATGCCTTCCCAAGCAATCCGCGCTCGGGAACCGAAGTTCATCAATGACATTAACTCCAAGATTCCCACCTATTTTCCATTGCCACCGACCGCCAAAGTTGGCGATTGACAAATGAAAACAAACAACCATTCCCAAATTTGGCGATGCTGCCACGTCAGGTCCCAATAGCCGTTAGCAACCTCCGCCAAATCCCAAGTCCTTCATCCTTATCCACCTCATTTAATGCCATGGAAACCACCGCCCATGGCTCACACCCCTTCATAGGTCCCCTCCAACCATGATCATTAGTTAAGATAGGTTAGAAACATAGGTAGATCATAAGGTAAGACATTAGTCTTACTTCATAGTGCTAGGTGTAGCTAACCTTAGGAACATTTAGCTTATAGTTTAGGGCTAGGTTAGATTAATAATAATTTAACCAATAGGTTATAGTTTAGGTTAAGGTTATTAACCTTAACAAATCCATTCTAGGTCTCCCAAGTAGGACCGATCCGTATTAGAACCAAACAGGGTAAAACATTCCCGAAATGGATTCTATCCGGCATTGATAAAAAACTTGCAGTATACACCAGAATTTATTACCTGGCTTAAGGTTTAGGCCTTCCTGATATTACGATATTGGGAACCAATTCATTTAACACGATCAACCTGAGTTAGACTCCGGAATTGCTTATTCAACACATTCAGACCTTGCAACCTTCGTAAGGTCAATAAATTTTGTTCATCATGAATAAACTTAAAACATCTCTTGGATCAATGCCACCGATCCAAGGTGAGTCATAAAGATGGGTAAATCCACGATTCATCCGAAATCGATTGAACTTAGGTGCAAAAATGAAGGAAATAAAAGAGTCCAAACATATTCCGACTAGCTCGGTCAAAGATCTTCAAATGCAAAGAAGATACAATCCAGATCAAGCATGACTTCACAATCAAAGGAACACGTCCTTATACAGAAGAAATCATATATCAACACTTGAGTGCTTAGGAGGAAGTAACAACAGTTTGGGGCGTTACACTTCCTATTTTCAACTTTGCAAACATTGTAATCTTGAACAATCAAGAAGGAACTTTGTATCTTTGAGGAATAAATCAATTGAACTTTGTGTCTTTGATTTGTTAATCTTGTTATTTCTTACGGTTGTTTTCTTCTTATTGGATGTGGACCTATTTTGGTTAATGTCAGTGAATTTTGCAAGTGCTTATTCACTACCTTAACCCTCTCTCCCTATATTCTTATCTCCCCTTCACCTCTCCCCAAGAAAATTCCTCCCTTGTATCATATACAAGAAATTTGCCACATGTTTAGTGGAGTATTCCTATATGATCCTGGCCTAATGGCCACCACAAATTTTAATTTTCCTACATTCAATAAATGGGAGCCTCCCCATTTCAAGAGGAGGGACCTAGTCCCGTGACTATTAGTGAAAACCACTAATTTTCCCTTACGAAAAATTATTTCACTAATAGTTTTTTGCACCCACCGTGGGGCAAATTTTATTTTCTAAACCCTATAAAGATCCATAAAATCATTAAAAATATATATCTAAAAATTATAAACATTCGAGAAAATGCAAATTCGAAACTCATTTCTTAAAAATCCATTGCTAATTTATGAATAAAGCTTCCCTTTTCCAAGCTATAAATTCCATACTATCCTTTAAAAATATTTTACAAGCTGGTGGAAAGAAGGTATATAAGAGATAATCGAGAAAGTGGCTTGATTGACCCTACATTCTAAGAATAACAATTTGATTTCGGACTTCCTATTTTCCGGATAATGAGACAAGTTTTTATAGATAAACATTTCTGATCGGAGCTATGAACCAAAGTACATCCAATCAAGATATAACATTTAAGCTCAATAATTAGCGAACCAGAACCACCTCACATGAACACACTTCTAGTATAGGTGATCTCAAACTAGAATCCACCATTGTTAAAGTAGCACACGCCAATTGTGCCACCTCGACATTACCACCCAAATGAGGATCATGCCTAAGTGGGATTTGAACCTCAGGCGGAGCTGGATACAACCATCCATCTTAACCACTCCACCTGGACCTCATGTCTGCTCTGATGAGACAAGTTGGGTGAGAATTCTTCCCTGAATTTAACCCTGACTTTCCTCTTGAAGACCCCCTTTAAGAGCTAGTTACAACATCACTAGATCTCATTCCTTTGGAAGAATAAGAATATATGGCTAAAATTGTACCATGGGGATAAAATACAGGCCCGTTGGTTCTACCTCCTCCACTCCATGATTACCTAGAGGATCGAGAAAGAGCTTCCCCAAGTTTAGAGGGGATGAAAAATAACATCTGAAAGAGCACATTGCTGCATTCATCACATATTGTGGTGTATTAGGAGTTAAACACAAAGATGTATCAGTTTATTTATTTGTGGAATCATTGTAAGAAGTTTCGTAGATTAGTTCTACCACTTGCCAAGGAGATCCATCACAAATTGGACACAGATGAAGACTAAATTTGAAGCTAGATTCAAGCCTGTTAAATATGCTTATGCACTACTTGCAAAATGGTCTCAACTAGAAAAGGAATAAAATGAGGCTATGATGGAATTTGTTTCCAAATTCAATACATTTCTCTACAAGATTCATGAAATTGTAAGGCCTAAAAAAGACAACCAATTGAGGTTCTTCACAAATGATCAATTGTTAGAGGTGGGATTCATCATGAGAAGATCTCAACATAATACCCTAGATGAAGCACAAGAACTTGCAATTGATGTAGAATATGACCTCATCATGTCTGGAAAAATTAAGAAAGGGTCACACAAGGAAAAATCTCAGACTTCTAGTTCTGGAGCTGCAAATCCCTTAGTGCAAAAACTTGTAAATGATGTGCTTGCTCTTAAAAAACAACTTGTGGAAAGCACTCCATATAGATATATTCCAAGGAAGAACTTCCAAAACAAGCAGAGAATTTCATCTACACCTCAAAGGCTTGCACTAGAAGCTCCACCCATGAATGCCACTTGTGGGACATGTTCAGATGAGGAGAATGAAGAAGAGGTTGCTCTAGAGGAAGAGGAGGAAGAAGGTGAACTGTTTGTTGAAGAGATAGGCTATGTGGAAGTTGGTTTCTTTGAATATGCATCTTCTTCTGAAGATGAATATGAATACTTCGTAGCTAACACCATTTTTATGTTGTTTTCACACATTCTAAAACACTTGAAAAAGAGAAATCATCTAAACATGTTGAAAAGGAGAAAGAGGACCTCCAACCGATGACTCTACAACTAGAAATAACAATAACTAAGAGAGACTCTATGCTTCTAAAGCATCTTTGGAGTCAACTAAGAAGAATCTCGAGTTTGCATCCTCTCTTAAAACATCCTCTATTCTCGGATAATAAATTCCACTCATTATAAGAATAGTGTTTCTACTCCCGTATCTCAAAAGAGTAATGAAAAATATGCCTTTACTGCTCCTAAAATAATTTAACCCACTCTTAGTGTTTCCAATGTTCCCGAAATTGCTTCTTCTACCTTTGATATCATAGACCATGTAAAAAAGTTAGTGTTTAGATTTCTAAATCAAAATATCTACAAAATCACCTTGAGCAATTTGACAATTTGGTCAAATTCATCAAAGGTAGTAACTCCAAATCAAATGTGTCAAACAATTCTAAAGGTTTACTTCCCAATCGTGTATAAAGAAAAAGTTAGAATCTCTAGCTTATGCTCCTTCCTCTACTGAAAAGTTGAGCCTGTCTATGTTTCCTTGTTAATTAATGGATACTGATTAAATAATTGCATTATTAACTCTGGTACATCCAATAATGTCAAGCCCGCTAAGGTTTCCCAAGCTTTTGGTTTGATTCTCTCTTGAGCATTTGGTCATTATTACTCCATGGAAACAAAGGAAGTTTCTCTTGTTGGTAGGATCAAGGATGCATGACTTGCTTTCTTGGATTTTCCAGAAAAATGGATTGAGGAAACAGTTTTGGTGGTAGACATGTCGATTACTTATGTTATGCTTCTAAATTAAATTTTTTTATCGGATACAGAGCTGAAATACAAATGGACCATTCTTCTACTTCAATAACAATCAAGAATGAAATGAAAAATCTCCTCCTTGAACCAAAGATGAAATATACGTTTCAAAAATTAGATGACCCAAGAGCACAAATCCTATTCCAAGATAGGCGAGAATGGAAATATTCCATTCAAGGATAAAGGTAATGAGAATTATTCCATGATTTTTGTTGGTGGTCAAACTTGCACATGTGTCTCAGATCTGAAAGGAACTGAGTCATTTGAGTCAACAATGGGACCATATCCAAGTTGTGGGACCCTACGTGTGGAGACGGACCTCCGAGAGATAGCTGGTTCCTCTACCTATCTCTAACGCTAACACTACTCATAATGCGTAAAGAAAATCCTAGAATAAACATGTTAAGGGACCGGGGATAGAAGGAGATGCGAGAAATGGAAACTACTAAGCTAAAAGCACCGGTGAAAGGGTCGATCACTCTCCACAAGGGGCAGGAAATGCAGCAAGCGTGGGAGAGAGAGTGAACAAGCGCACCATAGATCAAAATGCACTGGACTCAGATTTCCAAAGACGTGACAACACATGAACATGGGGACTGTAAGTGGGAGATACACACAACATTCTAGAAAATGTAGATAGAGATGCAAGATGCAATGAAATGGAAGAAGGACAGACATAAGTGTGACAAAACCTGATTTTATTGCTTGAAGTATGTACAATCAGTTACATTCATGGCGGAGGAGGAGAGAATACACTACGAGACCAGTTCAAGGTTTGAAATCTATAGGAATTTGGCCACCATTTTGGCATGGTGTCGTTACAACAAAAAGGGATCCATTTTAATGAGCAGAGCTCTACAATTTATAGAAGAAGAAGGAGAGAAGAGAAGGAGAAAGAGAGGGAAACTTGGATTCAAATATGCAACCACAAACAATAAGTGATAAATGCCTGTAAATCTACCTACAATGTTATTTGATGCACTTTCCCATGTCTATTTAGCGTATAGAGGAAAGAAGAAAACAAGATCTGATTGAAATATGGTGGTTGAAGTCGATTAGATGCATGCATTAATAACAGAAATATGTTTCCCTATTTTCCACCTACTAAATCCTACCCAAATCTAATTTTGAAAATTCCAATGTGTAGCACACATCACTAGCTTTCTAATGAACCTAAGCACACGGGAAAGCGAGCAATCTGCGGAAAAAGTTATGGTTGTCAAAAGATCTCTGCAAAACTAGACACGTAATGATGTGCATCGATTGAATGAAGGATTCGCCAGCTATTCATTTGTTTTGTTGTTTTCGCCATGTGTCACACAATTGGCTCATATTTAGGATTTGGTGCCCTAATGACGTGCTTTGATTGGTTTTGTGTATCACACTCAAGTCTGACAAGTGATGATGTGGCACAATGGACGTGGAAGAAGGTGCATGGTGTGAAAGGAAGAGGTGCAAGACTGTAGAAGGTAGGTGTGCAAAGGTGACGTGCGTAGAGGAAATGGAAGTATATACCTGTAGGAGACAAGTATGCGAGCAGGGCATGAGCACTCAAATGAGGAAGGTGCGTTGCGAGGAAGAAAGGGGTGCATGAGGAAAATTAGGAAGGAAAAGAAGTGTGAGGGCACAAAGGACTTAGCCAAATTGGAAGGTAAGTCGAGGGGATGCACGCATAAGGAGTGTGTGACACTCTAGAATGAAAGTGGTGTGTAGAAGGAAGGTGTAAAGGAAAGTAAAGGAAAGGGGATGTAAAAAGGAGGAAGAAAAAAAGGCGCACGGAGTGCGTGTGAAAAATAACAATTGTGCCAAAGTGCCAAGGAAATTTCCTGAGCACGCACAACGTGAAATGTGAAACATCAGAGTCATAATACAAATATAAGTTATCCAAATAACTTGGGGAGTTATTTGGAACAATAGTTTGGTGACTTTTGGGGTCATCTGCCTGCTAGATGAAGAGACCAGTAGCCTTAGAAGCATCCATTGGGCATGGAGTTTGGCACTAAACTTGAAGGTCTGATCTACAACTTAAAGAACATCCCTAGAGTCACTTTGAAGGACTTTCTAAATTTGATTGAATTGTAGATACTCTCATCCGAAGATCATCGGCTTAGATTTTGAGAGCGGAAAAATGTGTGCAGATTGTTGGAACTACCTCTTTCTAGAAACTAAACTGCCATCCTAAGCAACAAAAAAGTGAACATCATAGAAAAGGAAATGAAACAATGCCGGAAGGAGTGCATTGAAATAGAAGCACAACACTATGTACAAAAGATGAAAATCATACATGTTCCAAGGGGAACATGCAGAGTGTGCATGAGCACTTGTTTTACTGAAAGCAAACCTAAACTAACCTACACTAGCCAGAGGAAAAGGGTGCTCAAGTAAAACCTGTAATAGGTAGGGAGAAGTAGTTGCCTTTCCTCACAAACTACGACCATGTAACTGATTTGGTGTTGAACATGGTCGGTGACAAAAGTGAAAACTGACTTGCAGAAAGTCTTTCACCCTCCTCAAAGTATCAACAAACAAAATATATACCTCCTAAAGTTGATCTGCATTTGGATTCGGGAGGCACTGTTGCTGACCTTTGGCACGCTAAAGCTCTACCTCATGCTCTAAAATGGGCATGATCGGCAACAACTCTGTCTTTGGGTCTAGACTAGCCAGATATTTGATTGGGCATAGTCTGATCCTTGTGGTTTGCCCATTGTTTTGCAGATCGATCCTACATATGGGATGCTCTTGGAGAATCTCCCCCAAAGGTGAATGGTTATAGGTTGGCTCGCGTGCGATTTACCGCCTCTAGAAGTAATTCTATCTCCTTGAATTGCACCCTCCGAGACTTTCTCGGTCTTCTATTGAAATAGGTGTCCTGATGATCTCATCTTTCGAATCAAAGTCATATGAGTCATACCATTCTTCAACTATTCTACAATCGTCAAATATGATGACATTATCTACGGATGGCACGTAAGGGGCTATTCATTTATAACACAACTAAACAGGGGGATTTGTAAGGAAATGGGAGGATGGGTGTAGAAGGCATGCGCGCAAGAGGAGTGGAAGTGCGTGCGGGAGGGATGATGGTAGAGAAATAAAGGTGGGGTGGAAGGGGGGGGGATGAAGCAATGAAATTATTAGTGGGAACAACACACTGGGATGATGTAAGCGGTGAGGAGGAATGGGAGTGTTGTATGATGGTAGTACAAGGTTGGCCCCATTGACAAGGTTACTCAACACTAGATTTTTGAGCCTTCATTAACTCCACCCATTCATGTCTGGGAAACATCTCAATAACAAAGTGCATCTTCTGTTGGGCATTAAACGAGCCTAGACCAGGGCTGACCCATGGACAAGGGACCTTGAAGCCAACTTTATCTACCTTTATAGAGCATTTAACTCTTAGTTGCATCATGTTCATCTCCATTTCTTGAATCTTCCTCTCAAAATCAACATCCATGGAGTTGCCACCATCATCTGCATAAACATGTTCTTCATAAACATTTTGGTTAGAAAAATAACCATATGGGTTAGTGGAGGGTGGGTTATATGCATGTTCTTGATGGGGCTCATAAAACTGATTTGGAGGAGGATTTTGAAACTGTGGTGATGGAGGGAAATAGATCTACTACTGTAAATGGGAATTCCAGGAAGGAAATAAGTCATGATTGCACAACTTCAAGGAAGAAGGTAGAATGATGGTAGAAGGAAAAATGAATGAAAAAGGAGGGGACTGGTCTCCGGATGAGATAATGGGTGCATTTTAATCAATGAAGTCACCGGATGTGCTTAGAAATGCCTCTAAAGGCTGGATCTTAGCATGAACACATCAAACCTACTGAGATGAAGATGTATAGCTCTTCAAACTGGTCCCATAGGGCATGCTATAAATTTTGGTGGTCAAACTTGCACTGTGTCTCGGATCCGAAAGAAACCGAGTCATCTCGAGTCAATAATGGGACCATCTCTAAGTTGTGGGACCCTGCATGTAGAGATAGACCTCTAGAAGGCCGGTTCCTCTACCTATCTCTAACGCTAACACTACTCCTAATGTAGAAAGAAAATCCTAGACTAAACATGCCAAGGGACCAAGGATAGAAGGATATGTAGAAATGGAAAATCCTAAGCTAAAAAGGGTGGTGATAGCACTAGAGAAAGGGTCGATCACTCTCCACGAGGGGCAGGAAAGGGAGCAAACATGGGAGAGAGGGTGGAAAAGCATGCCACAAATCAAAATGCATAGACTTGGCTTTCCAACACGTGACAACACGTGAACATGGGGACTGTAAGTGGGAGATACACATAACATGCCGAAAATGCGACAGAGAAAGGCAAGATATAATGAAATGGAAGGAGAGACATAAGTGTCACAAAACCTAATTTTATTGCTTGAAGGATGCATAATTAGTTACATTCATGGTAGGAGGTGAGAATACATTGCAGAGACCAATTCAAGGTCTAAAACCTATGAGAATTTGGCCACCATTTTGACATGGTCTTTCATTACAACAAACATGGATCCATTTTAATGAGCAGAGCTCTATAATTTATAGAAGGAGAGAAGAGAAGGAGATAGAGAGGGAAACTCATATTCAAATCTGCAACCACCAATAAGTGATAAATGCTTGCAAATCCTCCCGTAATGCTATCAGATGCAATTTCCCATGTCTGTTTGGCATGTAGAGGAAAGAAGAAAGTAAGATCTAATATAAATATGGTGGTTGAAGTCGATTAGATGCATGCATTAATGAATAGAAAGGAATTTACCTATTTTCCACCTACCAAATCCCACCCAAATTTGATTTTGAAAACTCCAACTTGTAACACATGTCACCATCTTTCTAACAAACCTAAGCACGTGGGAACCGAGCCCGTAGCAAAAGTTATGGTGTTAGAAGATCTAGAGTCTGTTGGACACACAATGACATGTGGTACGTCTTTGATTGCACTGAAGGATTTGACTAACTCTTCATTTATTTTGTCATTTCTACCACATGTTGCACATTAGTTCGTCATTAAGATTCGGCACCCTAATGGCACACTTTGATTAGTTGCGTGTATCACACTCAAGTTTGGTAGGTGATGACATGGCACAATGGTGACATAGAAGAAGGCGTAGGGCACGAAAGGAAGAGGTGCAAGACTATAGAAGGTAGATGCATGAAGGTGACGCATGTGGAGGAAATGGAAGCATACCTGTAGGAGACAAGTATGCGAGTTGGGCATGAGCATTAAGGCGAGGAAGGTGCATTGTAAGGAAGAAAGGGGTGCGCGAGGCAAATTAGGAAGGAAAAGAAGTGCGAGGAGTGCAAGGGACTTAGCCAAATTGGAAGGTAATTCAAGGGATGCTCACATAAGGAGTGCATGACAATATGGAATGAAAGTGGGTGCGTAGAAGGCAGGTGCAAAGGAAAGTAAAGGAAAGGGGATGCAAAAAGAAAGAAGAAAAGAAAGAGCATGGGTGCGCGCGAAGAACAACAACTATGCCAAGGTGCCAAGGAAAGCGGCTTAGTACACACAACGTGAAATGTGAAACATCAGAGTCATAATAAAAATATAAGTTGTTTAAATAGCTTGGGGAGTTATTTGGGACAACAATTTCTAAATGAGGTGAAGAGTTGCCCATCCATGAGGAAAGGCCCACAAAAATTGTTAATGAGGTTTGAAGTATGGAGTCTGATGGAAGTTGTTCATCAATCGGATCAGGTGTCAGAATTATCTTATCTTCTCAAGGTGATTTGATTCCTTTTTCATGCAAACCATTTTTTTTTAATGCAAACAACATTGTTGAATATGAGGCCTTATTGCTTGGGCTACAAGTTTCTAAGGAAATGGGAATCAAGAAGTTTGTAGTGTAAGGAGATGCAAAATTGATCGTAAAACATGTGAAATATTTGTTTGAAAAAAAAAAAGTTCCTCCACCCTACCAAAATAGTGTATGGGATTGTATTGAATCTTTTTATGCCTTTAATATCAAGGAAGTTCCTCATGATCAAAATCATAGAGTTGATTCATTAGTGGTGTTCGCCTCTCTAATGATTCTTGATCCCGATTCGGCGAACTTAAGTATTCAATAGAAATGATTTTACTGCGAGTGTGTCGAAAACTCAAAGACATGGTAAGTGTTCAATCATGATGATCATATTTTGCCTTTGTTGCAGTAGATAGGTGATTTCATGTTTGTATATATTAAAGGAAGTGATACCCTCCCATGGGAGTTTACTACTAATAATAGTGATAGTGCCAAGAGTGATCAAATTGATGAAGATGGAGTGATTTAGTTGAAGGGAAATAAAATTCCAAAAGGATTAATGCCATTAGGGGAATTATTTGATAAACATGAAAGGTTCATACAAATCAAATCCAAGGATCAACCTAGATCTTTTGTTGATTATGAGAAAATGAACATCAAAACAAGTGAGCAACCAAGGATGGTTAACATTGGAAAGTGTTGTTCATCCGAGGAACATAGAAAATTATCAACTCCGTTGAATAAGTTTTACGATGTGCTTACTTACTCATATAAATATCTTAAGTCCTTTCAACTAAAATCCATGCAACACTCTATTCCCTTGAAGCCCAATGCGAAGGCTTTCCGATAGAAGAAAAGATAGTATAATCCCAAAATTTTGGGAACCATTAAAGAAGAGGTTGAAAAGTTACTCAATGCTTGCATCATCTTCCCTATCCATCATTCAACATGGATAGCCAATATTATGTTGGTAAGAAATAATAATGGTGAGATCCACATTTGTGTGGATTTATAGAATTTGAATCAAGCATCACTAAAAGATAACTACCCCTTACCGGTCATGGATCATATCTTACAAGTAGTCAATGGTTCATAAATGATGTCCATGCTCGATGGATTCTCAAGATACAACCAAATTGAGGTAGCCAAAGAGGATTAGTTCAAGACTACCTTCACCACTCCTTGGGAACCTTTGCATACCATTGTATGCCCTTGATTAATCAATGTAGGTTCCACCTTACACAAATAAATGGATTTATCTTTCAAGGACATGGGAAGAAAATGTACAAAGTGGTATCTTTGGATGACCTCACAAAGTGTACTCAAGGAAGAGGAAGAAGCTTTTGGAATAGTTGGAGCAAGCATTGGTCCGGTGTAGAAATACCACACTCTCTTAATCTGAAGAAGTCAATATTTGGTGTAACATAAGGAAAAATCCTTGGTCATTTTGCGAGTGAGGGTACAAAATTTTATATGAAGAGAGTTGAAGCCATCTAAAGGTTATCTATACCTATGAGCAAACCAATTGTACACTCATTCTTTGGCAAGGTGAATTTCTTAAGAAGGTGTGTTCTGAATTTTCCGAGCTCACTAAGGAGATTATCAACATGATGAATCCTAAGGAATCCTTAAAATGGAGTAAACAAGGTAAAGAATCTTTTGAATCAATCAAAATTGCTGTTGCAAAAGCACCCACTTTGGTCCATCTATACTTTAACAAGGAATTCATTGTTTACTGCTACGCCTCTGAGCACACCATCTCATATGTCCTTGTTCAAGAGAATGAAGAGAAAGTTCAGTCACCCATTGCATTTATGAGTGCACCATTGAAGGCATGTATATTAATTATTCACAACACAAGAAACAAACACGGGTGGTGGTCTAAGCCTTGAAAGTTTTCAGATTTTATCTCTTCAACTCACACACTATTTTCATGGTTCTTAGCACTGGTTATCAAGTCCATTTTGATGCAAAAAGGTCTGTGCAAAAAGAGGGAATTAGGTATCAAAATTTTAGGAGTATGATCTTGATCTTAGACCTTGTGAATTGTTACGAAGAAATCGTTTGTGTGAAATACTTGTTAAAGAAGAATGGGAACATTGTTCAATGTTATGAGTGTTTGATCAACGATCTTCCTCTCATGCTCTTCATAAGTACTACCAATCCTTAATATTCAGACATAGCATACTCCTTAACCTATGGTGATTTTCCCCAGGTATGGATTATAAGAAAATATGTACTTTCCACCTAAAAGTAACAAAGTATGTAATTTGGGAAAATGTATTGTAAGAGAAATGATTGGATGACACCTTCTTAAGGTGCATTGAAGAGGAACAACAAAAGAAGAGTTTCGAGGTATTCTATGATCAGGCATGCAAAGGCCATTTCTTGGCATTGGTAACAACACACAAGATCTTGAGAGGTGGTTATTATTGGCCTACCCTTTTTGAGATGCATACAAATGGGTAGGAAAATGTGATTGATGTCAATAGTTTGTAGGAAATCCAAGGCTAGTTGCTTTTCCACTCTGCCCGTGCTCATTACAAAAATTTTCCAATAGTGGGATTTGAAACTCATAGGTGTATTGAATCCGCACTCTAATGTGGGTCATATGTATGTCCTCATTGCCACAAACTATTCGACCAAGCATATGACCCACATTAGAAGTACATATGTAGGTAGAAGTCATTCGACCAAGCATATATTTGAATTCTCCTCATTGTATACACATCATTTTTGGTGCAAGACTTTAAAATATTTCTTTATAACCCAAGTCACTACAGTTGTCCCTTTCAACCAAAAGAGTAACTAGGCATAAAATTAAAATTAAAGGAAGAGTTTTGTCTTGGAAATGGTTGGAATGATCTGAGAAGGTTTTTTTATTCAAAATCATGTAAGGTTTTATCTCCAAAATCCATGTCTTGCTCTCGGGCCCAAAAATCACTCCATGTGTTCTAATTACACGTTGGCATGATGACATCAACATAGTTTTCAAGCTTGAGCATACTTTTCACCCTCATATGTCCCTCTTCCCTTGTCCCTTGGTGTAAGGGGAGAGTGGGGACACCAAAGTGTGCTCCCCTATGGAAGTTTCACTTTCGTCTGTTAAATCTTACAACTTGGTGTGTTATAAACATGTGTAACTTGAAATATGACCCCTTCCTCATTAAAATTGGACCCTTGGTGCATTTTTAAAGGATGTGTGTCCCTTGTCCCTTGTCCCTTGTTCCTTGTCCCTTGGTTTCATAGGACATAAGTGATAGTAAATTGTGTTCCCCCTATGGAGGTTATGTTTCGTCACTTAAAACTTGCAACCTGGGGTGTTAGGAAAGTGCAAACAAGTGTTTTGATCAAAATATTCCCCCCTCCTCATGATGGCTTGACCCGTGGCACCTTTTTAATCCTCATTTTCCCCTTATCCCTTGTACCAACATCTAAGGGGAAATCGGGGACAATAAATGCACCCCATCCATGGAGCTAGCCCCTAGTCACATATAAAACCTAGTTTCGAGTCCACGGGAGCTTGTTTTCAACCCTTTCATCTTGCTCACATGAAACCACATGTTGCCACTTGTCCAAATATGGTGCAAATCACAATTTGGTTCCCCTCTTGTCCTCTTTATTCATATGTACCCTATTTTTAAAGATGAAACTCCACCTCTAATCCCTTATTGACCTTGGTTAAGCTTATATGGATTAAAGGTGAGTTTATGTGTGAAAATGAGGTAGAAAGGCTTTATATTCAAACCAATTTTGAGTTTTCGAAGATTTATTTTTCCCTTACAAACTCACATCCATGTTGTTATGCTACTGAAAATTTTATAGGAACCTTCACACCTAAAAAATAGAAAGTTGTTTATATCTCCAAAACCCCACATTTGATCTCCATAAGATTTTGATAGTAGCCTCTTCTCAAAAATGCCTTTGCAATGAGTATAAGCTCATCTAGGTTAATGCTCGAATAATTTTTAACAACCATGATAAATTTTCAACCCCTACATTTTTTTATATCTATAGAGTTCTACCGATTGAAAACCTCTAAACATTGGAGTAGAACCCTTGTAAAGGGTCAACTCCGTTTATCTCATCATAATCTCTAGTAAATATGTCTTTGAATTCCTAAAAACCTCGAAATGTGATCCAAATCCTTGTGAAATGAATAATCACCAATGGTTTCAATCCTCGGATCATCTTTTACTCGATGTTGAACTACTTTGTATATATAAGCTCATTGAAGTAGTAAGTCCATTGATCCTTAGTATCTCATTCTATACATTTTGCAATGCTTATAGGAACATTCACGTGTTTGGGATCATCCGAGTCTTCATCAACCTCCATAAATATCTTTCCTTTCTCCAAGCTCTTCTCCAACTATTTATTAGTCAAGGATTTTAGGTTCATAACACGGGGTGGAGGAGGAATGAAACTTTTGGATATCTTTGTGTGGATAGGATTATCACCAATGTTCGATTCATGTACAGGAACCATCATCGGGGTGAGAATTTGCTTACTTGATGACACTCGTAGGCTATTTAAACATATCTAGTTGTATGCAACATTTTTCATCATACATTTGTATTACTCACCACTCCATATACATATCATTTCTCGGGATTGATTCCTTGATTACCTCACGAATTTGTATTTAAATGGATTTCTTTTAAATAGGACACAAATGTGCATGCAAACCATTCCTTTAATTTATCCCATTCAATAGTTTCTCTGTTTGTCTCAATGATAACATGTCATGAGTGTTCCCATTTTGTTGAGGTGTTATATAAAACATAGACCCATAAAGTGGTCATAAGATAGCTAAAAGAAGACATACACACCCATTTATATACATGTAGGTGATTCCTCAAGTGAGCATTCCCATCATAAATAGGTAATTATTTCCTTATATTTCTTCTCTCGAAATGAGTCTTAATGGATTATCTAATATGTTACTCCATCTTTCCAACCAAGGTTGGTGGGTAGAAACCAACAAGTGGTTGTTATCTTCAATGTATAAACCAATGACTTAATCCTATCTTGGTATAAAAACATTGAGATCAAGCACATAAGCATATGTGCATGTGGATCCATCAAAATAAGGAAGATTATCCAACCTTCCCTTACTATAACAAAATACCTTCTTTGATGGATGCAAGATTTTTTCTCCATTGTTGTGCGCACACTTTTCCCCTTTATTTTTTTATCCAACCACGAGTCTTCCTTTCTAATCTCATGAAATTTTAACCGAGACACCTCATAATCCTCTTGACCCATCAATTATATCCATTTATTTCAGTTTCATAAATTGAATAATTGCTTCCCCCATTAAATTACTTCGTCATCTCTTGAGTTTACATAGTCTTATCCTTACATAATAACCTTATAAATGTAGCTTACATCTTCACTAACATAAACACTTTTGGCAAAGGGTGGTTATTGTGAATTATTTTAAGAAATGTGACTTGTTGCTCATCATTCTTGAAGCTAATATATTACTTATTGAAGCACATGGTCTTCCCAACAAAGTGATATAGTTGTCAACTCTCGCTAGCTCTATCACCTCAAATGTTGCTTTATGAACTTTTCGCCATGATTTCTATCTTGACATTATTCAAGGTCCCAAGCATTCTACAATATGGGTCTTATCACCATAAAGAGAATATTGGTGGTTGGTTTTAAAGGTATCCTTCCCATATTGTTCCATGCATGTGTAGTCATAATATTTACTTTTGTGCCTATCTAATAAGGATGTTCCTCAACTCATATTCATTGATTGAGGCATCTAATCGTAGCTCTTGATTAAAGCTTTACTTAGTAGATTTTAACTCTCTTCCCACCACTTTTTTTTGCTTCCAATAATTGACTCATAGTTTGTGCTAAACAATCTCTTACCATGGGAAAATTATCTTAGTTTTCAAGAGAGCTATGATCTTAGTTAGTGATTTAATAAAAAATGATTTAAATCTAATTACTGATTAAGCGATGTATAAATGATAAAATTTAGAAATGAAACAAGAAAACTAGGATTTATAATAAGAAACCTTAAGTAAGTAGATGAGATAAGAAGACTTACCGATATTCGTGAAATCTAGAGCTGATTTGGGTAGGGAGAAGGGATGAACATGATCCAAACAATGTCGTAATTGATCTCTGTAAATATTGCAACTCATGAACAAGGTCGGACATGGGTGCTCGTCTTTCAGACAGGGGGCTGATTCATCGTATACGGGCACTTGTGAATGTAAAAAAATCTAAACCTGGTTTATGTTGTGTCGTAAGGGTGTCACAATTACTCTCTATTGATCACTGTTGTTCACACTATGATCGTTGAAAGTACAGAAGCCTACAAAAGAGATGTTCACCTACATAAGCCCACAAACCACATCAAACCTAAAAAGGAAAATGTAGAATGGGGAGTTAGACTAACCTCAATTGTCACTTCGAGAGTGAACTTATGGAGTGTTGCATTACATCTCAAACTCCATATAATTCTTATGAGGGTGTGTAGAAATTGTTCCCTAGGACGCCCTTGATTGTGCAAGTTACACTTGATAACGAGTTATAGATAGAATGTAGAAATGTAGTAGAATGTGTGAATGGAATAGAATGAACTACCCTTCCTATGTTGTGTATGTCATCGTTGTCCCTTTGAATGGATGCTAGATGAATGCCTTGGAGTGCTTTAGGTGCCTTTTGAATGCAATCTTAGGTGATGATAATAATGCGTAGTGCTTAGTCCCTTATTTTGAACATATAATTATGTATTTATATGATTCCCTTATTTGAATTTCGTAATTGACAACTGGAAGGCCGATCCATTAGTGAAAAATATGTCCAAAAGATAAAAGAGACCCAAAAGGAGTGAGTAAGGTGAGAAAGGGTCAGGGGTGCCCGAGGGGAACATGGCGAGCGCTATTGTCTCGGTGGGGTATTTGGTGTCTAAAGCCATAAAAGATAAATAAGTAAAGTTCGAGTTTGGGCATGTAGGGTGTGCAAGACCAAATAGAAAACAAGAGACAAATAAAAGAGGCCAATGGTAGTTGTTAATTACTAGTTTTTGCTTAAGAATCATGCAAATGTTAGCATGATTATAGGACCTAGAAATGTCTTGAAGTGCGTGATTTTATGTCTACGGTTAGCTCACTTATCTCATACATGTATGGAGTACTCTTCAAAAATTATTCTCTTATGCGTGCTTCTTCATCTTGTACAACTTGAAATTCACCTTGCAAATTCACGATGACATTGGTGGCTTCTTATAATAGGTGCTTCTAAAATACACCATCCGGATAAGCTGTAAACCTTAGTGGTAATTTGAGGGGTCTCATACATGATTTTCATTCTTCTTGGTTAGGTCTAGGAACAACTCCTAACAATTATATTCAACTTAGAGCCATGTCTAACTACTTCCTACTTTAGTACACATCCTCCAATCTTGATCATTTTGGCATCATTAGGTGTGCTTTCATTCTTCTACATTATATTCTTATACAATTTAGAGTATCCTTTAGTTCAATTACCATCTCTAGAATACCCTTATGTGGGATATATGGGGAAATCCCTTTGGTAATGATCCAGTGTAGTGTTGATGCAATGACTTTGTGGTTATGTATTGTGCTCCTTTCTCTCAAGCCTACCGAGTTCGGATAGCTTTGTAGTTCTCCTTATCATGAGTACCGAGTCACATACCAATGCACTCTCCACATACACAAAGAGAGCCCCATGTTAATTCGACTAATTATGACCCACAACTTATGTATACACCAACTAACATAGTGATGCTTAGGATATTATGGTACACATGACTATAAATTAAATCCATACAATGGCTATACTATCTTGAACACTACTCTTTTGAGCCCTACACACTATAATGCTTGATACAAGACATCTATATGATCATCCAATTGATGGGATCATAAGATAACCTCATATGTTTTCCTTAATCATGATTTGAGTGCAATAATTTTCATATAGCTTCCTACACATATATACTTCTTCCATTCATTCACGAATTACATTTGTTTGTATCATGCTTCTTGGATTTCTGACACCTACTAATGATGTAACACATTTTAAGGGTTCAATATAATTGTCGAGGAGTAATTATTTCCCAGGACCCCATGCCATTTATTTTATTATTCTGACCCATGTCCAAGGGCTTTAGTACAAATCCAAGTTGTTAGTTTTCTTCATGCTTTATCTTATGAGAAATTCAAGAATAATATAACATGTCAAAACAAAATTAGGACCTACTGTGACTAGATAATCTATTACAAAAACTTATACATTGTGTTTATTTGGGTTTAATACTCTATATCTTTACACAGTTTCTCCTCGTAGTAAAAATAAAAAGATTGTAAATACCTTAATCCATGGACATTAACACACACTTCTGACTTCTTAAGCCTCATACCCTAGAGGAAACCCATCACATTAGGGGCATATTATAGTATCATAAATCTAGACCAATGAAATTTGGATATTAATCCTTGAAATTTATCTCAACCCAATTATCATTGTACACTTAAATTATTAATCACTACACACATCTTTCTCAATTAGAACTTCTAGACCCTATGCCACATTTGTTACTCAACATTGACCAATAAAAAACTCACTTTCTAAATTTAAAACACATCTTCAATCATTTGGCCACTAGATTCAACTAATAGAATTCATTTTCACCATAATAGGATGAATTTGATCATGATGGAAAAATTTGTTTTGTTATATTTTCCCTAAGATGATGGATTCATCCTCACTTTCTTAAGCATTACTTTTTTCAATTCACAGATTATCCCGATTAACTTAGTGTCAATTGAAAAGGATTTTTTTGCAACAATTACCTATAAAAGAAAATTTATCCTACCAATTTAAAGGACCTATTATCACATATCTTTAGGACAACCTAGGAGATCACAACAAAACACCCAATTTCTAAATTGTTGTCTCAAGAACATCACTAACAATAAGTTTGTATACATCATATATGGCTTCCTCGACCATTTTACAAAGCTATATCTTTCACTAAAGATCGTTTCTAACTTGTAGAGGTCCTATTTAGGATACCCATTGTTAAAAGAAATTCCTATTTCACATCTCGCACAAATTCATTGGGTGGGGAACTATGAGGGTTGATTGATTCCTTTTTGACGTATTGCTACATAGGCATTATAGGGGAAAATCAACCATATCGGATTAACCATATTTTAGGTCATCAAAAGGAGAGATATGGTTAAATAAGAACAATCCCTAATCTATTGCATAGTCACAATCATGAAACTAACACAAGAATAAAAGATATGGACAAAAAAATATCACAATGCCAGAGGTGAGATTCAATCGGACCTTGTATGGGACAAATCCATCCAAGGGAATTCTTCCTAGCCAAGTGACTTCATCCTCCTCTTAAATTTTTTTATTCCATATTTTTAGGACAACTCAATGACACTCGAACAAACTTGTTACACATTTTTCATATTGTTGTCACTGCATCTCAATAGTAAATCGATGCACGATCTATTCTAACCCTATCCCTCATATCTTTTATCTAGATTTCAAGAGCTTATATGAGATTGTAATAATTGCAATACATGTCATTAGGATCTATGATTTATTGTATTTAATTTATTTATGATTACTGATGCATATCTACATATATTAACCTCCCCCTAGAGGTTTCAAAATTTGAATTTAATTGATATTTTACATCCCCTTTGAGTTCTTCTTAAAAAACCCTTTTTTTTTAATTTACACCTTCATAATTGTTGTCATTAAATCGCTACACCCCCATATGGCCAAGCTATAAGCAGGTCATTCGATGTGATTGGGACACATGGGATCACACTGCTCAAGATGTGAGGCTGGGCTTGAAGTGAACCTCCGGAGAAGGTCGGCTTCCTTTTCCTAAAATAAGTTTTGTACTACTCCTAGTGCAATAATATGGCTATCTAATCCTAGGCTAACATTTTTTTGGGTTTTAGGGAAAGAGATTTGCAAAAGGAAACTATACTAGGGATGGTGATGCACCGAATAAAAGGATATTTTAAATCTCAGGAAGGGTTAATGTGAGTAGGATGCGAACACCGTTAGTCACCTTCACCTATTGCAACCTAGAAAGGGCACAAAATACCACAAACCAAAAGCATACATTCCTTTGTTAAAAATTGAATCATACAAAATAGAGAGACCAAATTGGATTGAACACACAATTAACTAACCACGAGGATAAAACACACGCACATGTCGGACATTCATTAGCTAATGATGGCTAACAATAATATAACTTGAAATAATGAAGGAAAATACCTTTTCACAATTGACATAAAAGATGGTTATATCACTTTTCCATAGCATGAAACAAAATAATTCAAAATAAAGGCAAGCTAATCATCTATACTAAGGAATCATACATTCATATAGCATATATAAATCAACCATTTAACACAATAAATCGGGTTCTTCAAGGCAAGATATCTCTCTAAATATAATTAAAAGATTTCGAATCTCTGAAGCACTCTTTTAAGCTTGAAGAGCAACTTCACCAAAATATGATCTATTTATATCCCAAATGAATCCATAAACCAAACTATTTATAAGTTCTTTAGGTTGAGCCATTACAGTTGGGCCTTCAACTAACATTTTACTAAAAATAGAAATGTCATTAATTCAAGGGAACAGGCTCCCATAAAAATAGTAAATTTGTTGCAAGGGTTTGACTCAATCAACCCTGCAACTTTGACTGATCCAAAGCTTGGATCTATCCTTTCATGGCCGCTCAACTTTGGCCTGGTTCTATAACGCCTTCTTCTTCTGCAGGTTTTTGTTGTGTTTCCTCCCATGCAGCCATTCAATGAAACATTTAATGATTCCTTGAATTTCCTCATCCCCTGGCCCACATGCGTAGTGATTCACTACATATGTTGTTTCGATTTCCCTCGTGATCTTGGTTGGAACTCTTCTAAGTTTACTCACAACTTTCTTCAATCTTCCTATGAAATTTTGGCATAAAACCAATCTATCAATAGATTCACTACCAAAAGTTTTGGTAACTTCATCATCACGCTTCACCAAATCTTTGAAATTCTGCTTGATCTGCTTCTCTGGAAGAGCATCGATGTTTTTGTTGAAGAATTTTTAGTTAACAATATCAAATTCCTCTGATATGTCATTCAAAGCATCCGTAATCTCTACTCATTTATCATTAGACTTCTTAATTAAATCTTACAACACACGACACTTTGGAATTCCATGGCCTTTTGATATTCAAATAACTGCGGCATCATCGATTACATCCTCCTGAAGGAGTAGATCTGGATCTTCTTCTCGGATTTCACTCCATGTTGCCAAATTCAAATTCAGGTTGTTATTGTCCTCTGAAAAAGCTTCATCCATTTTGCAAACAGTAGTTTTTCCAACCTGCAAATCATTTTATATCTCAAAACTTCTTTAATTAAAGGATTAGCTTCCTGCAGTATACGTTCCATCCATCCATCTATTGATCTTCCTTTCTGGCCTATCTTTTTGATCTCGTGATAAGAAATGTCATCAATAATAGATGAAACTGTCATAGCGGTAGTAGTTGAGACTTCAGTAGATGGAGTTGGATTTTTTACTTTTCGTAGCAATGTAGTGAGCTACTTGCTCAACCTTGGCCTTAAGCTCATCCTTAGAAGCTTTATCCTTATCATATTTTTCCAGCAGATTTCCAAGAGCAGTGTGTACATCTTGTTTTTCTCCTTCATGAGTGGCTTTTCCCAATGAGAATCTAGAAATATGATAATCTATAGTTGTAATTGTTTCCTTAGTTTTCCCTCAACGGGAGTGGCAACCTCCACAACTCGTTCCCCAAATGCATTCATTGTCAAGATTGAAACAATATTTGGTCTCTTGGCCTGTCTCTTTGGGGTATGTTCCAATATGCTCAGATCTATTACATCCCCCAGAGGCACTTTATTCTTTTTTCTTTGGAGAACTGTTAAAACAACCATTCTAGAATGGATGATGTTGATGAAGATAGAATAATTGACTCAGTACCTGAAACATTAGCCACAACAAGGGTACCAACAACATTAGTTGGCATTTGAATGGTAGTGGTAGTAATGGATGGGGTGGATGTGATGACGCCATATGAGTTGATCTGATGATGTCGGGCGATGAGATGGAAGGAAATTGAAGTGTTAAGGGAAGTGAAGTAGAAATGGGGGACCCAATAGTTTCTCCAACTAAGAGAACTGGAAGGGATGAGAATACTCGGGCCATGGAAGGAGATGGGAAAGAAGAAATGATCGAAGAAGTGGAAGGAACTGATGTAGGAAGGGACAATGGAAGAGAAAAGGGAAATGATGGGTCCCGTGGGACACTAGGAGAATCACCGAATTC